>JAJEOX010000292.1:0-355915 GCA_020740385.1 Mylabris phalerata
GCAAGATTAACAAATAATTTTATTTGCCATTTATTTTAAAGAATTTCGTTATGAAATTGGGTGGTAAAGTCATTGATCGGGGTTCGGAATCCCGGTGTAGCAACAACTTTAAAGGTTATGCTTTCTTTTAATTTGAATAAAAGCAAAAAATTAATTAATGCCGTTGGAGATTTAACGAAGAACTCACATACCCTTTATTAAATGTAGATGGAAATTTTAATGTATGTGTACCATTAAGTATGTTAATGGGATTTTGTGAAGATTTCAAAAAAATTATTTTAAATGTTAAACAAGAATTGGTATTAATTCGAGAAATACTGATTTAAACGCATATATTAACACAACTCCAGCCGAATTTATGAAAATAACAATAACAAAATTGATTTGGAAAGTTCCTCATATTTCTGTTGCGGATATAGAACGTCTCAATTTACTAAAATTTGTTGAACGTGGAACAGAATTAGATGTGGCATATAGGTCATGGGAATTGCAAGAATTACCAGCAATTCCCAAAACAACAAAAAATTCTTGGAATATTAAAACTGCGTCTCAATTAGAAAAACCAAGATATGTTATATTTGCATTACAAACAAACAGGAAAAATAATATCAATGAAAATGTAAACGTTTACGATAATTGTTCTCTAAATAATGTTAAATTATTTTTAAATTCAGAACAATATCCCTATGATAATTTAAATTTAAATTTCACCAAACATTATTTTGCTACTTTATATGAGATGTATTCCCATTTTCAAGAATCGTATTATGATCAACCAAACGAACCCCTATTTGCACCACATGATTTTTACAAATTAGCACCAATTGTTGTAATTGATTGCTCAAGACAAAATGAACTTTTAAATACCGGTACTGTTGATATTCGAATCGAATTTGAGACTGATAAAGATATTCCTGATAATACGTATGCATATTGTTTAATAATACATGATCGTATAATTAAATATAATTCATTAACTGGAGCTATAAGATCAATGTAATTTTTAAAAATTAGTTAGTTTTTCGTCAACTGCAATCATGATTACATGCATTGTCGACATTCAAGGTTTTCAATTTAATAATAAATTTTTATGTAAAGAATTGGCAATAATTAAACTAAATGAATGTTGCTGTAAAACTCATGTTTTGTTCAATTTTCCATTTAATTTGGATCATTTATCGGTAAATGCGCAAAAACAAGCAAACTGGATAACAAAAAATTTACATGGATTGGAATGGTACACCCCGTATAATGAAAATGTTCAACCATATGAAAAATTTGAAAATATATTGCATCAGCAATTAAAAGATGTTGAAAAAATTTATGTCAAAGGTGACATGAAAAAACAATTTCTTCAACAATTTTTATCAAATAAAATAATAATTGATTTGGTGGAAGCTCCAAATTTAAGAGAACTAGTTTAAAAGTTATACAAATTATGATCATCATCAGTATAATTGTGAACATATTGATTATTGTGCAATCAATTATGCTATTGCTTTAAAAAATTGGGTAAATGCAAATCGAATTTAGTTTTTCTTGGAATACTAAAGGGTAAACATGTCTGTATACTACGTGCTTGAAAATATGTTAAAACAGCTAAATGTGATTGATCTGCTCGAATTAGCGCAATGTTTAAGATCATTTTACCCGTATCAAGAATTAATAAAATTAGAAGAAAAATGGAAAAAAAAGGATATGACGAGTTCATTTCAATCATTGCAATTTGAAGCTTACAAAATGGAACATGAGGTTGATGATGAAATGTTTAACGATAGCAGTAGTAGTGATAATAATAATAATGATAACAATTCTTAATGTAATGAACTTTAAAAAATAAATTTTTTTGGATATATTGTTGTTTTAATAAAAAGCCTAAATTCAAATTCAAATATTTATTTAAATTGGTTTACAAAAAATTTTTATTACAAAAATGATTTTCATCTTTTTAACTTGTTTCCATAACGTTGATAGATTTTTTAATCTTCTTCTCCAAAAGTCAAAGGGATGTAGTTTCCAATTTTCTCTTCAACAACCAAAAATTTTTTTCCATTTTCGAAGTTTTTGTTCAAATTTTCAATTTCTGGTATAAGGTTTGAATATCGTTTTGGAAGTATTACAGGTTTATCACAACATTTCAGTGATGCCAATATTGATTCACCAAATCTGGTGTTTATAACGCGAAAATTTTCAATGTAATATTTTTTGTTTGTTTCCAAATCGCTTAACTTTTTGAATGAGCTGGTGCAACTGTTTAATAATGTAATTGGATCCATGTTCAATTGAAACTGGCTATTCTTCTAATTGTAACGGTATTTATACCTTAATTTGAACAACTTTGCATGGTTTTTGTATTTTTTGCTTTGAACACCTGCAGATTTATTGAATTCAATTAGCTTTTTTAAACCTGTTTCTGAAAAAATATCTATTTTCAATTTAAATTGATTGGCATTCTAATGGCACCAATATTTATACCCTTAGTTGAACAGACGTGTAGATTTTTAGATTTTGTGTTGCAAACCTGTTGTTATACAAATTTGTAAATCAATCAATCAATCAAAATATAACATATTCAATTTTGTGTATTTTTTAAAGTAAAACATTTACAAATAATACATATTTTGTTAATAATTTTCAATAATAATAATAAATTTAAGCCATAATTTTTGAAATAATACAGTTTAAAAATAACCCAAAAAGTTCGTGGTAGTGGAAATTGTAGTGGTGGAAAAATTATAAATGCAAATTTTAATGGTAAAACAACCAGTTGTAAAATAATATTAGAAAAATAAGCGCAGTAATAGTTTATTATAACAATACTTAAAAAAGTTTGTGGTGTAATTTTTAATAATCAATCAATCATGTTTAAAAACATAATTCTTTTTTTTATTTCAAGTTTTTTAATCAATTCTATTGATGCAAACAATACAATAGAATCTTTAACAATAAAATTATTTTTGTGTGAAAATAATTTTAACAATTACAAAAATTTGTACGAAGCGCAAATCAATAAAACAACTGTTTTGCAACAAAAAACGGAAACTTGTTTAGAACAAAAAGAACAACTTTCAGCTTCATCAAATAAAACAATTTGGCTAAAAAACATGATTTTAAAGGTCAACGAAAACGGTTTTCAAACTAGCGAACTCTTTTATGCCGAATCTCTAAACAATTTAAATGAAAACATCACCAGAAGCATGGAAATTATAGATAACCAGCGAATTAGCCTAAATATTTTCGAAGAAAAATTAAACAATTGTTTCTATTATTAATCAACAGTTACAACGCAGCATTGAACTTTTGGAAAACGAAAAAGAAAAGTTAAAAAAAATTTTGAAGAAAAAAAATAACAACTTGAGAGTTTTAAGGAATAAGCAAAGTAAGTAATTTTTATTTTGATTGTTAAACTGTTTAATAATAATTTTTTTTATTTTTAATAATGTTTTTTAGTAACAGCAAAACAAATTTAACAATATTATTGATGAATATGAAGATGATGATGATGACGACGACGATGATGATGATGATATAGATGATCCTGATGATAGAACAGGTGAAGCAGCACGTGTATTAGGTAAATATAAATATAGATATATTATTGTATACAAATTTAATTTTTTATTATAAAAATCATAAAGCTTGGAACAAATTAGTTGAAAATTCAAGAGCAAAGCTTGAACCACCGCCGTTTTTGTATGAAGGCGAAAATAATTGTAAGTTAAAAAAGCTTAATAATAATTGAACAATTTTAACTTACAGTTTATTTCATAGATACTTCGAATCAATTTTATCGCAGTGAAAGAAAAACAACAATTAAGTAATTTTATCGACTTTTTTATCAAAATTTTATTTTATTTTTGAACATTATTTAAAATATTATTTTTAACTTTTTTTTAATTTAATTATTATTATTATTAGTTTAAATCAAAATTTACTTTTTAATTATTTTACTTCCATTATTATTTGATAACTTCATTTATTTTAAAATTTTACTTGTAATTTTCATATTTTCATTTACTTTAATTTTAAATATTAATTTTACAAGTTTTTATTAAGCTATTTTATAATTGTTACAACACAATGTTTTACAATGTTTTACTAGTGTTTAATTGTAATGCTCTAAACATTTTTCAAAATAACATTTTAGTGATTATGGTATTTAATCATTATTATTATAATTATTATTATTTTTTAATTAAAATTTAATTTAAAACTTACAAAAAATTTTCAAATATTTTATTTATTTTATAATTTTAAAAGCTGTAAACATATTACTGCGCTTATTTGACTAATATTATTTTACAACTCTTTTTAATTTTTATTAAATTGCAATTACTTTTAAATTTCAAAATTTTTAAAAACAAGATGTTTTTCAATAATAATAATAAGGGTTAATATATTTTTTAATTTTCAAAATTTTAACATTTTAATCAATAAAATCAAGATGTTTTTACAATATATATACCAATTTTTTAAACATTTAAAAAAATATTAAGTACTTTAAAACAATTAAAAATTTTGCAATATTTAGATTTACAACAAATGTAACAAGCAATTTAATTAATCAATAAAAATAATTTCATTATCATTAATTATTTTGTCTTCTTCCAAATAACCTAAACAAAAAATTTATATGTAAAATTAAAAAAAAAAAAAAAGTAAACTTACCCCATAAATTGGAACATTGCTCCAATTCTTCTCTTACAAAATTTTCAAAATATATTCTAATATTTGTTTTTTGGTAATCTTGTTGTTGTTGTTGTTGTTGTTGTTCCTGTTGTTGTTGTTCCTCTTGATGTTGTTCCTGTTGTTTCTGTTGTTCCTGGTGTTCTTGAACCAGTTGATTTACAAAATTTGCTAAAAATAGTTAATTTTTATTTGGTTTACTTTTCAAAATTAAATTAACTTACGCAAACAATCATAAAATAGTTGAGCTTCACTCTCACCCACTAAAACAAATAACTAAATTTTTAAAATCAAAAAATTTTAAAGTTTACGTACTTGCTCTTATTTTGAAAATTTCTTGAATATGATAATCAATAATCTGTTCTAAAAATTTGTTGTTGTATAATATTTTTTAAAATTGGAAATATTACAACTTACTTCAAGGCTTCTAACCGTAAGTCAGTCATTGTGCTTTAAAATTGTTGTTGTTGTTGTTGTTTACAAACAAACTTTGCTTAGTTTGGATTCTTTCCTTTATATATGTATATATTTTTAAAAACAAAATACATTAACAATCTTGTTTTCCCTTATAAAAAATATTTTGTAATAAAACATCTTATTAGCAAGTTTTATAGGATTTGTAAATAAATAAATAAATCATATAAAAAGTAATTTTAATCATCTAAGCATCGCCATTTTTTTTTTATATAAAAATAAATTTTATCGTTATCATCATCATCGTCATCATCATTATCATCATCATCATTTGTATCCCTCAAACGTTTTTTGAGGTTTTTGTTGTTGCTGTTGTTGTTGTTGTTGCAAAGGATCTTGTAGCAAACATGTTTTATAATTGGTTTGTATTTCCCTAATCATACTTTGTTGAATATTTAATAGTATAACAAACAATATACAACAATTAATGTAAACAGCATGTACACGTGCGCTTATATAGACATTTAACTTCTGCAGTTGTTTTGAACCGAGAAAAACTAACTTGCATCAATAAAAGCTGTATAGGTTAATAACTTTTGCAGGTGTTTGATTTTGAAAAAACCTGTACGCAATATAGGTCATTCACATTGTAATACTTTCCTTTGCCTCCAACCCCCTTTTTCAGTACCATGATTTAAAAAAACTAACCTGCATCAATAACAGGTTTATAGGTTAATAACTTTTGCAGGTGTTTGACCTTGAAAAACCAGAAAGTGTACGCAATATAGATCATTCACATTGTAATACTTTCCTTTGCCTCCAACCCCCTTTTTCAGTACCATGATTTAAAAAAAACTAACCTGCATCAATAAAAGCTGTATAGGTTAACTTTTGCAGGTGTTTGACCTTGAGAAAACCTGTACGCAATATAGAGTCATTCACATTCAGGATACTTACCCCCTACCCCTTCCTCCAAACAAACCCCCTTTACACAGAGCCCCACATTTTGTAGCCCCCTTATCCGCAGAGCCCCCTTAACCGCCATTTTGTAGGCCCCCTTAGCCGTCACTTTATAAGCTCCCACTTTACCCCACCCCCTCCCATAAACGCCATTTTGTAGCCCCCTTCACCCCTACCCCTGCCCCCAACAACCTCCCGAACACCATTTTATAACCCCCCTCGCCCCAACCGCCATTTTGTTTACATAACCCCACCTCCAGCCGCCATTTTGTACACACCCACCTCCCACTTTTCAAATTTCCCGCCACGCCCACCAGCGACACTAGCGACAACGACCTCTGGTGGCGGAAATCTGAACAAGTGGTCCAGAACCGGCATCATCTAACTACTCACGCCACTGGCCCAACACCAAATCAAACTCAGTTCTTCCACGCCGATAAAGCAACGCTACCGACCGTTAAATCCCGCTATGCAGACCATCGTCAACGAAGAGGTTGATAGAATGTTGGGCGATGGGATCATAGAACCGTCTAACAGCCCCTGGAGTTCCCCGATTGTGCTAGTAAAGAAGAAGAATGGCAAGTACCGGTTCTGTATTGATTTCCGGGAAGTCAACCAGGTCACGATAAAAGACGCCTATCCTCTACCGCAAATTAATGCAATATTAGATAAGCTGAAGCAAGCACGGTATATCTCCACACTTGATCTCCGCCAGGGATATTGGCAAGTCGCATTAACCCCCGAAAGTAAACCCATCACCGCTTTCACCGTTCCGGGAAGAGGACTCTTCCAATTCCGAGTAATGCCGTTTGGGTTACACTCCGCTCCGGCGACTTTCCAACGTCTATTGGATCAAGTTATTGGACCGGAAATGGAGAATTACGGGGCTTTTGCTTATCTGGATGACATCGTAGTTATGGGCCGCACTTTTGAAGAGCATCTCACCAACCTGCAGGAAGTTTTTCGACGTCTTAGAGAAGCGAATCTTCAATTAAATCCCGAGAAATGTCATTTCTGCAAGAAGCAATTGGTGTATCTAGACACGTTATTAATGGTGAGGGAATTCACACCGACCCAGACAAGATCTCCGCAATTTCCCAGTTTTCGACACCAAAATCCGTTAAAGAAGTCCGTCAATTCCTGGGTGTCGCATCCTGGTATCGCCGGTTCATTAAAGACTTCTCGCAAACCGTGGCACCCCTGAACAAGCTTTTGAAAAAGAAGCAGAAGTGGGAATGGACAACCGAACAGGAAGACGCGTTCCGCCATATTAAGACGTTGCTCACGACCGCACCGATATTAGCCTGTCCGGATTTTAACCGCCCGTTCTATCTACAGACAGACGCATCCGAAGCTGGTCTGGGAGTTGTTTTATTCCAGAAGAATCAAGATCAAGAACAAGTTTATCGCCTACGCCAGCCGGACGCTGAACAAGGCCGAGAGAAATTACTCTGTAAGTGAGAAAGAGTGTCTAGCCATCGTCTATGGGATAGAAAAGATGCGACCATATTTAGAGGGATACCATTTCACCGTCATCACAGATCATCAGGCTCTAAAATGGTTAAAATCAATCAAAAATCCTACGGGCCGATTAGCTAGATGGGCCATCCGACTGCAACAGTTTGATTTCGAAGTCGTGTACCGTCGCGGGACCCAGAATAAAGTGGCCGACGCCCTTTCCCGCCAGCCTGTTACCAAAACACCCGACAACGAACATGAACTGTTCGCCGCCACCACTTTACCCGATTGCCCCTGGTATCGAAGAATGTTCCACAAGGTACAGAACCAACCCGACCAGTTCCCGGATTTTCTAATTAAAGAAAATCACCTACTCCGACGGTTCTTTCACCGCGACGACTTCTCCGAGCCAGGAACCACGAACGAATGGAAGAAGTGTGTTCCAACTCCCCTGCGACGAGCATTAATCCAGGAGAACCATGATACACCGACCGCCGGACATCTAGGCATCGCAAAAACCAGCGCCCGGATCGCTCAACATTATTACTGGCCCGGCATGTTCAGGGAAATCGCCCAATATGTCCGACGATGCCCTAGTTGTCAACAGTACAAGGTGGATCATCGACAAACCCCTGGAAAGATGTTACACGCCATCATCGAGGCCCCGTGGCACACCGTTTCTTCCGACATCGTCGGACCCCTTCCACGCTCGAAACATGGAAATTGCTTCCTGATTGTATTCCAAGACAAATGCACCAAGTGGGTGGAATGTGTTCCTAGCCGTAAGGCAACCGGGAAAATTGTGACCAAGGCCTTCCTGGACAATATTATCTGCCGGTTTGGATGCCCTCAAGCCGTAATTACCGACAATGGTACGCCGTATGAAAGCCACGTATTTAAACAACTACTGAAAGAGTACAATATTCAACGACGCAACATCCCCCCGTATACCCCGCAGGCAAATCCAGTTGAGCGGGCCAACCGGGTGGTGAAAACGATGATTGCCCAATTTTGTAAGGAGAATCACCGTGACTGGGACGATCATCTCGCCGAATTCCGTTTCGCCATCAATTCCGCCATTCACGAATCAACCAAATATTCGCCGGCCTATCTCAACTTTGGCCGAGACCTCCACATGCCTAGCCAAATCTTGGCCAAGAATGCCGAGAATGCGGATACGATACCATAATCCGACCGATTAAACCGCCTGCGAGATATTCACGAGATGGTCAAGATTAATTTGCAACGGGCTTTCCACCAGCAGAGTCATCACTATAACCTCCGACGACGCGATTGGAGACCGAATGTGGGCGATTTGGTAATGCGACGAACCCATTATCTTTCTTCAGGCATTAAGGGATTCGCGGCCAAATTAGCCCCGAAATTTGACGGACCGTGGGTGATAAAGAAGAAGATATCACCAGTTCTCTACCGTCTAAAGAAAGATAACGGAAAAAAATCACCGATAATACACGTCAAGGATCTGAAACCAGCCTACGACCAGCTGAATGATAAGGGCAACAGGTCATAAAACCGGCTTATCCCTCCATGTCGTTACCGTGATAAGGGATCAGCAATAAAAGGCGACGACACCGTGGACCAAATTCAGTCAAAACCGTGAAAACGACCAAAGTGAGTGAGAAAAAAAAATAATAATGGAACGAGAATTAAGAACCCCGTCACCCTCACCACTGTACCGACAGTACTTACCAGCGACAGCATCGCCACTGGAATACCAGTGGGTCCTCGAGCTGCCATCCCCAGAACCGCCAGCACAGAGCCCTACAATCGCATCACCGGCCTCGAGTGAGGACAAGGATGTGTTGGAAATTACAACACAGATGTCCCCATTAGGGAGCGAGGAAGAGATGGAGGTACCGTCCGACTTACCACCGGTAATACCACTGGCCGAGTTGTCGGTACACGAGAGGGCCAGTGCGATCGCACAAATCAAGGCAAGGAACTCGTCGAAAGTAGAGATACAGTCGGTTATCGTAATACCACCGCCTGCACAATCGATATCCGAAACATCCTCAAACTCCGTCGCATCATCACCCCCGACACAGGCAACACCAGTACCATCCTCATCATCCGCAGCCAAAGACGATAACCCCCGAAAAAGGAAACGCCACGATCGCCGTGTTAAGATCCGCTTAAGTGAAGGAGCATGGATTAGGATCCCACATCCATGAGAAGCGACCTTTACAGCTTAAAGTTGAATAAATCGGTTTTTCATTTTATGTAATTTTTGGGAAACCGTTTATTTTAGGAATCATAATTTTATTTATTAAATTAAAACCGTAAGTTATGATATTTCATTTCTCCGAGAGTCACCTTTTATTTTCAAAAAAAAAAAAAAAATTAATTTACATCAATTTTTTTACGAAGGGAAGGGGAGATGTAACGAACCGTCCAGCGGCACCGTCAGCCACATACTGAAACAAGCGAGGTACCGCGCAAGTCCGAGAAGTAGGGGCACTCGACCGATAAGACAACAGAATATAAGCCGCACCGATCGTTCGTACCGACACCTTTTTCCACCTGGCCTCTTTCCTTACATTACCAGCAGTGGCTATTGGCGACCTGGGCAATCCTGAATTCCGCTGTGGCTATTGGCGACCGGAATAAACCGTTGTTGTAATCGTTGTACCGTTTTCGCTGTGGCTATTGGCGACCGGAATAAACCGTTGTTGTAATCGTTGTACCGTTTCCGCTGTGGCTATTGGCGACCGGAAGAATCCGTTGTTATCCCCGTTATACCGCTTCCGCCGTGGCTATTGGCGACCGGAGGATTTCCCTCAACTCTTCACAGTGGCTATTGGCGACTGAAGAGATCGTTATTGTATTCGTTGGTAAACCGCTACCCGACTTCCGCCGTGGCTATTGGCGACCGGAGGATTTCCCTCAACTCTTCACCGTGGCTATTGGCGACTGAAGAGATCGTTGTTGTATTCGTTACCGTATCAATCCTGCAGTGGCTATCGGCGACCAGGATATACCCGTCCGTTAGAATTATTGTTTTGTTTAATTGTGCAGAATTATACCGAATTTATTTTCTTATTGTTGAGTTATTTATTTATTTCTTTATTTATTTGTACATAGTTATTTGAATAAAACCTGTTTATTTTTACTTATCGTCTCACGAGTATTTTGTGAGTGGCGCCCGAGTCCGATATCACCGTATCACTCTCGCTTTCGTTAGAAATCGCAAACGTTGACCCCTATTTTCTCTGGCCAGCTACAACCCGGGCAAATATCGTTACAAGCTATAGATGTAATTGAAAACGAGGAATATGATCAACTCGAAAGTATTGATTTGTGTGTGCTTCCACCAAATTTGGATGAGTTGACAGATAATGAAGAATTCGATGAAGATATTATAGAAGATCCAAATTATATTCCAAAAGAAATTTCTGGAACAATTGAAACTTCAGTCATCTCACATGATGAACCTAGAGAAGAAAAAGCTGCAGAGCAGGGTTTATCAAAGGAATATGCTGCATTTGATAAACCTCAGTGGTCAAAAACAGATCTGCCTCCTACCACGAAAACCGGTATTCTGTTCGATGAAGAGATGAAAAAAGTCAAAGAAGATTTGAAAAATTTATCTCCAAGGAAAATTTGGGAAAAATTTCTTTCGGATGAGATTATTTCTTATATTTGCGAACAAACCATTATATATGCAAGACAAAAAAATAATCATTCTTTTACTATACAACCACAAGAAATGCAAACTTTTTTTGCAATTTTATATCTAACAGGATATAACAAATTACCAAGAGAACGATTATATTGGTCCCTAGATGAGGATCTAGGAGTTTCCTGCGTATACAATGCAATGAGCAGAGATAGATATTTAGAAATAAAGAAATTTCTGCATCTAGCCGATAATGCGAAAATCGGAGACTCAAAAGATAGAATGTATAAAATAAGACCTTTAGCAAATAAATTAATTGAAAAATTCTGTCAGTGGGGATGCTTCCACAAAGATATATCAATTGATGAATCCATGGTAAAATATTTTGGCCACAATCCAGCAAAACAATTTATAAGAGGCAAACCAGTACGATTTGGTTACAAAAATTGGATGATATCTAGTTCAACAGGATATTGCTACGGTTTTGATGTTTACTGTGGGAAAAAATCAAATGAAACTGAAGATACTAAAGGATTATCCCTTGGAGCTAAGGTAGTGCTAGATCTTCTAAAAAACCTACCTGAACCATCTAAAAATGAAATTTTTTTTGACAATTATTTTACAACATATCCACTAATGGTTTATTTGAAAAAGAAAAATATAAAAGCAACAGGAACGGTCAGAGAAAATCGTATCCAAAAATGCCCTCTCACGGAGTCCAAAAAAATGAAAAAAATGGCTAGAGGTACTTACGATTATAGACTTGACAGAACAAATGGAATATTGTGCGTAAAGTGGTATGATAATAGTATTTGTTCAATGTTATCAAATTACGACACCGTTGAGCCATTGCATCATGTAAAACGGTGGTCAAGAATTTCAAAATCTAAAGAGAATGTAGTACAGCCAAAATTATTCTCTTCTTATAATTCTGGAATGGGTGGAGTAGATGCTCACGACCAATGCATATCTTTATATCGCATTGCTATAAAAGGTAAAAAATGGTGGTGGGTTCTTTTTACATATTTTCTGGATATGACAATGACAAATGCGTGGAAAGTCCATCAAATTTCTTCAGAAACATCAATGGACCAACTAGAATTTCGTCGTAATATAGTGCGAAGTTATTTGAGAGATGGCGCGGCTTCCAAGACCCAAAGGAAGAGAAAAGCTGGATCCAGCGTTGAACTACATTAGTGAAGGATTTCATTTTCCAGTGAAGCTGGATAAACAGTTAAAGTGTTGTATTTGTCATGTGAAGGCAAGATGGACATGTAAAAAGTGCGAAAAAACAATGTGTATAGAAAAAGGATGCTTTGAGAAATACCATACATCCGCCTAACGTCCCCATTCGAGGACGGCCTTGTATCTCTAGATTAGGTTAAAAAAAAATATTTTTTTTAAATTTGTATTAAATATATTCTAAAGTTCATGTTTTAGTGTTCTATAACATTTTTTCCTTGTCAGTTTTCTTTCAGGCGTTAATGGGTTAAAAGTGGGCACCAAAGAGATAATCGCACAATATCAAAACTGTTCTATACAGAGCAAGGTGCGTTTATTGCAAATAATTGGCGCGGTTACTGCCAAAAGTTACAGTCTAATCGAAAACGCTACTAGCGATAGAGCTGAATTGTTTATGCACCAAGTTGCAAAATTTAATGGTGGAAAGGCGAGCGAGCTTCTTTGGTTGAAGAAATGGTTTCAATATTAGATACCTAGGAGCTGCGTTAGCAAAAGTAACAGCAAAAGTACCCAATCAACGATTGAAACGATTGGTAAACAATCGAACAAATAAAAACAGAAATCGCTTGGGAAGAATTTTACCAACATTTGAGCAAAAAAATAAGAACAATACAAACAAGGATAAAGATTACGGATTATCCTGTAAATCGATGCGCTAATCAAACAGCAAATTAAATTATTAAATGTTCCGGCAGATAAGCAAAACGAAATTCAAATAAAGACAGTGAAGCAAAGTGACTCTGAGGCCTAGTCCGACGAAAGAAAATGCCGTCTAACATCCTCTAAGTTCGGTGAAATCAACAAACGAACAAAGAATTTTGGAAATTCAGTGCACAATATTCTATACACTAATCCTACAGGAATCCGTCTTGATTATAGCAAAATGTATGAAGATGTTGCCAGAGACGAATACTCTACATTGACCAGCAATACGGTTGTGCGGTGTGGACTTTTTATGTGCACCGTAGGTTTTCTTGCCGCCTCACCAGATAGTTTGGTTGGTAATGATAAAATAATAGAAATTAAATGTCTATATTCCGCCAGCAATTAAAATCTATAGAGGCACCCAATCATATTAAAACATTTTATTGTAAATTAGAAGGTAATAGTTTGCGATTAAAAAAGAATCACAATTACTATTACCAGAATCAGGGTCAAATATCTATAACGAAGCGACAAGTTTGTGATTTTGTAGTGTGGACTCCTAGGGGAATTCACATTGAAACAATTGAGGTCGATAACGAATTTTTTGAGAAAATGCTGCCAAAATTACAGCAATTCTACGATAACCATTTTGGGCCTGAACTCGTCGACAGCAGGCATAATCGTAGTATGAAATTACGGGACATGAGTTAGTTTAATTATGGTAAATAAAGAAACCAGATAAATCAAATTTGTGGCCTAGGCCTGATATTTATGCTGCTCAAAGTCGACAAAAGAATTTCAAATAAAAATGCCAGATATCTGAGTTACTTAACTTGTAAACCATACAAATCAAATTTGTGGCCTAGGCCTGATATTTATGCTGCTCAAAGTCGACAAAACAATTTCAAATAAATTTCTGAACCGACGCTAGATATCTGAGTCATTTAATTTCCAAATAATCAATAAAGAAACAATATTGATCAATAATTTGCTATAAAAAGATAAATAACTAATAATAATAATAACACAAATTTAGGTACACAGTTATATAATGAGCCAATATGAATGTTGAACAAGTTTCAGCTGTACTGTAAAACTGCATTTACAATGCGAAAGAATCAAAAATTCTGAGAATAATAGGAAAGTGACAGAAGATTTTAGGCAAAAGAAGAATCTGCCCATACCTGCCCTGAAGTACTTGGAATGGAGATCCCAGAGCAGGGAGAGAATACGAGGAGCGGTTTTAGTGGGTAGGCCCTGGATGGTCCAGGGAGAGTTCCACACTCCCAAACGACATTGGGTCGTTTGGGGTCTATAAAAGATTTCGCCTTCTCTCGAAAATCAAAACAAAAAACACCGGCCTATTATAATCATCCCCATCCTTTAATATCATTTCTGGCTCATAAATAAATAATAGAAAAATAAAAAGTCTGGGCGTTGGAATTATTAATTTTATGCGTTACTTTTTGTTCACACTGTATGTTGTCATACGGCATAGTACAAATCTGCAAATGCTAATCCAAAAAATTTCCGTAAAATCCATAAAATCTGAAATCGACGTCTTTATAAATTTCATAATGATCTCCAGCAATATGACGATCCGTGGAAAATAGTTTTTCTCATTTTTCTTCACGAAATCCCGAAAAAACAGAAACATTTGTTTTCCGAAATCGATCATAAAAGGAAAGGTCACTAGCCACTATCAAGTGTTTACTACATACTTTCTAATTATTTACCATAGCTCTGTGTACAGTATCCCTTTTTTTTCGTAAACAATAAAAGTAACGTATACTTCAGCTGTTGGTTATTATATCAAAGTGAAGGATTTTTTCTTAGACAAAACACACCAAATTTTTGTAAACAATATTACCCCTTCATTTAAAAATAATAAACAGGTGATAGTAGTAAATGAACTTTTGTTTTTCCGGGATTTCGCGTGGAAATTGAGAAAAACGTATTTTGCTTGAATGTTTTCAAAATGCTTCTTTGTTTGGGATGAATTTTCCAATTTTTCACCAATTTCCCAAAGAGCTACGAGTTTCAAAATTTGCTAAAATGATCTCTTGGACCCACCAATAAATTTAAAATATTTTTCAAATCTCTTGTCAAATAATGGGAGGCACCATAAAAACTAAACAAGTAGTATACTTTTACGTGAAACGAATGGTATATGCTATTGTCAATTATTTTTCTAGTTTCGCTAATTACGAAAATTCACTCTACTTTATCAATTTTCATTGATTTGACTTCAGCATATTGTAAATAATCGTTTGGTCTATTTCTTCTGTTTTTTATTCTATTTTTTATCCATCTTTGTCTTGTTCGTTACTGGATCATCTGAGTATCTGTCGACAGCATAATAAATTTCATCTACCCCTTCGCTGCTTGAAATGTCTGATAATGCTTGAAACAATCGCCTGTATCACTCTCTTATTTTAATATGGACAACAGCGAAGAGAGCATGGAAGTAAAACGTAAGTTATCATGTATTGTTATTTTTCAAATTGTTATCAATTATTTATTTTCTTTCCAGTTGCTGAAGAACTCCAAAAATGTCAACTCAAGATAGTGCTGGTAGTAGCAGGAGCACCAAGGCCTCTGCTACTACCAGCACTGATAAAAGTGCAATCTGTTGCACTTGCGGCGGCCAAAGTGGTGGCGGCCACCACATGTTCCAAAATAAGGCCCGTAATAATGTAACAAAAAATGACTAATCTACCCAACCAGCGTTTAGAGCCGACTAGACCTTTTTTAAGATCAGGTGTCGATTATTGTGAGCCGATTCTGACAAAGGAAGGCCTCAGGCGCGTATGGAAAACTAACTATGAAATCATACATTTGTCTCTTTATATGTCTTTGCACTAAGGCTGTGCATTTAGAGCTGGTGTGTGATCCTCCTACGACAGAAGGATTTTTGAACACGCTACGACGATTTATGTTACGTCAAGATATTGATAAGGAATTACATTCAGATGATGCCACAAATTTTATTGCTAATGAAAGACAATTAAAGGAATTGTCTGATGTATATAGAAACGAAACAAGTAAAAGTGCAATCATTAACAGCTTGGCAGATCATAAGATTAAATGGTGTTCAATTCCACCAAGATCGCTGAAGCTCGGGGGCTTGTGGGAATCAAATATAAAATCACTGAAATTTCATTAAAGAAAATAATAGGCGAAACATTACTAAAATATGAAGAGATGCACACTTTTCTAACCAGAATATAAGCTTGTCTCAATTCCCGACCGTTAGTCCCTCTATCAAATTATCCTAATGATTTAAACGCCTTAACACCTGGCCATTTTTTTGTGGGAGAACCACTCATTGCCACTCCAGAGCCAAACCTGATGGAATTAAAGATGAATCGGCTTTCCCCGATTTCAATTAATTTAAGTGCCTAGACAGCATTTTTGGTAACGGTGGCAGGAGTGAGTATCTTACAAGGAAACATTCCTAGGTGTCACCCTCCGATTTTAATGAAATTTGGACATCTTAATCTCCATCGAATTCTAAGAGATGCATGTTTTTTTTTATCCGCGGAAAAACATATCTAGGGGGTGAAATCGTGACTCAAAGTTTAGACTTAAACGGGATATTTTTAAGTTTCGCATTCTTCCGGTTAAAATATTCAAACGGGACAAACGGCATTATTTTCAGGGTGAAAAATTATGTAGAAGTAAATTGCTTGCATATCGAAATGTTAATGAGGGTGGAAGTTATAAGGGTTGAAAATAAGAAAATTGCTATAAGTCAAAAACTATTCATCGGATTTTGACGAAACTAATGCCATTCGAAAGAAGAGGAAAAAGTAGAAGAAATCTGTTTTTGTATTTTTTTCGAAAAATTACGTTTAGGGGATAACTGCCCCTCAACCTTATTTGAATGGATCAGAAAAAAAACTTTACTATTCTTATAATTTGTATGTTTTAATTCATAAATAGTGCTTTTCCCATCAATTTTCAACAGTTGGGGCACATAACAATGGTATTTTCTTCATATGTTGCATATCTATTCAATTTTCATGTTGGACATTTTTGTTTATATGAATATAAAATAATTATTATTTTGCGATATATTTTTTCTAGATCTGTTATAAAACTTATTAATCTCATTTATCGACCACCAGAAATTAGTTGAAAGCTTATTTTTTGTAGTATTATAATTAAATAAAGAAATTCTTTCAAAAAACATTAATTGCGAGGGTTCTTGTGGTCGATCGCTAACCCCGTAACAACTCATATTAGTCAAATTTTATAATATATTAGGAGATTATTTTATTTTGTTATTGAGAAAAATGCACTTGGAATTATAATAAATAGATAAGTAGTACAACGGACATAAGGGTTGAAATTTGCTAAATTTTTATAAAGCAAATACTAGCCATTGTACTTTCACGAAATCAATTATTGTTGAAAAATATAACTTTCTCGACTTTTATGGAAAAACTCTATAGGGGGTGAATTGATATTAAAAATATAAATAATTGAACTTTGATAGTGATAACAAATAAGTTTTAGAATAATTCTACAAAAAATATATTCGAAAGTTATAATACAATAATTATTGTAGTATCTATACTCGTATAAAAAATAACGTTCAGCATGAAAATTAAAAGCATAGGCAACAGAAAAGAAAATAATATTATTTTTTGCCCCAACTACTGAAAATTGATAAAAAGCACTATTTATAAATTAAAACATAAAAATTATAAGAATAGCGAAGTTTTTTTTTCTGATACGTATTGATATGCTTGACGGGTGGTTACCCCCTAAACGTAATTTTTCGAAAAAATCCAAAAACAGGTTTCTCCTACTTTTTTGTCTTCTTTCGAATGACATTAGTTTCGTCAAAATCCGATGGATTGTTTTTGACTTATAGCAATTTTCTTACTTTCAACCCTTATAACTTCTACCCTATTTAACATTTCTATATGCAAACAATGAACTTCTACATTATCTTTCACCCTGAGGATAGTGCCGTTTGCCCTGTTTGAATATTTTAACTGGAAGTATGCGAAACTTAAAGAGTACCCCGTTTGAGCCTAAACTTTGAGTGACGATTTCACTCCCTAGATATGTTTTTCCGCCGATAAAAAAAACATGCATCTCTTAGAATTCGATGGAGAATAACATATCTAAATTTCATTAAAATCGGAGGGGGGCACCTGGGAATGTTGCCTTGTTAGTCAACCACAGACACGTGCGAAATGGAAGATGCCATCTTCTCGTCAAAGATGGCACCGCACAATTGCAATGGCCGATGGCTCGTGTTCTACAGGTCTACCCTGGGAAGGATGGCCTAATTCGCGTCGGTTTGGTAGGAAAAGCTTTTCCTCTTATCTTCACACCAAGCAATATTTAAAATGTAAAGGTTTTAGTTCAACAGGTTTCCATCCTTTAAATGAAAACATCTACCCAGATGCTGATTTTATACCCGCATCCTATTCTGATCGACCACCATTCGAAAAATCACCTATCAGAATTGATCAGGTGCCTTTTAGTCAGCCGACCACTTCAGACTTCGAAGTTATACACCGCAAATCGCCAACTTCTATATCGTCGATTATGATTTATCCACGCCCAAAAGTCGAAGCTCGTAAAGGAATAGGAAAGGGAATTTTGACTGATACTTCCTAAAAGCAAGAAATTGAAAATATAAAGGCTAAAAAGCATGTTTCAACTAAATCTAATCAAGCAAAGT
Source organism: Mylabris phalerata (assembly GCA_020740385.1). Lineage (NCBI taxonomy): Eukaryota > Metazoa > Arthropoda > Insecta > Coleoptera > Meloidae > Mylabris > Mylabris phalerata. The sequence continues at coordinate 18,747 of JAJEOX010000292.1, forward strand.
CCATTAATCTTTTGGCAAAAAATTGATTAATGAATAAAAACAAATTCAAGAATGCAAATAGAATAAAAAGAATTCTACCAGAAACAGACACCAGTGAGGATTCTGTCAACTATTCACTAAGTGACACATCTGAAAATATCTCCGAAAATAACAATGAGATTGAGAACCTACGGGCTGAGCATGTTAATAAGCACAATTACAATATTGGAGACTATGTTATATTTGTATTCGAAGGTTCCTATTTTGTCGGAAAGGTAGAAACAATATCTAAAGGTGTATTATTAAAATCGATGCAGAAGTCACTTAAAAACTGGAAATGACCCGAAAAAGAGGATTTAAATCTGTACACGATAAGTGACATTATAGAAAAAATTAAAACACCTCAAAAAGTTAACAAAAACCGAGAAATTTATTATGTTCCACAAATACAGAAGTACTGGGATTTCTACTAAATGCTTAGGACATAATAATATACCCATAGGTATATTGCTAGTGTTCTTATAAAAGCCAGTAGTCTGATCCTAAAAATATTATGAATGGTATGTTGATTTTGTTAAGAATTTGTGAGTTATTTTTTGTTAAATATGTTACTAGACAGAAGATAATCGTTTCCTTAAGGGTCTCGCTCGAAGAAAGCTAGCCTGTCCTCAATTACATTGAAATTCCATAAGAAAAGCAATTCCAAAATCATTCGAAAACGACCAAAGATATCGCAATGGAAAATATCTGATTCGATTCGAAATTTAAGCTTCTACCGCCCTGACAAGGAAAAATTTAGAAAAGTCCCACTGGTTTTTTCGAAAAATTCGAAAAATAGCGTTTTTCGGGCAAAAAAAGGTGTTATTTGTTCCAAGATCACTCTTTTAATAATCAATAAAATAAAACGAATCTTACATAGATAGAAACCAGAAAGTTGAGGCTAGCGCCCTGACATTCTAGATTCCAGATTTTCTTTTCCGTTCGGAAAATAGCGTCTAAAATTATCAAGTTTTTCGAAATAGCACATTCTAAGTAACTCGGTAGATGATGTGATGTGGTTTCGTGACTTATGATTGGCTAGATGAAGGTGAGGGGCAACTTGATTGTTTCTCGACGTCTATTGAACGAAGATTACAAATTTGCAAGGAAAGGTGAAAAATGCGAACTGCATCTCGAGCGAGACCCTTAAATATACATGTTTTACCCCCAAATTCTCGATGTGTCCTAAGTACACCGTAGTACAGGCCAAGGTACATAGGGTGTATTGTATCTTGGCCTTGTTTACCCTTTTTTTAAACGTTTTAAACACATGTAAGTATGAAATACACATTTCTGATATTTTGGTGGTGAATATTCTAATAATTGACCTTCTAAAATATGTAAATATGTATGTATGTGTACAATACATCAAATCGCAATAAAAAATAGATATAAAAAAAACTGTCCTAGTTACAACAGGTTCTCCTACAATAAACTTGTTCAAATTTCATCTACAGAATTGTTTTCAATAAATACGTGTTTGAAATAAACGTTTCTTTTTTTTGAAATATAAGTCATCGGAAATGCTTTTTACACGAAAAAAAACACATGTAGGTAAACATCAGATCAACCGGCCAAAACCTCAACCTGTCACTTGTGTAGTCCCGAGGTGACTGGATAAGAGGAATTATACTGTATATTCATATTATCGAATTTTGTAAGTTATCAAGTGAACTTGGGTTGAAGCCCAGAGCATTCAATGGGGGCGGCATGTAGCGTCTTGAACACTACGGGACTGCAAATAAACCACCCCTATCATTCTCACCCCCACTGTAATAGTAACGAACATTTTAATACAAATAAAGTCAGTCCCGAAACGAATCTCAAGAGTTCAAGGACAACCGTCAGAGAAGCTAGTTTTAAAGGTAATTTTCAAAGTTAAAATTTCGTGCATTTTTCAATGGATTTTGATGCTGTAAACGACATTTGAAAGAGCATTTCGTCGTTGTTGTCGTGAATTATCAGGTTTTTGGAAATTAGAACGTAGTACAGAGTTACAAAAGAAAAACCGGAAGCATGTTTTTTTTATATTTTCGTTCATAACTCAGCCAATATTGCTTATTTTTCAATGAATATTACACAGCATGTATAAAATTAAAATCATTTTCCAATTATGATATTTTCCGATCGTATTGTTAGTTTTTCGGGAAATTAATGAAAAATGAATTGTAGTTGTTGTTACGAGTGGCTTACTTCATCTAGTATCGGATAGAGGGCCTCATCCTAATTACAGACTGCTTTATCATATATCGGGGACGACCACCTTACGTGTTTGCAATGTTGCCAAGCCTCTTTTTTATGATTGAAACCACGCCTTCGGTAATTTTGTAAATATTATTCGTATTTATAACATTTCGAATATTTGTAAGCTTTTTTCGCTTGTTGTTCTGTTGGTTGAAAAAAAAATACAAATATATATATATATATATATATATATATATATATATATATATATATATATATATATATATAGAGACGTCCCTACTTGTTTAGAATGTCTTTAAAAAACATAAAAATTAAAAACTCTCAAACAAGTAAGACAAATATATGACCGTAATTGCGTTAAAAACCAGAAAAAATACTGATAATTGACAAAAGAAATAAAAACCGAAGGTGTGGTTTTAAATCATAAAAGAGAGGTTTGACAACATTGCAAATAACTAAGGTGGTCGCCTCAGATATATGATAAAGCAATCTGTAATTATGATGAGGCCCTCCATCCGATACTAGATGAAGTAAGCCACTCGTAACAACAACAACAATTCATTTTTCATACATTTCCCGAAAAACTAACAATGCGATCGGAAAATATCATAATTGGAAAGCGCTTTTAATTTTATACATGCTGTGTGAAATTCATTGAAAAATAAGCAATATTGGCAGAGTTATAAACGAAAATATAAAAAAAAACATGCTTCCGGTTTTTCTTTTGTAACTCTGGACTACGTTCTAATTTCCAAAAACCTGATAATGCACGACAAGAACGACGAAATGCCCTTTCAAATGCCGTTTACAGCATCAAAATTCATTGAGAAATGCACGAAATTTTTACTTTGAAAATTACCTTTAAAACTAGCTTTTCTGATGGTTGTCCTTAAATCAAAATATAAGCGACACTACCGGTCCAATCCAGAGAAAAAAGTACTGTTTTATTATTCAAGATTCCTAATTAGCATGTTTGATTTGTCGACAAACTGTCTCTGTATTCAAAGAACACAATGTGAAAAGCCACTACGAAACGAAACAGTGAAGCTGGAGAAGTGAAAAAATTAAAGCTGATGGAACTGAAATCACAATTGAAAGTTCAGCAGAGAATGTTTACTTCAGCATTACAACAACCATCTAATATTGTGAAGGCAAATTTTTCCGTTTCATTTTTAATTGCTTAAAAAATGAAACCATTTTCGGATGGCGAATTTATAAAAGAATGTTTAGAAGCCGTTGTAAAAGATTTTGTACCTTATAATTGTAAATTTTCTTGACATATTAGTTTATCCCGACAAACAAACAAATTGTTGCAAATCTACGTGATCGAATTCAAGTCTTCAAATATTTCTCGTTGGCTTTTGACGAAAGTACTGACATTTCGGGCACAGCAAAACTTGTAGTGTTCATCCGTGAAGCGAATAAATCATTTCAAATAACCGAAGAAATAATAAACTTGATCGGTTTGAAGGATACTACAAAAAAAGAAGATATTTTTCAGGCTGTGGACAATTGTTTATACTAAAACAACTGGCTTTTAGAAAATCTTTATGGATTATCAACTGACGGTGAAGATAAGGGAGCTATAAAATAATTTTTAATGAATAAATTAGAATCAAACAATATTAAAACTGAAGATTTAATTAATATCCATTGTTTGATTCATCAGTAAAATTTGTGCGCTCGTGTAATGGACGTCATAAAAACAGTAAATTGTATTCGATCCCATGCGCTTTCGCATCGACAATTCAAAGAATTTCAAGACGCAGAATTTAGAAGAATTTAGACGCTGAATCTGCTGTTATTTCAGTCGGGTCAGGTGATTAAGTCGTGGAAAATGTCTGCAACAGTTTTTTTTAACTTACGCTGTGAAATTTGATTTTTTGATTTAAAATGTAAGGTTTTTCTTTGTTACAATGTAAACGAAAACATGTTAAACTTATACGATCGTAAACAAAAACTTGAAACTCGCAGCGGTTTTTCTAGTATACACAAAATAATTTTCTTTTAAAATCTGGAATCTCGAGGATTTCTTCTAAAGTAAGCATATAACATAAACACCTATTACGGTAAAAATTGAACAGCTGCCGAAACGAAAAACAAGCTAGTCGCATTTTTATACGATGAATGTGCGAGAAAAACGTTTTTTTTTTTTTTTCAAGAGACGGTGTCAGAAAACCCAAGAAAAAACAATTTTCACAGGATCCTCAAGTCTTCCAGAGTCAATTTACGTAAAAAATTTGATTGACGGAAATATAGAAATTGTCGGAGTCATAATTTGCTGATGAGTTATCGGCTCCTGCTTTTGATTAAAATGTTCTCTTGGGACTCCCTTAAATCCTTGAAGTGTTTCGAATCGCTCAACAATAAATAGGTGTAAACGCCGAGTATATAGATATTTGAAGGAAGCACCCTGTATACAAGTTGGAATACGAGATTATAAGTTCAATTAAAAAAAATATATGTACTAACAATTTGTGAACCGCATAATTTGGAGGAAACTTTGGAGCTCATAACAAAACGATAAAAAATTGAAAAAAATCGAAAATTCCATAAACGAGACAATTTTTTTGATTATATTAGAACGTTCATTTTTAAAGACAAAATTTATAATAAAATAGACTTACCTTAACTGGACTACTGGAAATTCTTCGTTAAAACACAATTAAAAAACTCACAAATTCACTAAAAAATTAAAATAAAAAATTTAACGGATTACCACAACTAAACAACACTCTAAAATGAATACGATAACAAAATGGCGGACTTCTGATTCTGTAGCACTTTATATAGGCTTTACCCCCTCTCACAACTAACGTCCTCTAGTAAACAGAATAAATGTCGATAATTACAGGAAACTGTAAAGAAACTCTGCATTTATTTTTAGGTTTTTAATCTTTCAATTAACTATCAAAATATAGAAAATTTTATGATTTGCATAATTGAATTATTTTACAAGTTAACAGATAGAAATACCTATTTTATTGAAGTTTTTATAATTCAAATATACACTGCAAATTGTTAGCATAGATAATCTAGATACCCCACCTCCTCAAACGAAATAGTATTCAGTTATTCTTATGAAAGATCCAGATGACGCCAAACGCAATCGGGACACGCTGTAACTAATTGTTTGAAACCATGCTAATTTAAAAATTAAAATTGCAGGAAGTTTAAATCTTATTCTTATATTATACTGAAATTGAAGGTATAAATTCAAACACAAAATAATTTTATTTAAAATATATTAATTTTAATAAATATAAAAAAATACATTAAATCCAAAAATTACATGCAGTTATAGTACAGTAATTAATATTATTATTAAAATACCTATCAATAAATAATCAAATGTTTAAGATTAATTAACAAATAACAGAGAAAATTATGATAGGTAATTTATGATAAATAGAGATTTAATAAATAAATATAAACCAACTGTAGCGGAAACCACGTACATATATGAAAAGTTTTTTGATTAATTTTATCGAATTAATTTAACTAATTTTACTTATTTGTTAATTCAGTTTCACCAAATAGCCCTAAAGAATCGGCAAATATAACCGCGAAACTGTCGGCACACTAGTAATTTAATTACAAGTTCAAATATCTTATATCCCATACCATGATTGAAACTTTTCGTTAATCTTCCAGAGGTTATCAAAATTTATCATAGCTGATAATTGTTTATGTCGTCAGTCGAGTTGATAGTCACTCTGCTGGATTTCTTGGGAAAATATGTGAGGGAATCTTTTCATCATCCTATATTTCCATAAAACACAACTAAAATGGAAAAATTGCAAATTAGAGCGTAACCTGAAAAAATTAGCTAAAAAAAATGTACTTACAGTTTGAGACGAATTAAATCAACTTTTCAATATTTACATTTAATAAATTATTATTAATTGTTTATCTACTAATAAGTAATAAGTAGAGATAGGATTTGGCACCGTAGAGCGTGCCGGCCAAAATCTACTCTCCTAACAAATTCGAGTAGAGCGGAATGTTATTTTCTGTTTTAATCGAGTATTTTCGTCGCCAACAAAACGAGTTGCTTTATAACGATAGCAGCAGAATGTTGAAAAACAGTAGACCATTTAAAATATCCGCATGATCGATCGACGTCATTGGTAAAACGCAGGCGTTTGATTGTACTGTAAATTTCAATGGAATGGGTTCCCCCTCCTGAATCCTCTTATAGTAACTCGTTTGGGTTAATAAACATATGATTTGTACGTAAAGAAATTTAAAATATTTTAATGTAATTTAATATTTTAATTATTATTTCAGATTATAATTTGTAAATAATAATGATTTTTCGTCTCCGATAGCTTACAACATACAAGAAGTTATTTAATTAGAATTATAGAACAACTACGCCAATGGTAGGTTCAACGGGTTGAAATACTTATGGCGAAACTGTAGATCCTAACACTAGTAATAAGCTAGCAGCGGGATTTTGCCCCGAATTTGGGGCAAACACGTGACTTCTCCAAACTCTATTGCAAGTTAGCGATCGACAATAACAACTCGATACCGTATTCGAATAACCCCTCTACTCGTTTTTGTTGGATCGTTATAATCTTTCAACGTAGTTGATGAAATGAACGGGCGACGTCACAAACAATAAACAAGCGGTTCACTGTAGCTGATTATTGCCCCTCTCTTGCTGGATTTTCATAAGCGGAGTGAGTGGGTTCAAGTACTTGCACGAACCCAATAATGTTCGAGAATTGGTCTATCGTTTTAGTAATTGAAATTACAGTAAGAATCGAAAGTCACGTACGTCTATGATGTACGTAGACGATTGTCGCGCGGCATCTAAAGGCTGGAATACGATCCCTAAGCTTAGTAATAAGTAGAGTTAGGATCTACAGGCCACTAATAAAAATTTCTACTGTCAAAACTTACCAGTGACGTAACTGATTTCATGTTCAAATAATTTGTAATTTACTGGTAATTAATTAAATATAAAAATAATTTCCATTATTAATATTTAATAAAATTGGTAAATTAATTTAGAATTATGGATAATTGATAAATTTGTGCGTAATATTTCATTTATTTTTGAGTATAAATCATTTGTTTATTAACCTAAACGAACTACAATGAGAAAATAACGGAGGGGAAACTGAATCTGTCAAAATTTCGCTAAAATCAAACATCTGCATTTTAGCGGTAGCGTTGCTAAGTCAAACGGATTATTATAATTGGTCGACTGTTTTTTAAATTCTGTTGCTATCGATATAGAGCGCCTTGACTTGTTGTTGTTTGTTGGCGGCTAAAACAACTGATTCAAAATCGAAACTTATGTGTCGCTCTTGTCAATTTTTTCCAAAATTAGATCCCCTACTGCTCCTTCTACGGAGCGAAATCCTAACTCTAGTAATAATTCACCAACAAGCAACATAATATTAAAGAGAGAGGGTGCGAGGATGAGAGAGAAAAAAACTCAATTCGAAGCGCCACCTGAACGAATCATAAGAAAACTACCACCCATATAAGTGGAAGCAGCGAAGGAGCCTGTTGTTAGCCTCTATCGACAAGAAACTAAACTATTTGATCTACAACGACCGAATTGAATTTACTTTTTCTGTTTATTCGTTGACGTTTTCGCATCAAATCCACCCACAATCTTTCCTAAACCTTCACAATATGATTTGAAACAATCATTGGCGTTGTGCGAAATCTTACAAAATTACCTTGTCTCTCTTGATATGTGAAAACGTTCATTGCGATACTAAAACTGCGGCACGGCGTCACTTTATTTCTGAATTATAAAAGAAATCTTATTAAGCTATCTAGATTTACAACTACAAATATCTACAGTCAAAATTAATCAAATAATAAAATATTAAAATTAGAATTCAAAGTAAAAAAAGTCCTAATAGCCTTTAGGTGTTTAAATCCACGCAAAAGTATTCTATTTTGTTGGATAAATTTTGTGTAATTTCTCATAATTTTCATCCCTGAAAGTTTTATTCTCTATTTTTATTCACTTTTATGGGTCCTTTTGATACAATAAGTAAATAAGCAGATCCTTAATTTGTAACATTTCTTATCGTTGGTTTTATTCATTCATTACATTTTCATTTCCCTAATTGACCCGTTTATTAGCCAAGTTAATGATACACGGAGGTAATTGTCCTATATTGAAAAACAAGTTTCAAAAGTCGAAATATAAAACAAATAATAAATTTAAAATTGAATTCTGGTGGAATAATGGAAAGCAAATTGAAAGAGCTTTTCAAATATCTGAGAAATATTCGATCAGTCCTGCAGCTTTCTAAAAAATAAAAAAAAAAATCATTATATTGAAAAAAAAAGCGCAATTTTAGAGAGAAAATCGAATCCAAATTCAATCTGGATTCTCTAAATGCTGGAAAGATTGACTTTTTTTTTCATTTCTTACTTTAGAAATTGCAACATGCAATTGGTCATTCATTGTCGGAGTTATTTAACTTTAATTTGTCTGAATCAACGATATACATCAATAATTTATATCACAGTTGGCTGTGGTTTTGGTCGTAGCCTATTTCATACTTTATAACATTTGACATTTTTTTATTCAAAAAAAAAATCAAAACCAATCCGCAACATCACATAATCAAAGCACTGCATATCGAACCAATTAATTACAAATACAATAAAATAAAATTCTCAAATTATTACGAGGATCTTGGGAAATAAACAAACAAACATCCTAGAATTGAGAAAAACCTAAAAAAAATGAACTTAGCAAGAATTCAATCTCACAAAAAGTTAGATTATAACTAGTTAAAAAAAAAGAAATTTTTCATTGCCTGTTATTCCTTTAAAGATGAAACAATGTGCAACAATATCATTAATTTCTTGTTTTGAAAAATTATTAAGATATTAGGATATTAAGATATTAAGAATTGTTCTATATTGTAAATTTAAAGTGGTTTCCGAACATCCAAAAAATTCTTCATTTGATCTATTGGTCCTTCCGAAAGTTAACAAAACCATTAAAATTTCTATTTAAGTTTTTTCCTCAATTTTTACGTTTAACGATTTTATCCCATTTCTAGAGCTTTGTCTGTGAATCCAATTTTTGAGACTTCAAGAGAATAAATTCAACTGTAATTTTAACCTATTAAGGTCACAGGATAGCTGTGAGAATTTTTAACCGGCAATAATGTGAATTTCTAACTCGGGATTTCTCGCTCGTCCTTGGGACCACGACAATCGCAAATAAATTTTTGAAAAGGGCGTTTCTTATAGCCCCTTATGGTTATTTCCGTTTTTCAAAATGTTGATACAAATTTGAATTACAGACATAAATCTATCATGTTTTTTTCTTGCTTTTGTATAATTTTTCGTATTTTCTCTTATAACTTGGCCAATTTTGATTATTTTGCAAGAATTCTTGAACTGTTAGATAGCAAATGAAAAGTTCTTTTCAAATATTCAAGAAATTTTCCAATTCCGCCGTTAGTTTTCCAGAAAAATAAGAAAATGTCTGGGAGGAGATATAGGAATTTGGACACAGTTTTCATTTTACAGCATTGATCAGCCTCTCATTCGAAAGCTGATACAAAAGCCGAGGGGAATGCGAAGCCCTTTTTTTGAAATTTTGAAAATTGCCTGAGTTATTGCGGAAAAAACCAACTGATTTATCTGGTATTGTTTCCACTTATTATAATTAATTATTTTGCTTTAAAATACATACGGTTATGTAGATAATTTTGTTCTCTTTGCGATTGGAGCATTATTTTTGTAAAAAAATGTTGATTTTCTAGAAGAAAATTGAGTGGAAATCCGGAGTCGTTATTTTACAAAGATTATCCGCGTTACACTTAAACAGTGTGGGTTTGCCTAATTGAAAGTTTGTGGAATCATTGATTAGTGATGGGCAGAATCGAGTACTTTTAGGAATCGAGTAAACGATACTCGAGTACTTTGAGGAATCGAGTACTTTACTCGATTCCAGTACTCGCATGTTTAAAATTTATGTATGATCAGCACTAGTGATGGACAGAATCGAGTACGATAATCTGGCGGGAAGATTATCAAGTTTTGCACATAGCGACCACAAGTTTAGAATCACCACTGAACGAGATAAATTTAAATGATAATTTGATATTGTAATTATTTTTATTTCTTATGAATGAATAAATGCTTCTATTCTTTTTTTACTGAAAATTTTACTTTCTATTGTTATAAATCGAATAATTTAGAAATGAAAGGTCAAACTTATGTGTTCATAGACAATAATATTCTTTATTTGTTTATTTTAACATTAGATATCTACACCACTTTTATAATAGCACTCGATTCCTAAAAGTACTCGATTCTCCCATCACTAATCGGTAGTGAAAAGTACTCGAGTACTGAAATCAACTATAATCGTAAATACTCGAGTATACTCGAGTACTTTTAAGAATCGAGTACATCGATTCTAAGTACTCGATTCTGCCCATCACTATCATTGATACTCAATTCAAACCGAGACACACAATTCGATTTGGCAAACACGCACTGTCTACAAGTATGGCGGGTTATCATGTTTGATAATACACAAACAAAGAGACTGGATTTTCATTATATTTTCTTCGAGAAATCAACACTCTTTACAAAAATTATAAGCCAATCGGAAACAGGACAAAATTATCTACTTAACCATATGTATTTCAAAGCAAAATAATTAAGTTTAATAAATGAAAACTGGCAGAAAAACCAGTTGGGTTTTCCGTGATAATTCAGGTAATTTTCAAATTTTCTGAAAAACGGCTTCGCATTTCTCTCGGCTTTTGTATCAGCTTTCGAATGAGGGGCTGATCAATGCTGTAAAATAAAAACTGTGCCCAAATTCTTATATCTCCTCCCAGACGTTTTCTTAATTTTCCAGAAAACTAACGGCGGAATTGGAAAACTTCTTGGATATTTGAGAAGAACTTTTCATTTGCTATCTGACTGTACAAGAATTTTTGTAAAGTAATCAAAATTGGCCAAGTTATAAGCGAAAATACGAAAATACAAAAGCAAGAAAAAAACATGTTAGATTTTTGTCTGTAATTCAAATTTGTATCAACATTTTGAAAAACGGAAATAACCATAAGGAGCTATAAGAAATGCCCTTTTTAAAAATTTATTTGCAGTTGTCGTAGTCCCAAGGACGAGCGAGAAATCGCGAGTTAGAAATTCACATTTTTGCCGGTTAAAAATCTTACAGCTACCCTGTGCCCTTAAAAGTGATTATTTTACAACAAAATAGCGAAAGTTTAGTAAAAGATTTTATCTATTTTCGTAATCACACAATTCTATTTGAGAAAACTGAATTTGCTTGGTCGGAAATTCAATAAGAAAAACGTGTGCTTACAAATTAATTTGATGTATTCGATATTAAGTAACAACTTATAAGGTGTATAACGGTATTTCATTTAGCAGTTGACTATGCCTTTTGTCACCTTAGATTGTCGTAGCTTTATCCGAGCACTTGAAAAATACACCAAGAAATGTCAGATTTAGTAAAGTATGAAGTAATCAATAAAATTGCCAACTGGGGCGAAACAGTATTTGCTCTTATGTCCGTTTGATTAAAAATAACACCAACCATACGGTTTTTCACCTCAAAGTTGGTCTTTTTGTCTAGTCTCTTGGCTTTCTTCAAACACCTGTCCAAATTAATGTCAAATTTAAAGAAATTTAAAACAATTTACGACACTACATAACAAAAACAAAGTTAATTGCGAAATAAATCACCGTGGTACACACGATTAATTTTTATCATCTTGTGATAACAGATTTTATACAATCCCATTTAGTAAATCTTGGATTAATTTTTTTATCTCTTTAACGAAGCAATGGGAAGGTTGATACAAATTCTAAATGGTGATTGTCAAACCATTCAACTGTTTATGGGAATCATCACTGTCATTATTTATTTGCTCCATTTGATTTAAATGACGTATTCAAAGCCTCCTGATTATTAATTTGAAGACTCGCCTTCTAAAAAACTTTCAGTAAAATCTATTTAAATTTAGAATTGATGAAAATTGCTAAAATTTGCAATTTTCATAATTAAATTAATTATCATTTTCAAAAAAAAACAAGTTATTTTGACTATTATTAATCGTATAACTATCATTACCATTTTTATTAAACACCATTCTTTGTTGCTGGATTCGTTTTCAATAACAGAAAATCATATTGTCATTTTTTCTGTAACTATGGTGTTAATATTCCAGGTACTATTCATTGAGTTTATTAATTATCTTTTCAATCCCAATTTAAATTATTATCATTACAATTATTATTGAAATTATCAACAAAAACAAAACCAAAAGAAAAACATTTTAATCTTTAGTGAACATGTTGATTAAGAATCAATTACAATTCTTCATATTGCAATCTTTAGTAACACTCACACTGATTACTTGAATTAGTTAAAAATTAATAATTGCGGATAGACAGAATTCAGAATTTTAAAATAACAGCTTGTTAAAAGACTAAACATTTATCATTCGTCGTTGTTGAAAATTGATGATTTAATATTGAAATTGGACTTACGAATTTTTCTAAAAAAACAATTTAGCGTACTTGTATTCTGTTTCTAATTTCCTACAAGAATCTCTTACAAATTAACAAGAACTTCAATCTTGTTAATCTTCTGTTGCCGAATACCATTGAAAATCGTCAACTTTGTATTAAAAAAAAATCGTGTTATAAAAAGGTAGAACTGTTAGACTTCTAACTGTCTCCAATATCATCCCAAAAGGATTATCAGAATTACCATCAACCATTGTCATTTCTACAATGATTCTAATTATAGCTGGGTTTATTTCGGATAAATTGACCCATTTTTAAAATAGTTTCTTGATAATACACGAAACTGTCGACCAATTCATTCAATTTGAGAATTTCTGAAATATAGTTCAACCATAAATTCCATCTAGAATGCACCACAAACCGTGTTATTAAAAGGTAGAATTGTTAGACTATTTTACCAAATTGTAAGAATCTCAGAATGACTACCTGAATTATGGTTGGAAATAACAAATTTTCAGTCGTCGTACCATTCAATTCGAGACCAATTTCAATCCAAATCTCCACAATAATTTTTATTATTGATGGTTTTCTTGTGTCCATTGATCCATTTTCAGAATTCTCCCACGATTGTGATTGGTGAAATCATCGGAATTTAATAATTTTCCATAAGAATCATTTACGACTGTCTAAAGAATAAAAAAATAACGATTAGAAATTTTGTGGAAAAATTAATTTCATTCTTGTTTATACCGTTTGAATTGTTAACATTCCGATAATTGTTAGAATTGTCAGATTTGTTTGTTCTTTGTAACATTGATTTTGACAACATTTCAGATAAATTTCACCAAAACCTAAAAAACAACGAAATTTGTGCTTTATTAATTATTAATTAACAATTATTGATTTTTATGAAACCGAACTTGTAGACTTGATTGTTGCAGACGTTAGAAACATAACCTCACATATTGAATTTGCACTACTGTCAGATATTTCTCTAGTCAATGTTTATTATCATCAAAGAATACCTTTCCACAAATATCATCAATAGAATTGTTGTCAATTAATGTGGTAATGGGTAAATGTGTAGTTTACAGGCTTTTGCTAATATTGAGCCGATCGTTATGAAATTTCACATATAGCATCAAAATCACTCATAGAATTCAATTCTGACTTCGCTTTGTCGAAATTTTGGCCCTAAAATCCTTAAAAAAAGCCTTTTGTCTTAGCCAATTACAGCAACTAGATTGACAATTTGACGTTTATCTGAGAAAGATGCCGCTCAAATTTGACATTTGTTTGACAGTGTTGTCATTTAACCATTTATTTAATGTGCATTTATAAATTATTGGTAATTGAAATTGATTAAATTTTCATTCCTGCTTTGATTTTAGATGGTATAATTATTTCTAAAAGTATTTTTAAATGAACTGAGTTCGATTATGTATCGTGTATGTTGTATTAACTATACCAACTCTAGGTTGATACATCGCTCGAATGTGGCACCACTGTCAAACAAATGTCAAATTTGAGCGGCATCTCTCTCAGATAAACGTCAAATTGTCAATATAGTTGCTGTAATTGGCTAAGACAAAAGGCCCTTTTTAAGGATTTTAGGGCCAAAATTTCGACAAGGCACAGTCAGAATTGAATTCTATGAGTGATTTTGATGCTATATGTGAAATTTCATAACGATCGGGTCAATATTAGCAAAAGCCCGTAAACTACACATTTACCAACTTATGAAAAAAAATTCGTATTGACAACACTGTATATATATGCCAGCGTTGTCTTGATTTTAATTGTATCCTTCATAAACATTTACTTGACTAGAAACTTGAGAGAGTTTTAAATTGTCAATAATTTTCACTAGAGATGAAACGAATATCCGGTAACTATCCGGTATCCGGCCTATCCGGCCTATCCGGCCTTAAATTACTATCCGGCCGGATTCCGGATACAAGCAGCTATCCGACCGAATACCGGATTTTAAAAAACGTTCGAAATATCAAATTTAATTTAGTACCTTACTTATATTAATCAACAAATACAATCAGTAATCAAAACATTTTTATTTTGCAAGTCAGACAATTAGTACTCGTAATGCACCAGGGGCAAATTATGGTGAATAAATACTAATTTTTCTGCATTGACAGGTAGCAAGCGGTTTCGTTTGTCTTCATAAACAAGGCCAGCTTCAGAAAAAAGTCTTTCGCTGTACACACTGCTGCAGGGTGCTGAAAGATAGATTTTGGCAATCTTTGATAAATGTGGGTATAGTGTAGCATTAGCTGCCCACCAAATATAAGGATCACACTCGCGAGCAATTCGTACTGACTTTAGATAAAAGTCAATTTCACATGAAATCGCATTTCTTTCGTCATGGTGAAACTGGCTGGTATTGTTTTCATTTGCTATTTCATTATAGCAATCCCAGAACGTGTAATGAACTTGGCGAGATACAGCTGACTCTGTCTCCTCGTTTCGATTTTTTTTAACCGGTGTTGAAGATGAACTGCTACTGGAGGACTCTTCGCAAGACATTTTTAAATATTGTAATAAAATCTCCTGACGAGCTTTTTCGGATTCAACCATCCCCAAGTAGTTCGTTTTGAACCTTGAGTCTAGATAAGTAGCAATCAAGTAGTTAAAATCTTGACTTAAGGAGCTGAAACGACATTCTAATTCAGCGTTTAACGAGGCCCGCATCTGTGGTAAATCAGACGTTCTTTGCTTAGTTTCACCTTAATCTAAATACTTTTTTAAAGCAGCAACGTGTGGTATTACTTCTGAGACGCAAGACAGACCGGAACTTGTTATTTTGGTTATTTCCGCGAAGGGTTTCAATAAATAGATGCATTGCTCCAGCAAACACCACTGTCGAGCCGTCAAATTGGTGAGTGTATCATGATCAGCGACAAACAATGATATGGCCCGCTTTTGTTCTAACAGACGCTCTATCATATAAAAGGTAGAATTCCATCTAGTGCTGATATCTTGCACTAACTGATGCTCGGGTAAATTTAGCTATTTCTGAATCGCCAGCAGTTTTTCTTGAGCTAAGCCTGAATGATTGAAGTGCATAACAATTCGTCTTCCAGTAGCAATCATTGTTGTCACTTCAACCTGGGCTTTGAGCGACTCGTTTGTAGCTCTCTGAAGCGTATGTATGAAACATCTAGCAGAATCGTACTCAGTCAAACGAACACCCTTCACCATGTTAGCGCCACTGTCATGAATCAGTAAATGTATTTTACTAGGCTCAATATTCCAGCGGTTCGCGATAGTGTTAAGCTCCTTTGCTATATTTTCTCCTGTGTGTGAACCTAAGAAAGGCTTCATTACAAGAACTCCATGTTCTAGTTTGAATTCAAGAATGAGCTGTGAAACTCAGAAAGCTAGCGTTGTTGTGTAAGCAAGTCCATATGTCGGATGTCACTGAAATAGCAAGTGCATTTGAAATGTTACTTTTGATTTTCTCAAAAATTCTGTCATATATGTCAGGAATAATTTTTTGGGCAATATAAGTACGACTTGGCAATTTGTAACGGGGTAAAGCTTGTTCTAGGAGTCTGGTGAATCCGGTTCTTTCTACTATAGACAATGGCTCGTTGTCTAGTGCAATCATTTCTGCTATTAAATAATGATACTTCCTGGCTTTAGCGTCATTAACGTCCCAAAGCAATTTCCTTTCGAAAGATTCTGTTATAGTCAATTGCTTCTCTACTACTGAAGACGAACTTGTTCCAGGGATGGCTAACGGGGTTGTAATAGGCACGACAGCGGCGTGATCTTTATTCAGTGCACGGAACTCATCTGGATGTTTTGCTTTTATGTGATTTTTCATGGCAGAACTACCCCCAACATTGTTACTCAAAAGTGCCCATTTGTATCGACTTATCTTGAGTAATGAGGTAGTAATACGGTAGCTTTATTATTAATATTAGTATTAGTATTATCATTATTTTTTGTCACCCTTAATTTTATAGTGTCGCTCTCTTTTAACTGCAAATTGAAAATAAAACTGTGGCTTAATTTTCTTTCTTTAGAGGATTGAATGTCAAGGACTTTTTCTTAAATAAACAAATACGATAACATGAAGACCCATTAAGATAAGAATAGAACAAGTGAGAGGCGAATAACTGGTCACATTTACGATCAATGAACGAGAAACCAGTTTTTCAATTATTTTCAGGATACAGTGCCGGAAAACCGAAAAAAATAGTTTTCCGAGAATCCTCAAGTCATCTTGAGTCGATTTATGTAAAAAACTGATTGACGAAAATTTTGAGATTTTCGACAAAAATTCCTTTTTTTATGTTTCCCAACGAGCTACATGGTCCAACTTTTACTGAAATGTGCAGTAGGCACCCCCCTAAAAACGCTTAAAATATGTTTCCAATCATTCAACAATTAATGGGAGGTTTGGTCGGTCGAACTCTGTACTGGCGGACGTGGTATACTTAATTCACTCACTGAAAATAAGATTTTCATTGGTAAAAATCTCATTGGTTTTCTGTAAAGGAGCCAAGTTTTAAAATAACCAGTTATTTAAAAATGCATCAGTGCAAATCATAAATGACATGGCACGCAATTTTAGAACTCTTCATTTACGGGAAATAGTCAATTCAATTAGTAACGGTTCGGATACACCCAATGACAAATTTCTTTTTGCACCAGTAACAACGTGTGGCGTGGAACGTTTATTTTCGTGTTTTAAAAGGATAGTAAGCGACCACAGATGTAAGTCAACACCACATCATTTTAGAAAAACTCATATGAGTGCATGCGAATTCTACTAATCTCTTTCACATTTGAAAGGGACGAAGATAATTAATTTTACTAAAATATTGATTTGTTATTTTTCATTTCAAATACTTACAACATTAATATTTTGTCTATTAATTTCTTCTCTCCTCCCCTTTCCTTTGTCGGTGAGAAAATGCCCGCCTCTTCGTGGTTTCACTAGACAGTTCTATACTCATTTTTAGGTATGGGAATGACAAAATGGGCATATGTATCTTTCTTAATATCTATCCACTTTTGATAAATTTATTAGTTAATTAATAATTAATTGAGCCATGATAATATTTATCTAGACAGAACAAAAAGTAGTAGCTATTTATCTTTTTATTATTTCTAATTAAGGCCATCTTAGATGTTAAAACTAACTTTACTTTAATTAATATGCATTGTTTTTTTTTTGTTATTACCTAATTTAAATAGAGATATTTACGTAAAATTTATTTTTAAACAATAATTCTTCAATTATCGTTTAACTTATGATGCTCTTCAGTTTTGTTTATGTTCTACATGGGACGCTTTAGGATAACGCATGATGGGACATCAATTTTGTGCTACAGTGGACCGCCGTAGGTTTTATTGTCACTACGATTGACTGACTATGTTCTAGACTAAAGGTCCATATAGTTATATAATTTAATCTTCTCGATCAATTTTTAAAAACAAACTTTATTTAATAAACTTCTTCAAGATTCCACAATACAATTTAGTTTTCTTTTGATCTTGACTAATTGAATTCTAAAGTCAGAGTGACTGTTTTAATAGAAAATATTATAATAATAATTTTTGAAAACTAAGCATTTCCTGTTTAACAGTATGAACTAGGATTGCTGAATGGGTACTTTCTTATATAATTATTAATACATTTTAATTATTTAACAATATGTCTTAGAATTAACAATAACGTTGCAGTAATTTTTAGGTGAAATTATTCAAAGACTTTTTTTTACAGTTAATTTGCAACACTTCGAAGAATTTTTATCACCTAGTGATCTGCAAGATAAAGTGAAGTTGTTGTTCTCTTATTATATGTAAGCGTTAAATTTATAATCTTTTTGAAATAGGTAAAAATATTATTAGTGAATTTATTCGATTTCCAATGATGAAAATACAATCTAAAAAAATCTAGACACATAAAGGGCACATAGGCAGTTCAAATAGCCCAATAGATGTTGTTTTTTAAACCTCTCTGTTCTACCATCTGAACCGCTTAAGAGCTCCGAGAAAAACGACGGTTAAATTAGTCTATTCATTAACTGATGATAGGAAGATCTAACTGATTTGTAGTTGTCAAAGGTTTTATAAGTCAAAATTAATTGTACGTGAAGAGCCCTATGAGAGATTCGTTGAGCTCGTTGGTACCTAGTTGTTTTTCTCAACCCATCCAACGCGCGCAACGAATAGTTTATGAGCTTAATATGAAATTCAACTTTAAAAGAATATTTTACAAACAAGGTCAGTTGAAATGGCGCTGGCTCGTTAGGTGTGTTTTGCATCAGTTCATCGACATGTCAATTTCGACTGTTTAGGACCTTCAAATATTGAATTTAACACAAAAAAAATATCTTGTAACAGCTCTACCTTGAGTGTAATAGAATATATTTCCAAGAATGTGGTTCGTAGGCCGTTGAATACCTTTGATTTTCGATAATATTGAAACTGAGATTATCTTTTTTCAACGGCTTGAGTACCCACGGATATATCATTTCACAGAACTTGTTATTATTTAGAATAATCTTCAAAAATCTAATAAATTTTTCTGTTAAACTTCAGTTTTGTAACGAAATTACTGTATGTATCTGTTTATAACCGTAGATGTAGGTACTTGATTATTGTTAAAAGGACTAAATTGCCTGGAAATATTAAAAAAAAATTATTTATAGACTTCTTGTTGATATAATTTATGGAACGTTCACAGCTTTCCAACTTTTGATACATACCTGGGTAGATTTCTGAATGATTAAACAGAAAGCTCCATTCTTGTAAAACTTGAGTATTAAAATTTTTCCATATTCTTCAATTTATTTGGATATTCTCAAATATTCATAAATTTACTGCTAAATTTGAATAGTAAAATTTGAATTTTTTTTCCGGATCTAGTGAAGCTACACTTTATGTAGCTTGCAGTACTACAAAATTTCCAGTAGTTTCCAAGAACAATTCAGTAAATTTAGAATTCTCTTTAATTTTTAATTTTTTAATTATATAAACTTAAAACTGAGTAATTGTTTCAAAAACAGTTAATACGTTCCTCTCATTGTTGCTTGTAATAATTTTAAGAACTTTCAATACAGATAAATTTCGACATTTCTACCAATTTTCAACACACAGACACCTGCAGGACAAGTTGAAGCTCAGCATTACTCAATATTTCAGAAATATCCAGTGATTTCCAATAGCAGTTCGGTAAGTTTCGAATTCCATTTTTTTATCTTTTTTTTTTAATTGGAGATGATGACTAATATAGTTTTTTTATTTGAAATTTCCAGATATGAACTTAAAACTGAGTAAATGTTTCAAAGACAATAATTACATTTCTGTCATTGCTACTTGTAATAATTTGAAGAAGTTTCTTTGCAGATAAATTTCGACACCTCTACCAATTTTCAACACAGTCACCTGCATGATAAGTTCAAGCCGTCGTTCTTCAAAGAAATGTCAGTAATAACAGTTTTTAATTTTTTTTCCGTAGTTGTGTATAGTAAAATATAATTCCAGAAAGTCAGAATATTTTAGAATTTTATTTTAAAATTTTGCCATCGTTATTCACATGAGACGAATGCCAAAGGTATTCCTTGTCAAATGAAACGTCATGTTTGATGTTCTTAATTTCTGAGAGCTCAAAAAATATTCTTACTGGAATTATCTTAATTTTTTGACTGCCACATTCTGACCATCAGAGGAAGACACAATGTTTGAAGTATGTATATTGATGACAATGCGGTTCATCCGTCGAATTGATTTTTAACTAATCATTCAAATTTATCGCCATTTTAAAATCTCCGATTTGCAGATGATCGGCAATCGTGTGATATTATGTGAATTTGGACAAACTACTTCTCAAAAATCACATTATTAGGGAGTTTTATTGCTTGGATATTTTCGAAACTCCATCAGTTTATCGTTCGTATTTATCAAAAGATAGCAACGATTAATATTTGAAAAAAAAGCAATTACTCTTGGTATTGTTTAAATCCGTGAGTTTAAAATGAATTCACAATTCATTTATGTTCAATTAAAACTATTTTATAGTCTCCTTTATAGAATGAATCTAGATAGTTATATGTCATGACTTGAATTAAGGCTCCCCTAACGCTGTATTTTTCAATAAGAGTAAATTTATTTCTGCTTTTACAGCCACAATTTTCAATTTGAAGAAAAGGTCACCAGTTGAAAATGTTGAGCACATTTATACCGAGGGAAAATAACCTATTATTTTTCAAAATTTTCTATCAAATTTGAAAAAAGCGGAAAATTGTGAGTTACCAATTTCCGGGATTACGCTTCTAAATTAATTTTTTTTTTTTGTGTATTTTACATCATTTTAAAGAGGAGATAAATAGAAGGGGCAATTAATATCTAGTTTTTTGATTAGTCCTATCGTTTTCCCACAATTGCAATTTAAAGAAAATAAAAACAGCAACTATTGGAAGGAAATTTGCCGTAAAATTAGCGCCACTCCGTGAGGGTGAGATGGAGGTAGAAGATAGAAGGACCAATCAGCGTTTGAAGAAATGTAGGGGAATACACTTCAGTAGTATTGCCAAGTTGTACATAGTTTCTAAAATTGTTTACCGTGTAATTCATGATATTTATTTTAGAATATGAAAATCTTACAACAAATTAGCAATTAATGTTATAATAATATAAAAAAATGGAAATGAAGCTTTTATTTGAATTGTTGAGCAGATATTTTCAATTTTTTTCTTATACAATTTCACAAATTTGTAGGTATCAGTGAGCTTGGCAACACTGAGTTCACTAAACTGTTTTCCCAAAATTGAACTCAGTGCTGGAAATTAAAAACTTTTTTATTTTATTTTATCAAACATTGGTTCTTAATTATAATAAGCCAATAATTTCATTGATAAAAAAAGGAAATGGAATTTGTTTGGATTTAAAAATTGTTTCTATAGACATATACATATAACCTCATTGATTAATTAATTACTACATTTATGTATCCATTCATTTAATTTTAAACAGTTTAGACAAAACCGATTAGCACTTTAAAAAATATTCTACAGGGGATGTATGTCCTTTATAGTTATTATTCAGAATAAGACGAAGACACATATAAATGAAATAAAGATATAAGATTACAAATTTGTAACAGAATTCGACCCTCTGGTGCCTGAATCATTACTTTCCCTTTTATTGAGACATACAAAATTTTAAAATATTTCTTTGGTGAAGCTACTATTTTTGTTTTTTCAATATTTTTCCATTCCGTCTAACTTGCCTTATGCTTACAACAATTAATTATTTTGGCGGGGCAAATATAAATTTTATACTACAACCTCCACATAAACATTTTGCTAGATATACCGAAGAATGCACATACCTATATAATCGTACATAATAAATGTACCGTAAATTACAACAACCAAACAGTTTCTTTTTCAAATACATATGCAAAATAACAAAATTTTGAATTATGCCAAATTATTGTTTTTTACGTAAACATTATATTGAAAGGAATAACTGCAGATATCAAGTATACTCGTAATATATGTATATGTGAAATAATGATTTTGGATTTTTATTGTATAATAAATTGTGATATTTTGTTTTACACGTGAAATTTTCCGTTTCAATTTTAGTAATTACACTATATTTAAAAATATTCAGAGTTTAGCGTATTTTAAAAATATCTTTTTTCGGCAAACAAATACTACTGGAACTTGTAGGTAATAAAATCATAAAAATTCCCTTTCGCTTTCGTTGTCCCTTTTGGACACTTGTTTTTTCTCTGTCTCTTTTTTCTTTCATTCTCTTTCGTTCTATTTCTCTATCCGTTTTCCGACCTTTCCCTCTTTGGTGGGGATGAATTTTTGGACATTATGAGTTGCCTATTTAATAAAAATCAACATTCGGACAGACGAGTTGACGCGCCAATACTTGGTTATTTGAACACGTTAGGGGAGACTTAAGTGATCGTCGAAAACGACAATTTGGTGATGTTAAATTGCCTTAAAATTTTGAAGATATTAGTCAAAATATAACTGATGATTTACAACTTACAGAATACAGTCAAAACAAAGAAGAAAAGGAAGCTTGAAAACACTCTAAAATACGAAAAGAAAGATGATTATGTTGATCTGTGATGATCACCTCGTAAACGCATCCAAACGAATCCATATGAAGCAAGCAATTCAAAAACATCGTGTACAGATAAAACCAAAAAATCTAGACAAACACTATTTCCAAACAATTAATTCTTATTATTTATATAAAATAATAAAACATTTGCCTTCAACATTGGAAAAAATTTTCGAGAATTCCCTAGAATCTCCAAATGGTTTACGCAATTGGAGCTTAAGGAAATATCAACTAATCTAGGTCTATCATCTTGTCTCTTGAGAAAATTGCCAAATCTTTTTTTGTGGCTAATGCCACACTTTCGTCGTATAATTTGTAGACAGATGAATGAAAAAAACAATTATTTAATTGTATATTGTAATTAAGAAATTTGATCGCCATCTATCTGCCATTAGCCGAAACTAGAATATACCGACATACAGGACGCATAGGTGTTTTTAGACTCTCTAGCGAGTATAAGAGGAACTAAGTCAGCCGTTTTCCACACGATAAACATAGTTTTGTTTATCACTAATTTTCCAAAAGATTTTCACATTTTTGCAGCAACAATGGTACCGTTGGAAAGATAATGAAGTAATTTATAAATTGCAATACACTTTATACAAAAATAATTAATTTTAAACAGATAAAAAATATTCATCAACTTCTGCATCATAAATTTCCAGTAATTTTCCGAATTTCAATATCAAAACTATTTTCAAAATAATCTGCTATTCATTAGCTTTCAAACAAGCCCTGGTTCAGTCGTCTAAGTTTAAAACTGCCCGTAAAAAAGCAAAATTAGTATGTCGAAACCTTTTCATAAATTTTCCGAAAAACTAACAATGCGATCGGAAAATTTCTGACAGCTTTGGAAAGCGCTTTTAATTGGCCACATGTTGTGTGAAATTGATTAGAAAATAAGCAATATTTGCCAAGTTATGAGGGAAAATATAAAAAAAAACTGTAAAAAATGGTAAAAAACATGCTTCTATATTTCCTTCTGTAACTCCAAATTACATCCGAATTTCAAAAACTCAAATATGTACTTCCCTCACTCTTGAAATGCTCTTTTAAATACCGTTTTAGAACATTGAAATCCGTTGGAAAACAAAACAGGAATCCTGCTTTCCGATTGTCTATTTTGCTGCAGAGTCCCCTTAACAACGGTTTCAGACATCTCTATACCTTTATTCTATTTTATGTATTTTCAAATTCTGAATTGTCTTTTCTGTTTGACTGGTACTTTTACGAGCTTTTGGGTACAAGCAAATATCTTTACACTAAAATTAATACACTTTTTCTGTCTTTGTTCATCTAACTGATATATGATAGGAATAATTGCATGTGGTGTTGTTAGATGTTTTGATGTTATGCTTACGTTTGCATTTAATTGTTTTAAAAATTCAACTCCTATTTAACCATCGTATTTGTTACTAAATTTAAGAAGATAAAATGTGTGACTTTCATTCACATTGAACATTTTGAAAATCGGAATTATGATTACTATTACAACATGATAAATAATATTGAGAGCCGTTTGAATATTGAAATTTTCACTGAAATCCTAATTTAAATAAAATTTCTAAGTGTACAAACAGAAAGAAAGCAGGTTGCCTGCTTACTGGTAACCGGCGCCTACTGTCAGCGCTGGTAACCGGCATAATATGCACAGAATAAAAGTGGATTGCAAGCGCCTATTAGTTTATGTTCATGTGTTTAAAAGATGTCATAATTAATAAAAGATGTTCTAATTAATATTCAATTAAGTAAAAGTGTTAACATTCATGAACAACTATCTTATATAGCTTTTTTAGTTACCATCACTATCTAATTCATTACTAATTTCTTGCCAGCATTTTTTTATTACCTTACGATTTCTATGTGAGTTTTCCCATTTATTCTAAATAGGAGATCATAAAAATACTGCTGCAATTAACGCTTCAATGTCTATTTTATTCGCCATCTGAACTCTGCCTGCTCGCTGAAAATTGTAATTTCATTCCGGCAAATCTATCGGCGCCGGTTGTAAGCGCTTACAAGTTTTAACCCGCTTTCTTTGTGATCGTCTCCTATTTGATAACATACATATATTATCGGCGCCTATAGTCGCCGGTTACCAGTAAGCAGGTAACCTGCTTTCTTTCTGTTTGTACACTAAGCCAATTCGGGATTAATTAAGCTTCCACTATTACCGGTATCAGTCAAAAAATTTGCGTTTAATGGAGGTATGAAAATATTTGGTAATTTGTTTTAACCAGTAGCGAAAATTTTAATTCTCGTTTAATGAGTTTTGCATTGTGAATTCTGTGTCGGATTCGTCTTCATGTGTATCATATTGATCAATTTCTTGAGTAAACAATTCAGAATGAGAAAAATTTGATTTGAGCCTTGCTGATGAATTTCCTGACGATGTGCCCATAGGTACTGTTTTGGAATTTCAGATAGAATTGTTTGATTGATTTTGATTTTGCATTATTTGGTTAGGTCTTTGTTGAAGGTGAGAATGTTTTTGTGTTGAGAGATTATTGTTTGGTCGACATTGATGTTGATTATGGTAATTTAGTATCCATTGGAATTTGGTAACTTAGCATCTTTGATGCCTTTGTGATTGTGTGATCATAGAAGAATTTGTAAGAATTTTGATTTGAGGTTGAATGTGTTATGATGCTGGGTAGGAAACGAGGAAGATGATTTTTGATTTTTAAAATAATTTGGCGATTCATTCGTGAAATTATTTTAAGGCGAGTTGTAGTAATTGGTTTCGATGTTTTGTACGAAGCTTGAGTATTAAATGAATTGGTTCTGTTTTGTGAATTAGGAAAATTTTCTTCCACAATTGAATCCTCTGCCTTTCCTAAACTCACTGGGTTCTTCAGGCTAAAATTATTTTGAATTTGACCTGATAAACTCCTAGTGAACGTTTTTAGTGCCATATTATTATAATTTTGCAAACGAATTTGTATTTCTTGTGCATTTATTTTGAGCGTATTTAATTTTGCGTTTATTAAATAGTCGTAAATTTCTTCAAACTTGTACTAAACATTGATTTCCATAACATAGACTAAGTGAATTTTTAACTTGTTGAATCTACAGTGCCCGCCATTGTCGAGTGATTGGAACCATATTTTAAGGATTTCTAGGGGGGTGCCTACTGCACTTTTCAGTGAAAGTTGGACCATGTCGCTCGTTGGGAAACATGAAAAAAAGGAATTTTTGTCGAAAATCTCAAAATGTTCGTCAATCAGTTTTTTACATAAATCGACTCAAGATGACTTGAGGATTCTCGGAAAACTATTTTTTTCGGTTTTCCGGTACTGTATCCTGAAAATAATTGAAAAACTGGTTTCTCGTTCATTGATCGTAAATGTGACCAGTTATTCGCCTCTCATTTGTTCTGTTCTTATCATAATGGGGTCTTTCATGTTATCGTATTTGTTTACTAAGAAAAAGTCCTTGACATTCGATCCTCTAAAGAAAGAAAATTAAGCCACAGTTTTATTTTCAATTTGCAGTTAAAAGAGAGCGACACTATAAATTTAAGGGTGACAAAAAATAATGATAATACTAATACTAATATTAATAATAAAGCTACTCAAGATAAGTTGATACAAATGGGCACTTTTGAGTAGCAATGTTGGGGGTAGTTCAGTAGATCGTTTAGAATTTCTCGTAAAAATTTCGTTTGAAATTGCTGTAACAGCATAAAGATCTGTTTACAATTATTACAGTGATTCTTCCCTTCATTTTATTGTTTATTTTTATTGCAGTTTTTCGACTTTCTATCAACTTACTAGTAAAAGCAATCGTGTACTATCGATACGTCACCTACGGGAACCATAAATAATATTTGTGTGTGTCTAACCGATCGCCATTGGAAATGCATTTTTCGTTAAAAAATAACGAGATCTAAATTTTGTCTTTTTTTTTGTCTTGTTACAGTTATTTATCTCGTTTGTCCTGAACAAAAAAAATAAACATGTGTCGACAATTATTTATTGTTAGGGTCACGTATTGTAGGCTTGGTTTTCTTTAAACAAATAAACATTGGATCGTTTTAAGAGACTACACCAGTGGTTTTCAAACGTTCTGGAAGTGCCGACCACGTAAATTATTTTTTAATTCATTAAGGACCCTTCATTTTTCACCAAGGACACATTTTTTACATTGTTGATAAGGAATATTTCACTCTGAACCAGTTAAATCGATTTGCGGAATAAAAAAAAATTACCAGATCGACTGTTGAGAAACATTGGTTTAAAACTTGATACTAAACTACTGTGACCGACAAAGGGAGGCGAGCGACTTTTGCATATCAATTTTTTTCACGGCCAAGCTCAATTCGTACCTGTTTTAATTTTTTTCGAAGTCTAACGGGTAAATTGCAGAAACCAAAATGTTATGAATGTATCACATTAATGCAATACTTTTATTGTGTGGAAAACCCTCTAGACAATTGTTGAATTTTCAAAAGTTAGGTTTGATAGCACTCATTTCCCAATGAGCTACATGGTCCAACTTTCACTGAAATGTGCATCAGGCAGGGGCGTATTTGAAGGGGGGTTTTGGGGGTTTCAACCTCCCCTGAAATGATGAATTAGGAATATCGTATATCGCTACTTTATGATAAACTAAACATGAACTAAAATTTTTACAACAGACTCTTATTGACCTTAATACACACTAGACCTACATAGTTTCAATTTAAATAAAGAATGTTGCATTTGTAATTAATTTGATAATTATTTAACGTTTCAAAGAAATTCCATGAAACATTTTATATAGTGCCCGTCACCTTGTAGTCAAACCGCCCAAAACTCCTATTAATTGTCGAGTGATTGGAAACAAATTTTAAGGATTTATAGGGGGGTCCCTGGTGCACATTTCAGTGAAAGTTGGACCATGTAGCTCATTGGAAAATGAGTAATTTCCAATCTAACTTTTGAAAGTTCAACAATTGTCTAGAGGGTTTTTCAACACAATGAAAGTGTTGAATTAATGTAATACATTCATAACATTTTCGTTTTTACCATTTGCCCGTTAGACTTCGAAAAAAATTAAAACAGGTACGAACTGAGCTTGGCCGTGAAAAAATTGAAATGCAAAAGTCGCTCGCCTCCCTTTGTCGGTCACAGTAGTTTAGTATCAAGTTTTAAAGTTGTTCTCAACAGTCGATCTGGTAAATTTTTTTATTCCGCAAATCGATTTAACAGGCTCAGAGTGACATATTCCTTATCCACGATGTAAGAAATGTGTCCTTGGTGAAAAATGGAGGGTACTTAATGAATTAATAAATAATTTACATGCTCGGCACTCCCAGAACGTTTGAAAACCACTGGTGTAGTCTCTTAAAACGATCCAATGTTTATTTATTTAAAGAAAACCAAGCCTACAATACCCCTACAATGACCCTAACAATAAATAATTGTCGACAGATGTTTATTTTTTTTGTTCTTCGGGATAAACGAGATAAATAACTGTAACAAGACAAAAAAAAAGACAAAATTTAGATCTCGTTATTTTTTAACGAAAAATGCATTTCCAATGGCCCATCGGTTAGACACAAACAAATATTATTTATGGTTCCCGTAGGTGACGTATTGATAGTACACGATTGCTTTTAGTAGTAAGTTGATGCAAAGTCGAAAAACTGCAATAAAGATAAACAATAAAATGAAGGGAAGAATCACTGTAATAAATGTAAACAAATCTTTGTGCTGTTACAACAATTTCAAACGAAATTTTAAACGATCTACTGAACTACCCCCAACATTGTTACTCAAAAGTGCCCATTTGTATCAACTTATCTTAAGTAATGAGGTAGTGATACGGTAGCTTTATTATTAATATTAGTATTAGTATTATCATTATTTTTTGTCACCTTTAAATTTATAGTGTCGCTCTCATCTAACTGCAAATTGAAAATAAAACAGTGGCTTAATTTTCTTTCTTTAGAGGATCGAATGTCAAGGAGTTTTTCTTAAGTAAACAAATACGATAACATGAAGACCCATTAAGATAAGAATAGAACAAGTGAGAGGCGAATAACTGGTCACATTTACGATCAATGAACGAGAAACCCGTTTTTCAATTTTTTTCGGAATACAGTGTCAGAAAACCGAAAAAAAACAGTTTTCCAAGAATCCTCAAGTCATCTTGAGTCCATTTATGTAAAAAACTAATTGGCGAAAATGTTGAGATTTTCAACAAAAACCCCTTTTTTTCATGTTTCCCAACGAGCTACATGGTCCAACTTTCACTGAAATGTGCACAAGGGACCCCCCTATAAATCCTTAAAATTTGTTTCCAATCACTCGACAATTAATAGGAGTTTTGGGCGGTTTGACTACAAGGTGACGGGCACTGTATGTATACCCTAGCAATCTTTCGTTGTATAGTTGTTGCTGTTATAAAACCGCTGACGCATTGACAAAACCTTATCAGCACAGACCTAAATACACTAAAATTGTCAAGATACTCTTCTACTAACACAATGACAAAATTTGCACGTATTAAGTCTATGACCTCTCCCACCGTAGAATAGAGTGCGTATTCGACATTTATTTAAAACCAAAAGCAATAATATATTAACCATCTGTGTGAAAATAATCTAAACACCTTTATCAATTTAATTTTAAAATAAAATTGATAGGCTGTCAATATTATAAAATTAATTATTATTCTAATAAGCGACAAATCTAATTAGGTAAGAGAACGTTTTTTGGATCCTGATACTAGTTCCTAAAATATATAGTTTTTAGTTTTTGAATTTTCGATATTATAATGGCAAAACGAAAATTACAAGGTACTTTAAATGATTTTTTGTTAAAAAAAAATAAACTTGAATCTGTGGATGATAAACAGACTACAGACTACACTAAAACTAGTGGTGCCACTTTTGAAGGTGGTTCAAATTCAAGTGTACCATCACAATCAGAAAACACAGGCAAAGAACTGATTGAAGCTGACACTAATTATTTAGACATCGGTCACTGCTTTAATTCAAGACTAACAAGTAAACCTTACGAAGTCAAAACTCCCGATTTTGATGATTTTTGGTATATAAGTACTTCATTCTATTCTAAGGGATGCGTGTTTTGTCATTCGTGCCCATACGCAAGTTTAAGGGAGAAAATGGGGGTTGAAGTTACCCCTGCAAAATCAGTTTTGTGGCAATATCTCTAGAACGGTTCAATATTTTTTGATGATTCAAAAATTGAAAGATAGACATTTGTGGGGGATACAACGTAGTAGAAACCAATTGTCAATATCTTGTTGGGCGTGGAAATGATAGGCACTTATGTGCCTTTTTTTACGGTTTTTTTGCAATTTTACACCCCATGATAAAACATACTAATATGAAATTTTTTGTAGTGGTAGAAAATTACAAAATAAAAGTTACCTGTTCGAGGGTTTTTCATTATTTTTAATTGTTACCCCATAAATAATTTTTAAGTGTTGTAAAGTTAAGGGTGAATTTTGGCTATGTATATTATTTTTTGAAATCGCATTTATGTGGGTTTTGAAGGCATTTGAAGGACCTTTCAAATGATATATGAATGACTACCGCAAACTACCCCTTAATGAATTATGCTAATATAAATTTATGAAAAAATATTTTATTACTATTAGTGATTCTAACCATAGTAATTATTTTATTTTGTTTGTATTATTTATATAATGATCCAGTTTTTTATTTTAATTACTATTTTTATCAATGACAACCCCTTCTGAATTATTATAATATAAATTTATCGAAAAATATTCTATTATTCTATTTACAATGATTCTAGAAATTCCCTACATTTTATATATTTGCATATACGTAACAACTTGCTTATGGTCGGTAGTTGTTACAATAATGATAGATTTGGAAGAAATGTTCAAAGAAAAAATTTTGCTTGCACTATCCGCAGGTTACATTAACAATCGTCACATGTACGACTTGTATGATAGGCTTTGAATGAAATATCTGTAGAAAAATCTGGTCTTTCATTCGGAAATCCACTCCGGTATCACGCATATTTGAATAATTCTGTATATATTGGGGAAGAAAACTGATTATGGACCAATAATTGTAGTTTAATTATGTTATCCCTTAAGTGAAGATTGCAAGCATATCGCCATATGGCGAAAGCTATAAGCGTCTAGAAGGTTGAATAAGTCCAGTAGATCTCTTTGATAAATTCATAAGTTGGACAGTTCTGGATAGTGGGACTATTTCATACAAGTCTTCTGCTTTCTGCCCACCCCATGCATCTAATATCAAAACAGATTTTGTGTTGGTGTTTGGGATGAACTCATTGGTAAAGCACTCTTCAAATAGTTTTTTCGTCAATTTACCAGATGTTGTTGCCATGATGTATCATAATTCAGAAGGGATTGTAATTGGTAAAAATAGTAATTAAAATAAAAAATTTGATCATTATATAAATAATACAAACAAAATAAAATAATTACTATGAGCAGAATCACTAATAGTGATAAAATATTTTTTCATAAATTTATATTAGCATAATTCATTAAGGGGTAGTTTGGGGTAGCCATTCATATATCATTTGAAAGGTCCTTCAAATGCCTTCAAAACCCACATAGATTTGATTTCAAAAAATTATATACATAGCCAAAATTCACCCTTAACTTTACAACACTTAAAAATTATTTATGGGGTAACAATTAAAAATAATGAAAAACCCTCGAACAGGTAACTTTTATTTTGTAATTTTCTACCACTACAAAAAATTTCATATTAGTATGTTTTATCATGGGGTGTAAAATTGCAAAAAACCGTAAAAAAAGGCACATAAGTGCCTATCATTTCCACCCCCAACAAGATATTGACAATTGGTTTCTACTACGTTGTATCCCCCACAAATGTCTATCTTTCAGTTTTTGAATCATCAAAAAATATTGAACCGTTTCTAGAGATATTGCCCAAAAACTGATTTTGCAGGGGTAACTTCAACCCCCATTTTCTCTCTTAAACTTGCGTATGGGCACGAATGACAAAACATGCATCGCTTAGAATAGAATGAAGTACTTATATATCAAAAATCATCAAAATCGGGAGTTTCGACTTCGTAAGGTTTACTTGTAAGTGATGATTCTAAGTTTAAATTGTTGACGTCCGGATGGGTTCCAGATGAAAGATATAAATTTCCTATTTCTCAAAAGCGAAATTTAAAATTCTAGTTAAACTGGCTTAAACGTTTTCCTTGGTTGAGCTATACAGCAAAAGACGGCGAAGGTGCAGTATGCAAATATTGTGTAATTTTTGCGCATGAATTTAGCGGAAAAGGTAATCATCAAAAATTAAACGCGTTAGTTACAAAACCATTCAATAATTGGAAAAATGCGTTAGAAATATTTGATCAACATAGTAAAACTCAATACCACAAAAGTAGCTCTATTAATGCTGACAATTTCATTGCAAACTTTAATACTTCTGTGCCAAATGTCATCATGAAATTAGATACGTGTCGTGCTAAACAAATTTCTGAAAATAGAAGAAAGTTGACACCTATAATTAAAAACTATTATAATTTGTGGTCGTCAAGAAATAGCACTTCGCGGAACTTCTGATTCTGGACCGTTAAGTTTAGAACAAGCAGAACCGGTTAATAATGATGAAAATTTCAGGACATTATTGCGTATGCGCCTTTCATGTGGAGACAAGGATTTAATTGATCATATTCAGTCAGTCATTAAATGCTATGTATATAAGTCCAATAATACAAAATAATATCATTCAAATATGTGGTAAAATCATACAAGATGAAATCGTTCGTAAAATCAACAAGGCTCAGTATTTTTCAATTCTGGTGGATGAAACATCCGATATTTCACGTACTGAGCAGTTGTCTCTTTGTGTAAGGTACATAGACTGTAATGATGGAAATAATAATGAAGAATTAAAATATTTTTTACGTGAAGACTTCCTGCAATTCGTTGCTGTGCATAGTACAACAGGTGAAAATTTGGCAACGGTCACGTTAGAAACATTAAGAGCCCTCAGAATAGATTGTACATGGTTGATTGGGCAAGGGTACGATGGTGCAGCTGCCATGAGTGGTAACTTAAAAGGTGTGCAAGCATTAATACGGGAAAAATATCCAGCAGCATTATATGTGCACTGCAATGCCCACTCCTTGAACCTAGCAGTTAGAAATTGTATCGGAACCATAAAATCTATAGGAAATTTTATAAAAAATTCAGCTATGCGAACTCAAATATTAAAAAATAAAATTGAAGAACATCTTCCCAATACTAAATGGACCAAATTAACAGCTATGTGTGATACACGCTGGATAGAAAATCACGACGGACTGATAAGATTTTGTGAAATGTTCAAAGCAATTGTTGAAACCCTGGAAGAAATTCAATTAGTTAAAGATATGGAAGCCTCCTCAAAGGCGTTACAATACTACAGGGCCATTATGACAAGTGAATTTATTATTTGTTTGCTTTTACATTACCCCTTTGCAAAATGCTTCAAGCTGTAAATTGTGACCTTTCTGAAACTATTAGACATGTCAATACTATCATTAGCCAAGTAAAGAACATGAGAATGAATATAGATACAATCTTTGGCGATATTTTTAAGGAAAGTGAAAAGATATTGAAGTCAGTGGATGAACAAGAATCTATAAAAATTCCTAGAATCATTACTCGCCAACAAAATCGTACAAATGTCAGTATAGCCTCACCGGAACATTATTTCCGTATTGCTGTTGCAATTCCTTTTTTTGACGATTTCATTCAACAACTAACTGAAAGGTTTGCGAAGCACAAAGAAACACTATCATCCTTACATTCTTTAATACCAAATATTTGCGTTAGGACCATTATTAAAACAGAAGATTTTGCTATATATCAGAAATTTTTGGACATCGATACCTTAGCGACAGAACTTCAATTATGGAAACAAAAATGGATTTCACAACCTCAAGTTGACACTCCGAACAACGCAATTGAGGTATTATCTCAATGTAATAAAACTCTTTTTCCCAATATTCATAGTCTTTTAAAAATTCTTGCGACGTTGCCTGTGTCAACAGCTACACCAGAGAGATCCTTCTCAACGCTAAGGCGCTTAAAAAGCTACTTAAGAAATTCAACTGCCCAAGAGCGTCTTTTAGGTCTTGCTTTATTAAGTATACATAGGGAAATTTCAATAGACACAGAAGATGTTCTAAATCGTTTCGCAAGGGAAAAAAACAGAAATGTTCAGCTTCTTTTATAATTAATGTTAACATTGGTTATTAAAAAACAATTACCGTTATTAATATTAAATTGGTTATTGTACATTACTTGTCGGTGATTATCTAAAACCCACCCTGAAATTTTTTTCTAGATACGGCCCTGGCATCAGGGACCCCCCTTATAAATCCTTAAAATATGTTTCCAATCCCTCGACAATTAATAGGAGTTTTGGGTGGTTTGACGACAAGGTAGCGGTATTAAAATCAAAGTTCTACCGGTTAATTTATCGATTACTGCTCTTAATTTAAAATTGTTTAACGAACCTTCGGGGCTATTTTCGTTTGAAAAATGTCGAGTTAGATTTTCACAATTACAATGAAAATGCAGAGAGTATGAGTATTTCCTTCATCATTTGGTACCGTGTCGATAAATACTCTTAAGCGGCCGGATCACAATTCGAAAAAAAGAGTAGAATTTTCGATAAACAATTTCGCTTTAATTTTTCACTCAAAACTCAAGTCCTTAGGCTCATCTTAAAGAGCATTTCGAGCTGCTTAGGAAGAACTTTATATCCTTTGAAAAATGTAGAAATTTTGAGTTATAAAAGAAAATCTAGAAGCCTGTTTTTTACTTATTTTCTCTCATAATTCTATCAAAATTAATTTATTTGCAATGAGAATAGAGGCCATCAATAGCAAATTAAAAGAGCTTTCCAAATATGCCAGAAATTTCCCGAGAGGCTCTGTAGTTTTCCGGAAAATTGAGAAAAATGGAATAATTTCACAGAAAGAATTCAAGTGTATTTTAAAAGGTAGAGAGTTGAAAGTCACATTTTCTGAAAGCCAATATAACGGCAAGTAGAAGGACAAAACTAAATTTTAAAATTTTGAGTTTTCCTAAAATTATAGGGAAATTCGTCCGCCATTTTCACTTGTTGAACGTAATTGTTCTGCATCTGTTTTTTTTTCAGATTGTACGCGATTCTTGAATTTCCCGAGAATTTACTTAAAATTTTCAAAACTCATCTTCGAAAGATCATTTACGCTTCCTTCATATTTGAACTTTCAGAAAATCCGGCATTTATATGATTCCTCTATAAGGTGGCGCAAAATTTTTGAAATTATTACATTTTTATTAATTTGCTGGAAACCTCCCAAATTGGTCTGAAAATTTCTTCGATATTTGTAAAATTTTTCCGATTTGATAACATAAAACGTTAATTAATTTTCCTCTGTAACTCAATGTTAGACCTCAATTAGAATTCTCCGAAATAAAACATGCTGTTAGATAGTGCTTGTTTTATGAGTAAAGAGGCGTTTTTAAATATTCGCGCTACCGCGTCGTATATTTGGCAACGCAGACTGTACGTCATAGTTGTTTAACAAATGAGCGACATAACCTTGCAATGATACAGTATAAACTCAAGCAGTTAATTGTAGTACAATTTCTATCCCGTAGCATTAGAAATTCATTAATGTGTAAGATAAATTAAAGAATACACTCACGAATGTATTAAAAAATCGGAAAATTGTCGTTTAAATCGGAAAATTTGATAAACAAAGTCAGTGCGTTTGAGATTTCAAGCGAATGTCAACATTGTCACATGGACAAACGCACATTTGACCGTGTCCATAGGCGTAGTTAATTTTTTCTATCTTAATTCTTATGAATTTTACTAATACTCCCTCATTTATTTTAAAAACAGGCAGAAAAGGTCGTAAATGCTAATTTTTATCAAGTTTTCTTATTTAAACGACAATTTTTCATTTTTTTAATGGAAATTAATACAATTTTGAATGTATTTTTCGATCTATATGCTACGCCAATGAATTCCTAAGAGTGGGGGTTAGAAGATAGATAGAGACGTGGTGTAAATATTATATGGTGGAACAGCGCAGATGTCATATTTTGGTCCATTTTGCGCATGACGTCATTTTGGTCAAAAATAACGTTTAAGTTAGAAGAGTAGCTGCGATAATTTTAACCACCGAAAATGTGAATTTCTAACTCGCGATTTCTCGCTTGCCCTTGGGACTACAGCAACCGCAGATAGATTTTTGGAAAGAGCACTTCTTGTAGCCTCTAACGGTTCTTTCCGTTTTTCAAAATATTGATATAAATTTGAATTACAGATGAAAATCTAACAATATGTTTTTTTCGTATTTTTGTACAATTTCTTGTATTTTCTCTTATAACTTGGCCAATTTTGATTATTTTGCAAAAATTCTTGTACTGTTAGATAGCAAATAGAAAGTTCTTTTCAAACCTTCAAGAAATTTTCCGATTCCATGGTTAGTTTTCCGGAAAATTAAGAAAATGTCTGGGAGGAAATATAAGAATTTGGGCACAGTTTTTATTTTACAGCATTGATCAACCCCTCATTCGAAAGCTGATACAAAAGCCGAAGGGAATGCGAAGCCCTTTTTGTGATATTTTGAAAATTGCCTGAATTATCGCGGAAAATTCGAGTTGGTTTTCTTGCACTGTTTTCACTTATAAAAATTAATAGTACTAATAATAATTAATTGTTGTGGTAATTTGGTGATTGTGTGGTAATATAATGTTCGACAATTTTCAAATTTTTGAAAAATTATTATTTTATTTAAAAAAAAATCATACAAACAGTCTTCTATAAGTTATGTTGACATGACCAACATGACGTCAAATTGTGCGAGAGAGATGGAAAATCATGCGCGCTGTTCCACCATATAATATTCACACTACGGATAGTGATACACAATTTTCTATGTTGCCAAATAGTGCGACATGGTGACGTCATGGCTCCCTGTAGGGAGCCAAACGCCTCTCTTCATTTATGAGTTGCAATTTTTACAAAAAGTAATACATTGATTCTCAAAAAATGGAATTTGTCAGTCGCTGAAAACAATATACACCTGTTGGACTAAATAAAACTTTTGATTTTATGCAAAAAACTGTATTACAAAACGATTATTCTAACATTCCAATTCAAACAATTTAATTCAACCAAATCAAAAAGTTTCAAATTCGTTGTATGCATTTGGTAAGGATACAACACTAGGCGAAAGTACCATATCAGTAAAGTGAACATCAGGAATATGGAAATTTTGCAATTCAACAATTGATGGTTTTGTTATAACAAAATATGCAGCCGGATGACGTTTCTTATATTTTGTTAAAATCGAATTAATTTCTGTATAAGTTATCAAATGGCATTTGTTGATACGAAAATATAGGAAAATTAATTGTGGATTATAATCAAAGAATCTTTCTAGAACTGGATATTCAGCTGAATCAATTTCATCACAGATAATACTAATACGTTCCAATTTTGAACTTTCATTATGGCAGAACGCGTCTAAGATTCTTGAAATAGGAATAAAACGATTTTCAAATTTGAAATCTTTCAAATTTGAAATCTTGCCATTAATCAAAGCTTTGTATAAATTTATATTCAACACATCATTGTGATGTTCCGATATAATTTTTAGTACCTCCAATTGTCTACAATTGTCCAACATCTAAAAAATTAAATCCATAATTATGACAGTTTGATAAATAATAGGTATGAAATTTACGCTAATTAGAAATTTTCCATTATTAATCATCGATATTTCAAACGACAAATATTTAAGATATTTTAATTCAGAGAGTACTGGCAAAACACTATTGAAATTCGTCAAGATTTTCTCCTGAGCTACAAAACATAAAATTATTATTATTAAGGGGTATGGTCAGTTGGAAAGGCAATTTTCAAAGTAAAAATTTCGTGCATTTTTCAATGGATTTTGATGCTTTAAACGGCATTTGAAAGGGCATTTCTTCGTTGTTGTCGTGAATTATCAGGTTTTTGGAAATTCGAACGTGGTCAGGAGTTACAAAAGAAAAACCGGAAGCATGTTTTTTTATATTTTCGTTCATAAACTCTGTTAATATTGCTTATTTTTGAATGAATTTCACACAGCATGTATAAAATTAAAAGCGCTTTCCAACTATGATATTTTCCGATCGCATTGTTGTTGTTATGAGTGGCTTACTTCATTTAGTACCGGATAGAGGGCCTCATCATAATTACAGATTGCTTTATCATATATCCGGGGTGAGCACCTTACGTGTTTGCAATGTTGTCAAACCTCTTTTTTATGATTTAAAACCACACCTTCGGTTTTTTGTAAATAGATGGCCACCTATTTGTGTTTATAAAATTTCGAGTATTTATAAGCTTTTTTCTTTTGATTGAAAATAAAAATATTAGACGTCCCTATTTGTATAGAAGTTCCTTTTTTAAAAAAAAAGGACAAATAAAATCCCTCAAACAAGTAAGATGAATATATGACCGTAACTGCGTTGAAAACCTGGAATAAATACTGATAATTGTCAAAAATTAAAAACCCAAACATTCAATAATGAAAAAGAAATGGCATTATCGCACCATTTACTGGGTAAAGAAATAGATAGATAGATAGGGTTAAAAAAAAGAAGAAATAAATTGATTTTTTTAAGATTTTATTAGGAGGCACTATATTAATATTTATTATAAGGGATTGTAATTATCGTGTAAGGTTTAGAGGGGGAGCGAAGAAAATTTTATTAAAAATTAAAATATATATTCTTAAAATAAAATAATAAATAATAAATAAATAATAAAAATAATAAATTCTAAAAAAAACCAATTTATTTCTTCTTTTTCTTAACCCTATCTATCTATCTATCTATTTCTTTACCCAGTAAATGGTGCGGTAATACCATTTCCTTTTCATTATTGAATGTTTGGGTTTTTAATTTTTTGGCAATTATCTGTATTTATTCCAGGTTTTCAACGCAATTACTGTCATATATTCATCTTACTTGTTTGAGGGATTTTATTTGTCCTTTTTTTTTAAAAAAAGACATTCTAAACAAGTAGGGACGTCTAATATTTTTAAGGGGACTCAGCAGCAATTAGAAAACAGGATTCCTGTTTTGTTTTCCAACGGATTTCAATGTTCTAAACGGTATTTAAAAGGGCATTTCAAGAGGGAGGGAAGTACATATATGATTTTTTGAAATTCGGATGTAATTTGGAGTTACAGAAGGAAATATAGAAGCTTGTTTTTTAGCATTTGTTACAGTTTTTTTTTTTATATTTTCCCTCATAACTTGGCAAATATTGCTTATTTTTCTAATGAATTTCACAAAACATGTAGCAAATT
This sequence comes from Mylabris phalerata, assembly GCA_020740385.1. NCBI lineage: Eukaryota > Metazoa > Arthropoda > Insecta > Coleoptera > Meloidae > Mylabris > Mylabris phalerata. The sequence goes on from JAJEOX010000292.1 coordinate 57,956, forward strand.
AAAAGCACTTTCCAAATCTGCCAGAAATTTTCCGATCACATTGTTAGTTTTCCGGAAAATTGATGAAAGGTTTCGACATACTAATTTTGTTTTTTTTACGGACAGTTTTAAACTTAGACGATTGAACCAGGGCTTGTTTGAAAGCTAAGGAATAGCGGATTATTTGGAGAATAGTTTGAGATTGACATTCGGAAAATTTACTGGAAATTTATGGTGGCAAATCTATTATCTATTATTTTTATCTGCTTAAAATTAATTATTTTTGTATAAAGTGTATTGCAATTTATAGATTATTTCATTACCTTTCCAACGGTACCATTGTTGCTGCAAAAAAGTGAAAATCTTCTGGAAAATTAGTGATAAACAAAACTATGTTTATCGTGTGAAAAACTGGTTGAATAGCAAGTCTCCAAACCACAAAAATGAGTTACATCTATTCGCGGAAAGGGGGCTCCAAACAGGAATCCTGTTTTCCAATTGCTGCTGAGTCCCCTTAATTTCAATCAAAAGAAAAAAGCTTATAAATACTCGAAATTTTATAAACACAAATAGGTGGCCATCTATTTACAAAATACCGAAGGTGTGGTTTTAAATCATAAAAAAGAGGTTTGACAACATTGCAAACACGTAAGGTGCTCGCCCCGGATATATGATAAAGCAATCTGTAATTATGATGAGGCCCTCTATCCGGTACTAGATGAAGTAAGCCACTCATAACAACAACAACAATTCGTTTTTCATAAATTTCCCGAAAAACTAACAAAGCGATCGGAAAATATCATAATTGGAAAGCGCTTTTAATTTTACACATGCTGTGTGAAATTCATTGAAAAATAAGCAATATGAACAGAGTTATGAACGAAAATATAAAAAAAACATGCTTCCGGTTTTACTTTTGTAACTCCGGAGCACGTTCGAATTTCCAAAAACCTGATAATTCACGACAACAACGAAGAAATGCCCTTTCAAATGCCGTTTAAAGCATCAAAATCCATTGAAAAATGCACGAAATTTTTACTTTGAAAATTGCCTTTCCAACTGACCATACCGCTTAAAAATTAGAAATAGTCAATATTATACTTACAACATATGTAAATCTCTAATACTTCCAATTTACGGAAATTGTACAAAAAATGGTGCTCTAAGGCCGGACACGGTTCAGTTTTTACATCTAGACGAATTCTTTCGGAAGCCTGACTACTATTCATTTCATGTTGATTACAACATTCACAAATTAAAAAGCATGTAGCAATCGATAATTTCTTTAAATCTCTTGTATAATCCGATAACAAAATACCTCTGACCGAATTGCGGTACTCTAGCGAACAACTTATTTTATGTTGAAAATTTAGTTCATCCAACATTATATTGTCAATATTTTTCTCCTTTAGAGCCTGCAAAAGAATTATTAATAAACAAATTAATTGGCACATACCTACATGATCTAATTACGTAATAAGTCTTGTATGGATAAGGCATATCGACATGTAATCTGTGAAGAACATCCCATTCCATTGGCCATTCATTTTCAGGTTTTTTCACAAAATTAACCGCATCTATAGTTCATATTTAAATTGTAATTATATTTCTTATCATAATAATCAATATAAGCTCACCGAACCATATAACATTCGTCTGATATGGCCGACTGGAAATGTATTCGAATGGTTTAATGGTTGCGAAAAAAAATGATTGCGATTTGTAAAGTAATTTATCAACACTGTTGTAAATCCAACGACCATTATGACAGTGTGCTGTATCTTCAAACTAAAATCGTTGTAATTAAAACAAATTTTAAAATTATAAATTATTGAATAAATCAACCCATAAAACTTTCACATTAGGAAATATTATACGACAAAGCACTTCAACATGCGTGAAGAATTTAATAAAAACATATTGAATTGAAGGCAGTGGTACTATTGTATAAACATCTTCGTGTCGAACGCTAATTGCTAGCTTTTTCAACTGAAACATAGATTAAAATTAACAACTTATTTTAAATTGACTACCCATAACACAACTTTAAGAGTACGATAAACGTTTATATCGTTCTCTCTCAAATCTAATTCTGTATCTATTGCTAATAGAGTTTTCCAAATTAACTAATTTCCGTAACAAATTTCTTAAATCCTTTGCACGAATCCAGTATAAACCATTTATTTAATGTTTTAATGTAAGCATTATTTATACGTTGAGCAATCGGTTGTAAGTCTCTCAATTTATAACTTTGCCCTAAATCAATTCTTCTAAAATCAACAAAATATAACAATGAATCATAAATAAATCAAATTACAATTTCAACTTACTCAACTAAAGTTTTAACTTTAACTAGATCGTCAACACGATAAGTTTCACAAAATTGAAACAAATCAAATGTGTTGATTTTTTCGAGTATTTTAATTAGAATTTCATTTGGTAAAGTAGCAAAATACGAATTTTCCATTTTCACATTTGATTTGATAGGATTTTAAACATGAAAACGTTGTTAACGGCGCGAAATTCTATCACAATATGAAAAATGGGCGTATTCTAATAAAAAACTAGACTTGAAGAAAATAAAGTCACTACACTTATATTGGTGACGTGGCCTAAACTTTCAACCAATGCTTCACCTTAAAGGACATACTATTTGAAATTTAATAAAAAGACACATTTCGCAAATTTCAGTTAACAAATGTGACTAAGCACAAAAATAAACTACTATAAAGACACAGAAGTGTAATTTTCTATGTTAATAAATAAATAAATGTGTTTAATTGACCTTCTAAAAGTTGACATTCTATAGTTACAAGGGTCCGGGCTTATACACACATAAAATCTTAAACGCATAAAAGATGCATACATTAAGGTGCACTGATACAATTTCTTTGATTTACTCATATTGAGATAATACAAAAACTGAACATTCACAAATTCTTTATATAAATTACTTATCCAGTGCTATTAGATTGGTTGACAACAATTCACTATAATTCTGTATTTAAAATAGAAATAAAGCTTGAAATCTACTACCTTTATAAATAAATCTAATAAACATAGGCGTAGTTAGATATTCCACTCTAAGGGTGCTGAAGTCTAGGAGTGTCAGGCGTCCCGATTTAGGCAGAACATTCCCGATTTGTGTTACCCAGTCCCACGTCACGTTAAGCCCTTAAGAGGGACAAAAAAATCTCGATTTTAGAAAAGCTCCAAACATAATTAGCAAATCACACTTTGCAGTTTTTGAGTTGACTATAAATATGAAAGTTGTCCCTATTACACGCTAGAGGCCGCCGTTACGTTAGCATATGATTGAAATTAAGAAACGGAAATCTGTAATTTACAGTTTACAGTCTGTAATTCCCCTAATTCATCATTTTCGTTGCAACACACAATGTAACCTCGAAAATCCAAACTAAAAGAAACAGTAGTGCACGTATTACTGAGAATTTCTGAAGGTGAGTTAAAAGTGAACCAAGCAGTATGGTTGATTGCATCTATAAGTATGTGCAATCTGGTGATTTTTTCTAGAAAACAGTCCAGATCCCGTAACATGACAGAGGCAGAGGCAGAAAGGCAACGGGATGATAGTAGTGAGGATTTGTTTGATTCAACAGAAGCTGTTAGTCTTAAAGAGCCTAAAGCAAAAAAGCCGCGAAAACATAGTGTCCAATTCAATGAAACATGGAAAAATACGTATGAGTGGTTGTTAGTAGGCAAAAATTTAAATTCATCTAAATGTACATATTGTGGGAATGAATTTTCTATTAGTCATGGTGGCGAAAATGACATAAAAAACACATGCAGACTCAAAAACATTTAAGAAACGTGTCCAAACCTTCTAATAGTAAAAATATAACTTCTTTCTTTACTAGAAATGACGTAGATAATGATTCTGAAGAGAAGAACTTAATTGCTAGCGCAGAAGTGTCCGAAGTATATCATACCGTTAATCATAGCCTTGGTTACGTATCGGGCGACTGTCATGGCAAGCTGTTTTGTAAAATGTTTCCTGATTCAAAAATATCAGCAAAATTCAGTTGTGGAAAAACTAAGGCAACAAAAATTGTACAAAATGTTCTGGGCCAAGAATTTAAAAGACAAATCCTGACCGATTTGCAAAATCATCGGTTTTTCTAGATCAGTACAGATGCTTCAAATAAAGGTAGCTATCAACCTTTCGTGTGTAATTTTTAATTAATTAAAATGTCTACCTATTTCAGGAAATATTAAAACATTCCCATTAACAATCAGGTACTTCAAAAAGGAAATTGGTGTTCAGACAAAGCTCATTTCATTCTTTGAATTGACTGATGAATCTTCAGCGAGTGTAGCTGCCAAACTATTAGATCTTATCCAAGAAAACAATCTATTTGTAAACGACATAACTGCATTCTCGGCGGATAATGCATCGGTCAATGTTAGGAAACGACAGAGTATTTTCACAGAATTGAAAAAAATTAATGAAAAAATTATACCTATGGGATGTACCTGCCATGTTATTCACAATGCCATGAAGCATGGAATTAATATGATACACATCGACATCGAAAGCATCATAATAAAATGTTACAATGAATTCAGCTCTTCCACTAAGAAAACGGGGCAGTTGAAAGATCTCTTCCAGTGGTGTGATAGCGAATGGTGTGAACTGTTAAGGCACGTACCTACAAGATGGCTAAGCTTGGTTCCTGCAGCTGAAAGATTGTGCTCAAAATTTCAGCCAGTAAAATCATATTTTTTATCAGTCGATAAACCTTCACCCCGTTTGAGAATTTTTTTCGAAAATGAACTGGCAGAAGCCTATTTAAGATTTATATGCAATCTCGGAACGATGCTTAATGCAACTATCGCTGAACTTGAAACAGAATCTTTTTTTGTGGGCAAACTGTATCCAACGATGATAAAACTGAAGAACAGTCTACAACAAAGACGCCAAGAAAAGTTTTACGGGTCGATTGCCAGATGCATTTTAAGGTTCTATGATAATTTGGATTTAAAAAGAATATTTGAAAAGGAAGCCGATGCAGTGTTTGAAACTATTATTAGTTATTTGGAAAAATGGTTCAATTAATTATGACGACCAGAGGTTACATTCCTTGGAAATTTTAACATTAGAAAGCGAATTTAATTATGACGACCTTTCGAAAATTGCGGGAAATTTTCAAATTTGTGACATAAATAAAGATTTATTATTTGAGGAATATTCTAAGCTGAAAACCTTCCTTGCCAAAACCAATGAACGTTATAAAGCACTTAGTTACGATCAAAAATGGATAGAATTCTTTAGGCATCAAGAGGGTCCAAATTTAGAAAAAATATGCAACTTCGCTTTTTCGTTAACGCATTCAAACGCATCAACAGAACGCGTCTTCAGTTTCATGAACAAAGTGTGGAGAAAGGAGTGGAACCGATTGCTATTAAAAACTGTTGAGTCGGAATTGCTGGTTAAGTTTAATTTTAAGATGACGTGTTCAGAATTCAACGAGTTTCTAAGGAAAACTGATGCAGACAGGAGAATTGTACAAATGGCAAAATCCAACGAAAAATACTTGGATTAAAAGTTCAAAGAATCAGATTTTTAAGTTTTTCTTGTGTTATTACGTTTTAAGTTTCATATTGTTACTACTGAATAAATATTTATTTATATGCTTGTGGTCGTGAATCGTAACAAAAAATGCGGTAGGTAGACATAATGTAGTTGAATATTGCGTATATCCCTACCCTCTTCTCCTTCCGTGGCCGGCGTCACGCTTTACTATTTTCAAAACCTGACACCCCTATAAGGGGACTCAGCACCAAAATAGACAAACGGAAAGCAGGATTCCTGTTTTGTTTTCCAACGGATTTCAATGTTCTAAACGGTATTTAAAAGGGCATTTCAAGAGGGAGGGAAGTACATATATGATTTTTGAAATTCGGTTGTAATTTGGAGTTACAGAAGGAAATATAGAAGCATGTTTTTTAGCATTTTTTACAGTTTTTTTTTTATATTTTCCCTCATAACGTGGCAAATATTGCTTATTTTCTAATGAATTTCATACAACATGTGGCCAATTAAAAGCGCTTTCCAAATCTGTCAGAAATTTTCCGATCGCATTGTTAGTTTTGCGGAAAATTAATGAAAGGTTTCGACATACTAATTTTGTTTTTTTACGGACAGTTTTAAACATAGACGACTGAACCAGGGCTTGTTTGAAAGCTAATGAATAGCAGATTATTTTGAAAATAGTTTGAGATTGAAATTCGGAAAATTATTGGAAATTTATGATGCAGAAGTTGATGAATATTTTTATCTGTTTAAAAATAATTATTTTTGTATAAAGTGTATTGCAATTTATAGATTACTTCATTATCTTTCCAACGGTACCATTGTTGCTGCAAAGAAGTGAAAATCTTTTGGAAAATTAGTGATAAACAAAACTATGTTTATCGTGTGGAAAGCGGCTGACTTAGCTTCTCTTATACTCGCTAGAGAGTCTAAAAACACCTATGCGTCCTGTATGTCGGTATATTCTTGTTTCGGCTAATGGCAGATAGATGACGATCAAATTTGTTAATTACAATATACAATTAAATAATTGTTTTTTTCATTTATCTGTCCACAAATACTACCGTGAAAGTGTGGCATTAGCCACAAAAAAAATTTGGCAATTTTGTCAAGAGACAAGATGATAGACCTAGATTAGTTGATAAATAAATTTGATCGCCATCTATCTGCCATTAGCCGAAACTAGAATATACCGACATACAGGACGCATAGGTGTTTTTAGACTCTCTAGCGAGTATAAGAGGAGCTAAGTCAGCCGCTTTCCACACGATAAACATAGTTTTGTTTATCACTAATTTTCCAAAAGATTTTCACATTTTTGCAGCAACAATGGTACCGTTGGAAAGATAATGAAGTAATCTATAAATTGCAATACACTTTATACAAAAATAATTAATTTAAAACAGATAAAAATATTCATCAACTTCTGCATCATAAATTTCCAGTAATTTTCCGAATTTCAATCTCAAACTATTTTCAAAATAATCTGCTATTTATTAGCTTTCAAACAAGCCCTGGTTCAGTCGTCTATGTTTAAAACTGTCCGTAAAAAAACAAAATTAGTATGTCGAAAGCTTTCATCAATTTTCCGCAAAACTAACAATGCGATCGGAAAATTTCTGACAGATTTGGAAAGCGCTTTTAATTGGCCACATGTTGTGTGAAATTCATTAGAAAATAAGCAATATTTGTCAAGTTATGAGGGAAAATATAAAAAAAAACTGTAAAAAATACTAAAAAACATGCTTCTATATTTCCTTCTGTAACTCCAAATTACAACCGAATTTCAAAAACTCAAATATGTACTTCCCTCACTCTTGAAATGCCCTTTTAAATACCGTTTAGAACATTGAAATCTGTTGGAACAAAACAGGAATCCTGTTTTCCGATTGTCTATAATTGTCTATTTTGGTGCTGAGGGTCCTTAAGGCCCCGGATCAGCGAGAAGGTCATTTTCAAAACAAAAATTTTCGTGCATTTTCCAATGGATTTCGATGATCTAAACGGCATTTGAAAGAGTATTTCTTCGTTGTTGTCGTGATATATCAGGTTTTTGGAAATTCGAACGTGGTCCGGAGTTATAAAAGAAAAACCGGAAGCATGTTTTTTTATATTTTCGTTCATAACTCTGTTAATATTGCTTATTTTTGAATGAATTTCACACAGCATGTATAAAATTAAAAGCGCTTTCCAATTATGATATTTTCCGATCGCATTGTTAGTTTTTCGGGAAATTTATGAAAAACGAATTGTTGTTGTTGTTATGAGTGGCTTACTTCATCTAGTACCGGATAGAGGGCCTCATCATAATTACAGATTGCTTTATCAAATATCCGGGGCGAGCACCTTACATATTTGCAATGTTGTCAAACCTCTTTTTTATGATTTAAAACCACACCTTCGGTTTTTTATAAATAGATGGCTACCTATTTGTGTTTATAAAATTTCGAGTATTTATAAGCTTTTTTCTTTTGATTGAAAATAAAAATATTAGACGTCCCTACTTGTTTAGAACGTCTTTTTTTTTAAAAAAAAAAAGAGAAAAATAGAATCCCTCAAACAAGTAAGATGAATATATGACCGTAACTACGTTGAACACCTGGAATTTTTTTATTTATTTTTTTTGAATTACTTTTTTTTTTGTTATTTTTTTATAATTGTTTTTTAGAATTGATTTTTTTTGTTTTTTTTTTAATTGTAAATAATTGTTTTTTTTGTTAGAATTGTTTTTTTTTGAATTTTTTATTATTTATTATTTTATTTTGTTTTGAGAATATATATTTTAATTTTTAATAAAATTTATTCTTTTTTTTAACCCTATCTATCTATCTATTTCTTTACCCAGTAAATGGTGCGATAATGCCATTTCTTTTTCATTATTGAATGTTTGGGTTTTTAATTTTTGGCAATTATCAGTATTTATTCCAGGTTTTCAACGCAGTTACGGTCATATATTCATCTTACTTGTTTGAGGGATTTTATTTTTCTCTTTTTTTTAAAAAAAAAGACATTCTAAACAAGTAGGAACGTCTAATATTTTTATTTTCAATCAAAAGAAAAAAGCTTATAAATACTCGAAATTTTATAAACACAAATAGGTGGCCATCTATTTATAAAAAACCGAAGGTGTGGTTTTAAATCATAAAAAAAAGGTTTGACAACATTGCAAATATGTAAGGTGCTCGCCCCGGATATTTGATGAAGCAATCTGTAATTATGATGAGGCCCTCTATCCGGTACTAGATGAAGTAAGCCACTCATAACAACAACAACAATTCGTTTTTCATAAATTTCCCGAAAACTAACAATGCGATCGGAAAATATCATAATTGGAAAGCGCTTTTAATTTTATACATGCTGTGTGAAATTCATTCAAAAATAAGCAATACTAACAGAGTTATGAACGAAAATATAAAAAAAAAAATGCTTCCGGTTTTTCTTTTATAACTCCGGACCACGTTCGAATTTCCAAAAACCTGATATATCACGACAACAACGAAGAAATGCTCTTTCAAATGCCGTTTAGATCATCGAAATCCATTGGAAAATGCACGAAAATTTTTGTTTTGAAAATGACCTTCTCGCTGATCCGGGGCCTTAAAATAGTTTACAGTTCCAGCTTGATTTCTCCAAATAAAAATAGTCAAATCGTTTTTATTGAATCAATGAAATCGACGATGAAAAAATCGGATGATTTTTTAAAGATTAATTTCAAAAGATTACCGTAACTGTTGTATAAATGTTATATCGAACAGGTACATGCAAATTAGCAGCTTGTTATTCACACCTTTTGTAGCGACATCTATTGATGGGCTGCTATTTCATTAGCAGCTTAAAAAACAATTTTCTTCCAATCATTGCAGAAAATTTTAAATTGGAAACAAGTTAGACATTTGCGCCATCTATCAATACCACTGATTATTAAAAATTGGTTTCAACATTTTTTAAATTAAATATTTGACCACTTTATTTATTTATTTATTTATTTATTTATTATTTTAGACAATATTGAATTTCCTCGAACTTCCAAGATCCATATTTGGATTTTAAAAAACTGACTGTAGGAAGTAGAAATTCCCAGTTTTAGTAAAGATCAGAGCTACGACTTATGTTCTGAATTCTTGTTATAAATTTTCGATTCAATTATACAAAAGTATTCAATTATTTATTCAAAAAATATTTTAAGCTTCAGTAAATAACAACAATTTAACAGACAAAATCCGAGATTTCCTTATTAAATACATGTATACAAATTATTTGAAACGAAAGCATATGATTTGTGTATACTGAATTAGAAAATTACGGATTTTGTCCTGTAAAATCTTCGTTATTCATTTGAAACAATAATGAATTTCACTGAATTGAAATAATTTTCAATTTTAGGATAATAGACGAGTAAATCGTGGTCGATTAAACAAGTCGTTGAATTTCCGACATCATCACTGGACTTTAAAAACATCGTTACATGTTGGAAGTCACAGTTTTAGTAACGAATTAAGCTACGACCAATTCTTTCAATTTTCAATATAAATTTTCAATACAGTTATACAAAAAGATTCAACAATTTTAGAAGTATTTCAAACAAGAAGACAAAATCTGTGCTTTGCTGATTAAATCACACAAATCAAACAATTAAACAACATTGAAAATGACACTAAATACAAAAATTACTTATTTCTAGTAATCCACGAATGAATCATGACTTCTTTTAGAGATAGACGATTCTTGGGCTCAAGAACAACCAACTGAAATCACAAAACGACAGAATTAATGTAAAATGGATCTGAATAATGCGAGAAAATTGGCAAACAAACGGGTCTCCAAATTTTGGTGGCATACAGAAAGAATCACTAAGAATTAGCGTTTCATCTTAGTTAGTTTCGACTTAGTTAACTGAAGATTGGACTTCATAGAGAAATAAAAGTTCTATTACGAAAATCTCCCAGGATCTTGTTTTTGTTCGAATATTTTCTAGTTGTTCTCCTGTAAATTATCAAAATCATGTGATTCTTTCTGTATATTCCCATGTATATTGTTGCAGATTTTGCACTTATAATATGAAAAATACCTTTGAAATTAAGTCCTAGCTTCTGGTGTTATAAAACTAGGAAATTGAATTTGAAGAGATCTTATCTTCTTAAATGTTTGTTCCTCAGATTTACATTCGAAAGGTGTCCGGCCAACTAGAAATTCGTAGCCTAAGATGCCTAAAAATGTATTGTTGAATTATTTAATTTATTTCTAAATTTTTAAATTGTACCTAAACACCAATTATCAACATAATGATTATATTCCTTAGAATCTACCATTTCTGGGGGAAAATAATGTAATGTACCACATACCGTAGTACGTCTTAGCGATGGTGCATGTACTGACCAACCGAAATCTGCTAACTTCACATCATCTGTAATGGTCAATAGTAAATTTTCAGGTTTTATGTCACGGTGTATTACACTATTTTCATGACAGTATTGTAGAGCATCAGCTACTTGATAAATATATTTCGCAGATCTATTTTGAAAATAAAAAAAATTCAACTGAGATAAAAAAGTGTCTTTATATTTATCTACCGGTGTTCATCGAAACGTCCATTCGGACTGTTCTTCAAATGACCGTATATTTCACCTTTACCGGCGTATTCTAAAGCCAAATAGATGCGGAAATCGTCTTGGAACCAGCATAATAATTGTAAAATATTCGGATGTCTACAATAATTTTAGAAAACATTAATAATTCCAATTTAAAATGAAATAATTGTACTTTAAATGACTTTGAATCTCAATTTCTCGGAGTACTTGTTGTTCAACTTGGGCCTCAACCACTTCTCTCTTTATCATCGTCTTCAATGCGATAATGAAACCTGTTTTTTTTCTCTCTCGCTAGAAAAACTCTACCGAAGCTTCCACGGCCTAATCGTTTACCAATCTCGAAATCATCCAATGACCATTTATAACTCAAATACAAGTAATTCATAAAGCATAATTTAATTTTTTATATGATTATTGAAACTTACTCTGGATTACCGTAGGCTTCATGTGTCATCATTTTTCTCATCAGATCTGAAGTTTCATCTCGGTATTCCTCTGGCACATTGGTGGTTTTAATGTGCTCATCAATTATTTTATCGACCGTTTGTGTTGATTCACTCATTTTCAATAAAGCAATATACGAATAAAACTCTTAAAGAAACTGCTACGAAAACTGATTCTACAAAGGACAATTGAAGTTCAAATTGATAAATTTGGCCGCCTGATAGGTCAATCAGACCAAAGTGGGAAAATTGATCATCTCTCTTAGATGTTTTTATTTCGCATATCACCGTCTTTATTTAACAATATAAGAAGTAGAAGTCCGCAGCGCTGTCACGTGTAATGATTTATCTTCAAGCTTATGACTTATTAATTTTAGGTACGAGCATAAACACACAAAATGTAAATGTAGTGAAAGGTAATAAATTTTAAAAGATTATACTTACTTGATGGTCCCAATGTTGCTGGTAGAGAAAATCTGGCAACCAGAATTCCTAGCGACCTCTTTGAAGCTGTAAGCGAACATCATAGACTAGATGGACTCTCTAAATTTTTCTTCCGACAACCGTTTTACCCTATGAAAGATTTAGGTAGCGCTAGAAGTAGTCAAAGCATGGTATTATTAATGGTTTGGAACCACGATAATTTAGAAACCTAAAGCGCGAGAAATTTAAATTTTATTTTTGTGGTACAGTAGAAACCGGTTATAACGACATTGAAGGGACCTGCCGAATCTGGTCGTAATAACAGGTAATCGTTTTTTAAGTAAATAAGTAAGTAAAAAAAGATTTATATATTTATAAACTAGTGTACATAACAAAGGGAATACATGATTTAAGATAGTAAACCATATCCACGATTCTATGAGAGAGTGTGAGAGAGAAAGAGAGGTCTCTCTTTCTTTTTTCTCTCACACAAGTTAATATTATAGCTCTTCACATGTCAAATCTCAAAAACTATCCAATAGAATTGTGAATATGGTTTATTTATTTATTTCAGATACATAATCTGTAATTTTGGTTTGTTTCTGGCACTTCAAGTATACAAATGATTTTTGTAGCTTACGCTCCATTTCAACTAAAGTGTGTTCATAATTGCCACCGTGAAACTGCTCGTTGGATATGACAATTTTTCTTAATACACTTATCGCATTGAGTCCTTCATTCAAAGATGGCACTGTAAACTGTTCTTCGTCTTCTTCGTGTACGTCATTTTGCTTTTGAACCTCAGCTACGATTTCTTCTTTGGTAGCTGGCGCACACATTAATCCAGTTATCTATGTTTATAAACTCATTAATTTCAGAAGTTGATAAAGCTGGTTTAAGAATTTGAGCTAATTGAGCCAAGCAAATGTCATCTTCTTCATCGGCATCATTATCTGTTGGAAAAAGCTGTGACAAAAGAACATCTGAACATGTTGTAGAGAGGTCTTTAAATCCTGCATGTCTGAAGCAATTGGCGATGGTTTCTTGTTTAACCTTTTCCCATGCTTCTGATATCATCAAGATAGCATCAAGAACAGTAAAGCTTTTTTCCTCTTTAATTTCAAGATTTTGTATGATTTTTAATACCTGCATTGAGTTAAACATCTGATAATACCTTGGTCCATTAGTTGTAATACAGAGGTGACATTTGGTGGCAAAACACAAGTTTTATGCACTGCAGCTTAGCAACAGGTTGATGAGCAGGACAATTATCCACTAGAAGAAGAATTTTTTTCTTCTTTGCCTTCAATTCAGCGTCCCAGTTTCGCAACCATCTTTCGAAAATCTCTGATGTCATCCATGATTTTGTATTGTTTTCATACACCACAGGGAGAGCACGAATGTTTTTAAAGCATCTTGGTTTTTTAGATTTGCCAATAACTAAAAGTTTCTTCTTACAGGATCCTGTCAAATTTGCAGCAACCAATATTGTTAGTCTTGCCTTAGACATTTTTCCACCTGAGCATTGTTCGCCCTTAAATTTTAAAGTCTTATCAGGTGCCATATTATAGAAAAGTCCCGTTTCATCTGCATTAAATATAGAATCGGGCTCGTAACCTGCGCTTAATATTGGCCACTTCTACGTTAAACAGTCTTCTACTACCTCATCAGGAACACTAGCAGCTTCACCACAAATTTTTCCACCGACGATATTGTGACGAGCTCGAAAGCGTAGAACACACAAAATCTTGATCACCAAAGCGCCGGGCAAAAACGTTGGCTTTTTCTTGTAGAATTGGTCCTCTGATTGCCACATTATTTGCCCGTTGATATAAATATCACTTCAACAACCACTTCAACAAAGCTTCTTCAATCTGCGTATGCTTAGTTGTTCTTGCTCGTTTCATTTTCAATAGGTTGTTGTCAAAAAGAGATTTAACTTTTTCTCTCTCCTTCCAAATGGTTGAAATTATCGAGTGCGATACTCCATATTCCTTTGCCAAATCTTTATTTGTTCTTACACTCTCTAACTTTGGTATTATACGAGATTTTTCTTCGATAGTAAAATTTTTTCTTTTTCTTTTCGACATGGTAATCAAATAAATTTGCACAAAACAAAGGACAAAAATAAAACGCACTGTATAGTGTATAGGTTGAAGGAACAAACTGATTGATACAGCCAAGACGACGCTTTCGTCAGCACGAAAGCAGCAGAAGTACTGTAGACTCAAGACTAATTGACACAAATGAGCCTATCTAAGTAATATTGCCGGGGTACTGTTGCAGACTGAAAATAATGAATTCTTAAATATGCTTGTAGTAAAAATTGTAATAACAATTCACTATCTCTAGTCAGCAACTATACTACAAGTTGGGTAAATTGTTCGCAAGTATGTACTCTTTAAATTTCATTTGAAATTGCAGTGACGCCACAGAGGCTTTGTTTACACTTGATTAGTTTTATCAATATAAATAACTACATATTATCTTTACTTAGAATTAACAGTCGTACTTTTGTTTATGAAGTAACATAATATAATGGTACACGTAATGTAAACAAAAAAAGTCGTTATAACCGATATAATTCTCCAAAAAATGTTCAAAAAAATTGCGTCGCTCAATACAATATGTCGTTATAAGCAATGTTGTACTAAGCGGTATATCATATAAGGTGTTTATGTGGAATTCAGCCGGGTCTTCTGATTTTCGTCGTTAAAACGAATACGTCGTTCTAAGCGATGTCGGTATAAACGGTTTTCACTATATATTGAAATTAAAGGCATAAATTCAGACACAAAATCATTTAAATTAAAATATATTTATTTTTACAAATATAAAAATACATTAAATCCAAAAATCATACGCAGTATTAATACAATAATTAATATTATTATGAAAAAAACCTATCAAAAGTTAATCTAATGCTGAAAATTCATTAACAAACTGCAGAAAAAGTTAGGATAGGTAAATTCTCTTTTAATAAATAGAAATTGTCACTATTTGTTAGGAAACTACTTATTAAGAAATAATCAAATGTTTAATATTGGTTAAGAAATAGCAGAGAAAATTAGGATAGGTAGATTCTCATTTAATAAATAGAAACAGAAATTAAAGTTAAAAACTCATAATTTATAAGTTTAAACCCGTAATCCTGGTATCGACCGTTTCAAAAAAAATGTTAGCTCGCTAAATTCACAAAATTTCGACAATAATTTTCGTTACGCTCCTATTAACAACTGCGATATTGAATGGTGTTTTTCGCGATATAAAAGAATTTTTCCAATTTTGCGTTGGAAATAAAATCATTTCCACACTAAAAGTAGTGAAGCAATGGAAATTTCCCAACTACTTTGAGTGTAGAAAATCTGGGATAATTTATTTTTTCGAAGTTGGTAACTCTGTCGACTATCTCAAATGTCATTCTTTGACAGAAATACAGACCACTTGATTAACGTGAAAACAACTTTTATTTATTTCAAATTATTTTTACACCATTCTTGAAAATTTTGATAACAATGTTCATATTTTATTTTTGATTTACCGGGAAATAAATCATTGATACCATTTTCAACAATATCACGTAATTCTGGTGGAGTACACGATAATTCGTCACACATTTTTACTTTATTAAAAGTTGTAATTAATATGGAGACTTAAACAATTGAAAATCAACTCGCTTTACAAATAAAAAGTTGAATATCGTCAAGTAGAACTTTTATTTGTTTTATTTAATACCAACTTCTATAAAATTCCCTAAATTTTAAGCGTTCAATTTTTATTAAAAAAGGGTACAAAGGGGCGCAAAATAGGAAAAATAGTATGAAAAATTCGTTTCAGAAGTCAATTCCTGCACGAGACCAAGTTTAAAAAACGAGTGCGGTAGCACGAGTTTTTTTATGGACTTCTGAAACTTATTTTTCAATATACTATTATCCGACCAGAGATTGAGGTTTTCTTCTTTAGAGAAATATTTAATCATCAGTACTAACATTTCGAATGCATGAGACTGTTTTTGTTTATTGTTTTATTTCAATCGAATAAATCGACTAACCAGCTTCTAGTTGTTTATGTTCTAAAATATTTCCCCATTAATTTTTACTTACCCTGGTGAACGTATGTCCGCCTGGTCTCACTAGATATTTTTGCACATATAAACACATACATATGTGAAAAAATAATCAAATGGATATGGTCTTTGCTTTAAATCTTTTACAAAGTTAAATATTAACAATTATAATTGTTCAACATAATTGTGACTTATCTAATTTTATAGGGTGTTTACAACTGATGATGGCTATTTAGCCGAAACGTGTATTACATTTAATAAAACAGAAAAGTATCAAGCTGACATTCGCTTATTTTAAATCCATTTTAATTTAAATGATAATTTTATTTTCAAATACTCTTTTTTTTAATGTAGCTAATATTTCGATAATTTTCTCATATCATGTTAATTTTTAAGGGGACTCAGCACCAAAATAGACAATCGGAAAGCAGGATTCCTGTTTTGTTTTCCAACGGATTTCAATGTTCTAAACGGTATTTAAAAGGGCATTTCAAGAGGGAGGGAAGTACATATTTGATTTTTTTGAAATTTGGATGTAATTTGGAGTTACAGAAGGAAATATAGAAGCATGTTTTTTAGCATTTTTTACAGTTTTTTTTTATATTTTCCCTCATAACTTGACAAATATTGCTTATTTTCTAATGAATTTCACACAACATGTGGCCAATTAAAAGCGCTTTCCAAATCTGTCAGAAATTTTCCGATCGCATTGTTAGTTTTCCGGAAAATTGATGAAAGGTTTAGACAAACTAATTTTGTTTTTTTACGGGCAGTTTTAAACTTAGACGACTGAACCAGGGCTTGCTTGAAAGCTAATGAATAGTAGATTATTTTGAAAATAGTTTGAGATTGAAATCCGGAAAATTTACTGGAAATTTATGGTGGCGAAATTTTATCTCTTATTTTTATCTGTTAAAATTAATTATTTTTGTATAAAGTGTATTGCAATTTATAGATTATTTCATTACCTTTCCAACGGTACCATTGTTGCTGCAAAAAAGTGAAAATCTTCTGGAAAATTAGTGATAAACAAAACTATGTTTATCGTGTGAAAAACGAGTTGAATAGCAAGTTTCCAAACCACAAAAATGAGTTACATCTATTGGCGGAAAGGGGGCTCCAAAGTCTGTCATCTCGTTTTTCTGCAATGTTGCCAAATTTGTTTTTGTTCCTGAGGCCACACCTTTGGCGTCTTATTATTGCATAGACAATTGGAGAAGAAAAAACAATAAACTGGTTGTTTATAATTAACTTTAACAATTAACAAAAAAATTAGTCGCCAATTTGCTAAAAGCTTTTTTATTTTTTTGTAAAAAAAAATTACAATTTTCTTTTTTTAACATTCCAATTAAAATAGCAACTATTTTTTTTGTTAATTGTCAAAGTTAATCATATACAACCAGTTTATTGTTTTTTTCTTCTCCAATTATTCATGCAATAATAAGACGACAAAGGTAAGGCCTCAGGCAGAAAAAATGATTTGACAACATTGCAGAAAGAGACCTGCTGACATCTGTGAGCCGCTGGAAGAAACCCATTTTTGTGGCTAATATTATACTCTGGCGAGTTGTTATCGAACTATCACTGTCGGCTTTCCACATAATAAACATAGTTTTGTTTATCACTAATTTTCCAGAAGATTTTCATTTTTTTTTTGCAGCAACAATGGTACCGTTGGAAAGATAATGAAATAATCTATAAATTTCAATACACTTTATCCAAAAATAATTAATTTTAAGCAGATAAAAATATTCATCAAATTCTGCATCATAAATTTCCAGTAATTTTCCGAATTTCAATCTCCAACTATTTTCAAAATAATCTGCTATTCATTAGCTTTCAAACAAGCCCTGGTTCAGTCGCCTAAGTTTAAAACTGTCCGTAAAAAAACAAAATTAGTATGTCGAAACCTTTCATCAATTTTCCGGAAAACTAACAATGCGATCGGAAAATTTCTGACAGATTTGGAAAGCGCTTTTAATTGGCCACATGTTGTGTGAAATTGATTAGAAAATAAGCAATATTTGCCAAGTTATGAGGGAATATAAAAAAAAAACTGTAAAAAATGCTAAAAAACATGCTTCAATATTTCCTTCTGTAACTCCAAATTACATCCGAATTTCAAAAAATCAAATATGTACTTCCCTCCCTCTTGAAATGCCCTTTTAAATACCGTTTAGAACATTGAAATCCGTTGGAAAACAAAACAGGAATCCTGTTTTCCAATTGTCTATAATTGTCTATTTTGGTGCTGAGGGCCTTTAATATATGTAAGATGTCGCTAAACTTTATAAGCGGTAAATTTATTTATCTCTATTCTAAATAATATTTTTACAACGTTTGGTAGTTTTTTAGGGTCAATAATTTAAATATCAATTAGGATTCTTTTTTATTTTCCGTTTTACAAATTTGATAAAAAAGTTGCCATTGTTTTTGTTTAGTCAAATCAAGTAGTCGCTGATTTGACATTTGATACATTACTGAGCCGTTAGTCGCCATTTTACTATATCCATCAATTAGTCCAACTAATCTATAAATCACCGAGATAATTTCAAATTTAATAAAAAAAATGGGCATCGCAACTTATTTATATGAACTTATAATAACTGTTAATGGTTTAGCATTTCTCGCTTTACTAATGTTTATCTGCTACATAATTATATCAGAAATATTAGAGATATTTGAATTATGAATATTACTAATTGTTTCTTACAGTAAGTTGCAAATTAAATATCTTAGATTTGTTAAATTTTTATTGTTATTGCAGATAATGGGCAACATATTTTGTATTTCTCGACTTCACAGTCTTATTCAAATAAGTCTCAAAGTATCACTTTCACCAACATTTGTTCTAACACTGTTATTTTAGGTTATATTTAATGTTGTAGAATTGTAATTATGTTATACATCAAATGGAACCATATAATATAACACATATAGTTTTTTATTATGTAAAATAAATAAATCAGTAGTGCATATAATTACAACTATAGATGTAATCATTTATTATTATAACTGTATTGATAAGGGTGGAATATGATGGTATGATGTCACCACTCTAGTTTAATAATTTCTCATAAACTTAGATGGTGAAATCAAGTTTTAATAATGTTTTATGAATTGAAAGTGTTCGAATTTTGGAGATTTCTTGCTCGTCTCTTGACAAATACAAACGAGTAGCATACTATTTTAAAACACATTTCAATGGGCGCTGTAAAAAAACAACAGACTCAGTTTTGGAAAATTTTGAACTTTTACGGTTTGTCAAAAATACGGCGAAGCACTATCGCGCTGCTGTTTGTCGATATGATTTCTGCACTTACTGAGAGCAGTTTTATTCATATCCATTGCAATTTTTATTAAAATCGTTCAGTTGCGGTTTCAAATAAATAAATAATACAGAAAAATTAAAAGTTATAATTATAATTATATTAGAATTAGTTATCACCGTTTGATTATTTACAAAATAATAATAATAACTTAATACTCATTTTGTTCGGCACTTTTATGTATACAAAAAAAAAAAAACTTCAGCACTCAAGCGAAGTTAAACTTAAGGGGTAGTCAGTTAAGCTTGTTTGAAAGGCAAATTTCAAAGTGAAAATTTCGTGCATTTTTCAATGGATTTTGATGCTTTTAAAACGGCATTTGAAAGGGCATTTCGTCGTTGTTGTCGTGAATTATCAGGTTTTTGGAAATTAGAACGTAGTCCAGAGTTACAAAAGAAAAAGCGGAAGCATGTTTTTTTATATTTTCGTTCATAACTCTGCCAATATTGCTTATTTTTGAATGAATTTCACACAGCATGTATAAAATTAAAAACGCTTTCCAATTATAATATTTTCCGATCGCATTGTTAGTTTTTCAAAAAATTTATGAAAAACGAACTATTGTTGTTGTTACGAGTGGCTTACTTCATCTAGTATCGGATAGAGGGCCTCATCATAATTACAGATTGCTTTATCATATATTTGAGACGACTACCTTACTTATTTGCAATGTTGTCAAACCTCTTTTTTATGATTTAAAACCACACCTTCGGTTTTTATTTCTTTTGTCAATTATCTGTATTTTTTCTGGTTTTTAACGCAGTTACGGTCATATATTCGTCTTACTTGTTTGAGGGTTTTTAATTTTTGTTTTTTAAAAACATTCTAAACAAATAGGGACGTCTATATATATTTTTGTAATTTTTTTTTCAACTAATAGAACAACAGGCGAAAAAAACTTACAAATACTCGAAATGTTATAAATACGAATAATATTTACAAAATTACCGAAGGCGTGGTTTCAATCATAAAAAAAGAGGCTTGACAACATTGCAAACACGTAAGGTGGTTGCCCCTGATATATGATAAAGCAGTCTGTAATTAGGATGAGGCCCTCTATCCGATACTAGATGAAGTAAGCCACTCGTAACAACAACAACAGTTCATTTTTCATAAATTTTTCGAAAAACTAACAATGCGATCGGAAAATATTATAATTGGAAAGCGTTTTTAATTTTATACATGCTGTGTGAAATTCATTCAAAAATAAGCAATATTGGCAGAGTTATGAACGAAAATATAAAAAAACATGCTTCCGCTTTTTCTTTTGTAACTCTGGACTACGTTCTAATTTCCAAAAACCTGATAATTCACGACAACAACGACGAAATGCCCTTTCAAATGCCGTTTAAAGCATCAAAATCCATTGAAAAATGCACGAAATTTTTACTTTGAAAATTACCTTTAAAACTAGCTTTTCTGACGGTTGTCCTTAATTTTGAGGGAAAATAATGGTGATAAATGCAAACTATTCGCAACAACGAACAACCCCAAACATCTATCATATTAAAACAAAGTTGTAATCATTTTGACACTTAATTTCTCTGATGACTGACAAAGTCTGTTAGTAATTTCTATTTGAAATTTTCTCTTTTTCAATTTACTTTTAATTTCTAAACTCTTACACTACTTTTCAATTTCTCAAACTGAACTTTAATTTGAATTTTTCCTTTCTATCAGTTCTTTATGAATTAACTCATAAACTTTAAACTTCACTTAAATCAAACTCAAACTCGACAATTAACTAAAATTTTACCCGCTGAAATTACTTTCGAACTCTTTGAATTTTCTGGTTTTTATAGATCAGTTTTATCTATGGTTCAATTCGTATAACTACCCTCATCCTAGTTCTGGGATATCCCCAGAGCAGAGTCAGAATTTCTTTAATTCATTGCAAAGAAATATGACATGAGAAAAGGGCTTTGATTAATTAAAGTATATCTCTTGAAAGATTTTTAAAAAAGTTGCAAATTGGCCTAATAAATTACGATCAATGTTTTCATTTTTCACTTTTTTAGATGAATAAACTATAATCATCTCTTTAAAATTATAATTATATTACAAATGCATTTAAATGGATTTCAGCTCTTATATTCGATATTTTTAGAGACTACGGCAACCGCAAATAGATTTTTGAAAAGAGCATTTCTTATAGCTTCTAAGGGTTATTTCAGTTTTTCAAAATATTGCTACAAACTTGAATTACAGACGAAAATCTAACATGTTTTTTTTCGTATTTTTGTACAATTTCTCGTATTTTCTCTTATAACTTGACCAATTTTGACTCTTTTGCAAAAATTCTTGTACTGTTAGATAGCAAATAAAAAGTTCTTTCCAAATATTCACGAAATTTTCCGATTCCATTGTTAGTTTCCCGGAAAATTAAGAAAACTTCTGTACGCTACAAGGTTTTCTCTATAGTTTTTATCTTACAGCATTGATCAACCCCTCATTCGAAAGTTGATACGAAGCCGGAGTGCAAGATAGAAAGCATTTTTTGATATTTTGAAAATTGCCTGAGTTATCGCGGAAAAAACCAACTGGTTTTCTGGCTTTGTTTTCACTTATTAAAATTGATTATTTTGCTTTAAAATACATACGGTAAGGTAGATAATTTTGTTCTCTTTCCAAATGGTCCATTATTTTTTAAAAAAATTTTCATTATTTGTAAAAAATATTGATTTCTCGAAGAAAATAGAGTGGAAATCCAGTCTCCTTGTTTGTGTATTATCAAGCAAGATAACTCGCCATACTGGTAGACAGTGCGTGTTTGTCAAATCGAATTGTGTGTCTCGCTTTGGATTGAGTATCGATGATTCCACAAACTTTCGATGAGGCAAACCCGCACTGTTTACGTGTAACGCGGGCAATCTTCGTAAAATAATGACGCTGGATTTCCATTCAATTTTCTTCGACAAATCAACATTTTTTGCAAAAATAATGCATCAATCGCAAAGAGGACAAAATTATTTATCTAACCATATGTATTTCGAAGCAAAATAATTAATTTTAATAAGTGAAAATAATGCCAGAAAAAACCAGTTGGTTTTTCCGTGATAACTCAGGCAATTTTCAAAATATCAAAAAATGCTTTCTATCTTGTACCCCGCCTTTGTATCAACTTTCGAATGAGGGGTTAATCAATGCTGTAAGATAAAAACTGTAGAAAAAACCTTGTTGTAGCGTACAGAAGTTTTCTTAATTTTCTGGGAAACTAACGGTGGAATCGGAAATTTTCGTGAATATGTGGAAAGAACTTTTTATTTGCTATCTAACAGTGTGAGAATTTTTGCCAAATAATCACAATTGGTCAAGTTATAAGAGAAAATATAAGAAATTGCACAAAAATACGATAAAAATATGTCGTTAGATTTTCGTCTGTAATTCAAATTTTTATCAATATTTTGAAAAACAGAAATAACCGTGAGTGGCTGTAAGAAATGCCCTTCCAAAAATCTATTTGCGGTTGTCGTAGCTTCAAGGACGAGCGGGAAATCGCGAGATGGATATTCACATTTTCGCCGGTTAAAAATCTCCCAGCTACACTGTGGACTTAAGGGGACTCAGCAGCAAAATAGACAATCGGAAAGCAGGATTCCTGTTTTGTTTTCCAACAGATTTCAATGTTCTAAACGATATTTAAAAGAGCATTTCAAGAGGGAGGGAAGTGCATATATGATTTTTTGAAATTCGGTTGTAATTTGGAGTTACAGAAGGAAATATAGAAGTATGTTTCTTAGCATTTTTTACAGTTTTTTTTTTTAGATTTTCCCTCATAACGTGGCAAATATTGCTTATTTTCTAATGAATTTCACACAACATGTGGCCAATTAAAAGCGCTTTCCAAATCTGTCAGAAATTTTCCGATCGCATTGTTAGTTTTCCGGAAAATTGATGAAAAGGTTTCGACATACTAATTTTGTTTTTTTTAGGACAGTTTTAAACATAGACGACTGAACCAGGCTTGTTTGAAAGCTAATGAATAGCAGATTATTTTGAAAATAGTTTGAGATTGAAATTCGGAAAATTACTGGAAATTTATGATGCAGAATTTGATGAATATTTTTATCTGTTTAAAATTAATTATTTTTGTATAAAGTGTATTGCAATTTATAGATTATTTCATTATCTTTCCAACGGTACCATTGTTGCTGTAAAAAAGTGAAAATCTTTTGGAAAATTAGTGATAAACAAAACTATGTTTATCGTGTGGAAAGCGGCTGACTTAGTTCCTCTTATACTCGCTAGAGAGTCTAAAAACAACTATGCGTCCTGTATGTCGGTATATTCTAGTTTCGGCTAATGGCAGATAGATGGTGATCAAATTTGTTTATCAACTAATCTAGGTCTATCATCTTGTCTCTTGACAAAATTGCCAACTCTTTTTTTATGGCTAATACCACATTTTCGTCGTATTATTTGTGGACAGATAAATGAAAAAAACAATTATTTAATTGTATATTGTAATTAACAAATTTGATCGCCATCTATCTGCCATTAGCCAAAACTAGAATATACTGACATACAGGACGAATAGGTGTTTTTAGACTCTCTAGCGAGTATAAGAGGAACTAAGTCAGCTGCTTTCCACACGATAAACATAGTTTTGTTTATCACTAATTTTCAAAAAGATTTTCACTTTTTTACAGCAACAATGGTACCGTTGGAAAGATAATGAAGTAATCTATAAATTGCAATACACTTTATACAAAAATAATTAATTTTAAGCAGATAAAAATATTCATCAACTTCTGCATCATAAATTTCCAGTAATTTTCCGAATTTCAATATCAAACTATTTTCAAAATAATCTGCTATTCATTAGCTTTCAAACAAGCCCTGGTTCAGTCGTCTAAGTTTAAAACTGCCCGTAAAAAAAGCAAAATTAGTATGTCGAAACCTTTCATCAATTTTCCGGAAAACTAACAATGCGATCGGAAAATTTCTGACAGATTTGGAAAGCGCTTTTAATTGGCCACATGTTGTGTGAAATTGATTAGAAAATAAGCAATATTTGCCTCGTTATGAGGGAAAATATAAAAAAAAACTGTAAAAAATGCTAAAAAACATGCTTCTATATTTCCTTCTGTAACTCCAAATTACAACCGAATTTCAAAAAATCATATATGCACTTCCCTCCCTCTTGAAATGCTCTTTTAAATACCGTTTAGAACATTGAAATCTGTTGGAAAACAAAACAGGAATCCTGCTTTCCGATTGTCTATTTTGCTGCTGAGTCCCCTTAACTATTGCATTTGAAAAGTTACACTGCAGATTGAGGTCGTAGAGCTTGAAATTTCTAAAAAAAAATCTCAAATCTTCAGATTTCCTGAAAAATTGGAAAAACTGAAAAATATAATTTTTTTGTAATGATTCAGATATTTATTAAACGATATTAAGTACAGCATACAATTTATAGAAGGCTTTTCATTATAAACATAGAAATTCCAGTTATATCAATATAGATATTCAAATCTTTCGTGATTATGAAATCGGCAGTAGTAGGAAAATTGCATACAGAATTCAACAAAATTGGCAATTTAAACACTTTGACGTCTATTGATGATTCTCTTGGTCCCTTAATAAGGGTAAAATTAAAAATTAAAAGCGAACAATTGTAGATATCTAGCCCTCTAAATGTTCAAAACTTATTGTTTTGTATGGAAAAAGAAGCCTTTTTTTAAGAAAATGATCCACTCTACACTAGATTAGACTAGACTAGAATAATCTTTGATATTACACTACTACCATTAACAATTTACTAAAAATAATTATGTCAATGAACTTATTGATAATTTTCCTCGGCATATTCCTCCCCCTCGTCAATTCTCCACCATTTGGTTGCCTGAGAAAAGGACGTGCTGCCTATAAAATCTGTTGAAGTTGTGAAATTGTATGGATTAGCACGTTTTCTTTGTTGTCGTTGATTACTTTGCTGATTTTGAATTTGTTGTTGTAATAGGTGTTTTGTTTCATTATAACTCCGATCATTCTTTGGAGCATTTTGTTGCAATTCTATTTCACAAAAATATCCAGTAAATTATTTTTTATTTTAGTCGAAGTTATAAATTTATACTTACCTGAAGTATGATTTTCTTTATTCATTTTTGTATCAAATTAACTGTTTAAAACAGTAAAGTGGTTAGTAAACTGAACCGCTCACGAGGCACGAAAGCAATGAGACCTCTGTGTTAGAAAGAAATGAGTATGTAAGTTCGTATTTTTGTCCTTGTTTCACTTACACAATGAAATAGGGAAATACAGGTGTTTCACAGTACTTCTACTCGTAATAACCTATGACTTTGTGAGCGTACGTCAGTTTCTTGTTTCAGCTTTGTAATTTACATTACCGACATGCTCTTGTTTCAACAGATTGTCGATAATGCAGATTGCTGTACATACCTATATTAACTTTACTAATTATTGGTCAATTAATAGGCAATGGTTATATGTAAAACGTAAAATTAACAAATAAATTCATAGTAGAATAATATTTTAAAATTATTCTGGTAAAAAATATTAACAATAAGATATCAATATTTTTATTTAAGGGGACGAGGTACATCTCAACATTTTAACCGGCGAAAATGTGAGAGACTGTGAATTTTCAACTCGCGATTTCTCGCTCGTCTTTGCAGCTACGACAACCGCAAATAAATTTTTGAAAATGGCATTGCTTATAGCCACTCACGGTTATTTCTGTTTTTCAAAATATTGACAAAAATTTGAATTACAGACGAAAATCTAACGACATATTTTTATCGTATTTTTGTGCAATTTCTTATATTTTCTCTTATAACTTGACCAATTGTGATTATTTTGCAATAATTCTCACGCTGTTAGATAGCAAATAAAAAGTTCTTTCCAAATATTCACGAAAATTTCCGATTACACTGTTAGTTTCGCAGAAAATTAAAAAAACTTCTGTACGCTACAACAAGCTTTTTTTCTACGGTTTTTACCTTACAGCATTGATCAACCCCTGATTAGAAAGCTGATGCAAAGGCGGGGTACAAGATAGAAAGCATTTTTTGATATTTTGAAAATTGCCTGAGTTATCACGAAAAAACCAACTGGTTTTTCTGGCATTATTTTCACTTATTAAAATTAATTATTTTACTTCGAAATACATATGGTTAGATAGATAATTTTGTCCTCTTTGCGATTGATGCATTATTTTTGCAAAAAATGTTGATTTGTTGAAGAAAATTGAATGAAAATCCAGCGTCGTTTTTTTACAAAGATTGCCCGCGTTACACGTAAACAGTGCGGGTTTGCCTAATCGAAAGTTTGTGGCATCATCGATACTCAATCCAAAGCGAGACACACAAGTCGATTTGACAAACACACACTGTCTACCAGTATGGCGGGTTATCTTGCTTGATAATACACAAACAAGGAGACTGGATTTCCACTCTATTTTCTTCGAGAAATCAATATTTTTTTACAAATAATGAAAATTTTTTTAAAAAATAATGGACCATTTGGAAAGAGAACAAAATTATCTACCTTACCGTATGTATTTTAAAGCAAAATAATCAATTTTAATAAGTGAAAACAAAGCCAGAAAAACCAGTTGGTTTTTCCGCGTTAACTCAGGCAATTTTCAAAATATCAAAAAAATGCTTTCTATCTTGTACCCCGCCTTTGTATCAGCTTTCGAATGAGGGGTTGATCAATGCTGTAAGATAAAAACTGTAGAAAAAACCTTGTTGTACCGTACAGAAGTTTTCTTAATTTTCTGGGAAACTAACGGTGGAATCGGAAAATTTCTTGAAAATTTGAAAAGAACTTTTAATTTGTTATCCAACAGTGCAAGAATTTTTGCAAAATAATCAAAATTGGCCAAGTTATAAGAGAAAATATAAGAGATTGTACAAAAATAGGAAAAAAACATGTTGTTAGATTTTCATCTGTAATTCAAATTTATATCAACATTTTAAAAAACGGGAAGAACCGTTCCGGGCTATAAGAAATGATCTTTTCAAAAATCTACCTCCGGTTGTCGTAGTCCCAAGGACGAGCGAGAAATCCAGAGTTGAAAATTCACCATCTCTCACATTTTCGCCGGTTAAAATGTTGAGATGTACCTCGTCCCCTTAATGTTTCAGTTGACATAACATGTTAAAATAAAATGTATTTGCGGATTTAGTAATACTCATTTTATTGTATTTTATATTTTTTTGATAAATTTTGAGTGTAATTAAAAAAAAATATATAAAAATAAACAATCTTGGTATCTCTCCAATTATTAAGACACATCGAACATTGCTAAGTAAATTCATGCTTCTATTATAAAACTTTCGAATGAATTTTAGAATATACATATTTATGTTTTCAAGTACCTCATATGAGAGCAAAAGCGGTAACTTTTAATTGCTCCAACTTTTTTCTAACTAACCAAGTAGGTGCTGATTTGACATTTGATATATCCCTAATTTGTTAGTCGCCATTTTGCTACGTCTATCAACAGTACTATAAACTACTTTGATGCAGTGATTAGGTGATCACTTTAAATTTACAAAATGATGAAAAGAGTTAGAGGCTTCATTCGTGAATTTGAGTACTTTGTACTTTGTTATAATGCAATCCTGCTGCTTTCGTTAATATTTCTTTGCATCATACTATATAATTGTGGAAGTAGTACAGGGGCTTGCTCTTATATTGAAACTGCTAAATGAACCCCTCTGAATATATCTTCAAGTAAGTTTCAAACTAAATAGTAAAATTTGTTACATTTTAATTGTTATTGCATACAAAGGACAACATATTTCGTAGTCAAAAGACATCACTGTCTTGTAGAAGTAAATCTCCAAATGCCGTCAATATTCTTTCTAATCAACACTCTTGTTCCAGATCGTAGTTAATGTTTGCTAATTAATCATACGCAACTAATGGAACTATTTCATATAACATGTGTAATTTTTTGTTGTGTGACATAAATAAATGATTCTTTAATCATTATTTGTTTTAAATATCCCACTCTTTTCACTAAAACGAGTGATTCGAATAATATTTCAAAGATTTATTGCGACGCCTCTGGAAAAGTAAAGTTGCTAAACATTTCAACTTGTTTTACAATAAAATGGAGAACAACAAAGAAGTAAAAATTGAAAGAATTATTTTGAGTTATTTTTTGAGTAATTTAATTTTGCTAAGATGATCTCCAGAGATCCTTCTATAAATCATTGAAATATCTTTAAAATCGCTCAACAATTAATTATAATCAATTAATTATTAAGCATTTATTTTTGATTTAATATTCAAATTTACCGCCATTTTAAACTTTTCAGTTTTCTAACGGCTGGAAATATGTTAGATTATGTGAATTTGGATGCGATTGCGGCTCCAAAATCACGTATTTATTCTACCACTCGTTTACTGTATAATTACTAATATAAACATTAGATGTCGCCACAGTGTCAAAGCTTAATAAGCGCTAAATTTATTTAGGTTTTTTTCTAAATAACATTTTTACGATATTTTACGATATTTTTAAAGTCAATATTTTAAAAATCATATATGATTCTTTGTTATTTTCCATTTTACAAATTCGATGATAATATTGCATTGTTTTAATTTGGATAAATTAAGTTGTTGGTGATTTGACATTTGATACATCACTAAGCCGTCAGTCGCCATTTTACTACATCCAACAGTTAATCTAATTAATCTTATTAATTTATACATCACCGAGAAGATCCTTAATTAGTAAAGCATGGCCGCAATTTTCTTATATAAAGCCATAATAATTTTTAATGGATTAGCGGTACTAATTTTCTTGGTGTTCATCTGTTACATAATAATTACGGAACTCGTAGATTTGTTTTAGTTTTTTCCAAATAAGAACCTAAATATTGTTAACCGTTTCTCTTACAGTAAGTCTCTAATAAATAAGATTTTTTGTTAAATTTTGTCAAACTATAATTATTACAGATTAAATTCAATATTCACGTTTTATAATTTTGTAATATGACGTAAAAGACAATATATTTTTTCACTTTTTCGATTCCACTGTCAAGTAAGTCTTAAGATATCACTTTTATTAATATTTATTGTAACCAACACTATTATTTCAGGTTATATTTAATGCTTGTTATTTAATCATAATCACAGGATGCAATCGTTTCAAATAACACATGGATTGTACTGTTATGTGTATATCTGCTCTGTGCCAGTTGTGTATATCATTTAACATCTATAGATATTATTTATTATCATAAATTCATTGACAAGTATAGAATATGATGAAAGGATCATGGCACTATTTTAGTTTAATAATTTTTCATAAAGTTACAGTAAAATGAGGCTTTGATATTTCATTATGCTAACACACTGAAGTCTCTGCCAACAGTCTATAATTGCTGTGCACCTGCCTGCTACTGCGAAGAGTTATTCCGATTTGAAAGGTAAAGTAACGATATTTTACCAAATTGTTTCTAATAAATAAACAATATAATATCCAGTACTGCAA
This sequence comes from Mylabris phalerata, assembly GCA_020740385.1. NCBI lineage: Eukaryota > Metazoa > Arthropoda > Insecta > Coleoptera > Meloidae > Mylabris > Mylabris phalerata. The sequence continues at coordinate 87,812 of JAJEOX010000292.1, forward strand.
GAATTCTAGGGTCTAGAAATGTATTAGTTGTTTCAAGCTGTTTATCCGTTTTACAACTAGCCCAACAAAACTACATAAGGTTGTTCAATTTTATGTAATTTTGCTAATTCAGATTGTATATTTATGATAACATGATGGAAGTTGAGAAGGAATGATTAAAACGGACTATAACTGTTATAATCTTGATTATCTGATAGGCTTAAATTTACATGTAAACTATTTTGTCTAATACGTCCATTAACAAGTTTAAATTGTTACTCTCATTTCTATATTCCTGTTACCATAAAGACATATTTCGATTTTAAAGGTGAAGTGTGACGACAATAAAAAAGAATAACTGAGATACAGTGTTTTTCATAAATTCATAACTTCTTCGACTGTTTTGTTAAATAAATACACTTATCAATGATAAGGTTCACTATAATGAAATTATTTAGTTTTCATAATTTTAATAAACAATAAGTTGTTACTTACCAAAGTCACTATGGTAAACGCCTCTGATTTAGGCAGACAACTTTGCATTTTTTTTTAACAAATAACATTTCTTCTAGTCTTTTCCCATTTCTTTATAGTAGTAGGACTTAAAACGAGATATCTCTTACAATAGTAAATGATTTTTGATAAAGCGATCGTCTTGTTTTAAACATTGTGAAAAGTATTTGAAAAATTCGGAATTTTTAATCAAAAAAATATAGCACTATTCTCAATTTCTGCAGTAAATAAACTTTAATTCAACCACTGCTTAAACTGCGATCATGTAATTCAGTCGTTTTTAAATTATTGAAACTTTAGAATTAATTTAGGCGTTGAATCATTGAATTTAATATGTACTTTGTTCAGTTCTTATTTCATTATACTTTAACAGTCCAACAACGTGTTTCATTTCTCTGATTAATATGTTCCTGTTAATGCGAAGCCCTAGTTAGGTTTAAAATTGAACAGTTTTATATACACCATTTTATTTGTCCTCGAATTCAGTTTAGTCAGTTCTGGTCCACATCGGTCTATTTTATAAAATCTTTAAAATTACCACCATATAAACGTGTATTTTTTGTTACCTACCTCTAAAATAAATATTATAGACCAAGGCCTGCTAGATTTTTTAGCGCTTTGCTTATTATAGGTCTGCCCATTTGGCTAGAACTCCATAAGAAGAACATTCTTGATGAAACGCCTACTTTCGCCACAGTGGCGCTAATACCTGAACGAATCTCAAATTATGATTGGTAACAGATTTCTCGCCAACTATTGATGACAGTTGACGGTTTGCAGACCTAAACAAATAGAGATAGAAAAAACTATAGGTATGTCGTTTTATATTCCGGTTACTAGCGCCAATGCGGCCAAAGTTCGCATTTCTCTCGGAATTGTGAACAGGCAGGCATATTTGTGAGGCAGGCATATAATAAGTAGTGTTGGGCATAATCGAATGATTTCAATAATCGAATGATCGAACTTCGAGTGATGGAATTATTCGTACTGAATGTAGACGTAGAGTAAATTTTATGAATTTTATTATTATTATTATCTTTTGATTTCGTATTTTTATTTTAATTCAATTGAATATCTAAACTATGTTACCTTTTTAAATATTTATTTTTCAAATAATATTTAAATTTAAATAAGTCATAGAATTTATGGCAAACAAATGTCAAATTTGAGCGACAACGCTGTCAAATAAACGTCAAATTGAGAATTTACGTGCTGTAATTGGCCAGGGCAAAAAGACCTTTTTAAGGCATTTAGAGCCAAAATTTCGACAAGGCGCAATATGTGAAATTTCATAACGATCGGATACGTATTGGCAAAAGCCCGTAAACTACACATTTACTGATATTTCTATTTTTATTATTAATTTTAATACATATTTATATACAGGATGTAATTGAAATGCAGTAAAATATTCAAACCCCAATATCCCTGAATGGAACAGAGTCCGAAAAAGGTATTTTGGTGAGTCAAAGCGAGAAAAAAAAATTGGACAAAAATTGACCAAAATTGCACCGATTGTTTGATGGTCGTTGGTTAAGTACTGACCATAGGCGTAGTTAAATATTCAACTCTGAGGATGCTGAAGTCCCAAAACAAAACTAAATTAAAAAACAGAATATGTATTTATTTCAGAGTGCAGAGAATATCGATTTGAACCCCGAAAATGCGAATTTCTAATTAACGATTTCTCGCTAGTTCTTGGAGTTAAGTTAGTTCTTGGAGTTAAGATAAATTTTTGAAAAATTTGAATATCGAAAATCATGCTGCATTTTTTTCGTGTTTTTTTTGTGCAAGTTCTTATATTTTCTCTCAAAACTTTGCCTATGTTGTTTATTTTAAAATAATTTTTCTCTAATTAAATAGCAAATTAAAGGCGCTTTTCAAATCTTAAGAAATGTTCCGATTACATTGTTCGTTTTCCGGAAAAATTAAGAAAACTTCTATAAGGAGATATAAGAATTTGTAGTCAATTTTCATTTGACAGCATTAATCAACCCCTCATTCGAAAGCTGATCAAAAACGCGAATTACAAGATAGAGAGATTATTTTCTTAGTTTGAAAATTGCGTGAGCTATCGCAAAAAAACCGTATTGTTTTCCTAGCTTTGTTTTCACTTATTAAAATTAATAATTTTCTTTTTAAAAACATACAGTTATCTAGATAATTTTATACTTTTTCTGATTGGCCTCTTTGGGGGTGCTTAGCACCCTCAAGTACCCCCCTAACTACGCCTATGCTACTGACCTATCGCAATCTTATGGTTGAGCATAAATAAGAAAGCAGCTGTTAGTATTAACACGTTCAGCCCGATGGTTCACAGGCATTCCATTCATCTGGCAACGTGAACCATCGGTGGTCCACATCTCGTTTGCTCTGTGACGGCGTGGACCACCGGTGGTCCACACATCATTTGCAATAAGATAGTGAAACAAACAAGCGTCGTCAGACGAATAAACAACTGATAATCTCGAGCGCGCCTACCATACCGACTTTGATAAAGTGCGCCGGGATGAACGTGTTAAATATCTCGGATTTCCATGACATTGAACGATACAAGTTTTCTTGTTTACTGATTGAACACGCCCACACAACACAAATTTAAAACAAACGTGAAATAACTAGAGATAGGATTTGGCACCGTAGAGCGTGCCGGCCAAAATCTACTCTCCTGACAAATTCGAGTAGAGCGCAATGTTATTTTCTGTGTTAATCGAGTGTTTTCGTCGCCAACAAAACGAGTTGCTCTATAACGATAGCAGCAGAATGTTGAAAAACAGTAGACCATTTAAAATATCCGCAGGATCGATCGACGTCATTCGTAAAACGCAGGCGTTTGATTGTACTGTAAATTCAATGGAATGGGTTCCGCCTCCTGAATCCTCTTATAGTAACTCGTTTGGGTTAATAAACATATGATTTGTACGTAAAGAAATTTAAAATATTTTAATTTAATTTAATGTTTTAATTATTATTTCAGATTATAATTTGTAAATAATAATGATTTTTCGTATCCGATAGCTTACAACATACAAGAAGTTATTTAATCAGAATTATAGAACTACGTTAATGGTAGGTTCAACGCGTTGAAATACTTATGGCGAAACTGTAGATCCTAACATTAGAAATAACATAATACACAGTAATAAAGCACAATTTGTTGGAAACACTACAAAAATTGTTCAACATGTCCCCCTTCCTGCTCTAATAGATTAATATCTATCAGAAGGTGCAGCAATCTCTGCTACGTAGAGCGCGGCTTTCCATAGAGAAGGAAGAACTGCCTAATGGCAGTTCCCGAATTGAATTTGCAGCTTCACGAATTCGGTTCTGTAGATGTTCAACGTTCTGCCAAATCATACATAAGCACCATGTCTGTATTCAGCAGCTGTAAATAGGGCCATAGTGATACTACACGAATGTTACACTGAAACAAATTATAATTGAATTGAAAGTAAACACTAACAAAAGTTAAACACACAAAAATATCCGAAAAAAAATCCAAAGTGATAGTAAAAAAATTACACCACTTCCACAATCATCCACAAAGTTAGGACATAATATTCGTAAAAATTGTAAAACACATAAACGAGGTCCGCACAAATACGTACAATCAACAGAAGCAAGTGATCTAACAATAAGAATGTTGTTGATATCAACAATTTGCCTGAGGCCTTAAGTCGGCCGGTATTAATTACTTTTGTATATAAAACACACATATTTATCGATAAACTTGTTCGATTCCTGTGAGTTTAAAAATCTTGATGAAATTTTCAACCCCTATGTTCTCGAAAACAGGACCATATTGACCATCGACACATTAGAGAAATCGGCTCATTTTTTGGGGCCCTATATATGTCTTCAATATTTTACAGCATTTCGATTACACGCTGTATATCACAAAAGTATACATAGTCAATCACAAAAGTATACATACACCATACAATTTTGTTGTATTTTAAAAAATAAGTTTAGTTGACTTTTTCATTCAAAAAATAATACTTACTAAGTAAAAATACGCTAATATAACAAAAAAAATTACAAAGTGACTTTATTTTTTTTAATTATTAAAAAAAAACTCAAATTGGTATCCAGAGATATGGAGTAGGGTGAATACGCTTCAAGCTGTGCCAACTGGCTAAAATTGAAGGCCGCCATTTTGCGGGTCGGTCAAAGCGGCAAATTTGAATGTTTTTTCAAGAATTCATTTTGCATATCCAAAAATTAATAAAATGTTGTTTACAAAAAATAATATAGTGGATAAGAAAATATTCACAGTTTATCAGTAAAAAATATGTATTTTTAGTTGACATTTCACTGATCTAATTTTCGATGAAAACCTTTCTTAAAACTCGATATTTTGAAATTTTTTCGATGTATTGATTTCTTGAGTTTATTAAGTCCTGTTTTTAATTTTCTGCCAGTTTCACCAATATATAGGCAATATCGTATTTATCGTATTTGATACAGAAAACATAATTTTTCTTGAATATATGTTCTTAAAAATATTTTACAAAAAAATTAATACCCATTAGTTAAAATCGTGTTTCTATTGAAGACTAAGTAATATTATTTTATTCAACTTCCTTCTAATTGAGGGACCTTGTATTTTAGCTGAATATCAGAACATTTCTTCCCTCTGTTCTAATAAAAACTTCGTCAGAAAGCACAAAAAAACAAACAACTTTATTCTTTGATCACGTCCATGTTTCGATGTTGTTCTTCAAAAACCTGTAGCCACGCTTTTAATGGAGATCCAGATCGAGGAAAACTAAAATATTAATGCAATTGTAAAGCGCATAGGTCAAATTTTTTCATTGTTTTTAAACACATGTAGGCAACAAATACTTATGTAAAAAAAGATATACTCTCAGGCTTAAATCTTCTATACTCTATTCACGATTCAATTGCGAATTTTGGAAACTGACAGTTTAGAAGGTTATCCAACATAATTTTTAAAGCGTAGCAAAATTTATAACGGTAGTTTACAAAGACAGAATGATATCTACTGTTGGTATCACATAAAATCCTACGCGTTTGTTTACATTTTTCTGTCATTTTTGAAACATAACCTCACAATGTTTGTTTTCAAGCGGTTCTTTTGAGCGGGTTTTGTGTTTCGGTTAGCGCTTTTTTAATATATAAATATTTTAAAATAATATAAATTTTGATTTTTCTACAAAAAATAAATGTATATTCTCTCCACAATTCAATCAATATGATTTGAATTTTTCCGCGTTTTTGTTGGTACTACTTTTTACCCCGCGCTCAAATGACAGTTATGTTGTTCTGTCAAAATTTCGCAATTGAATCGTGAATATAGTATACTATTAGTATATCCTTGTATAAAACAGTAGATTTTCTCACAATTTAATGTTTTTTTTTACAAATCTACAAAAAAAATAACGGTTTTCAACTATGAACACCTTACTTGTTTACGTTTTTTGACACAACGACCCACAAAATGGCAGCCACCATGCCGTTCCATTAAAATCGGATGTGCAGTGGTCGAAACTTATTCTTCCTACTCCATATCTCTGTTGGTATCCCAGAAACTTTTGTGACTACTGTATATTTGGCTCAATTTACCGAATTTATGTTAATTTGGCAACGTTACATATACATCTGTCAACAGTGACAATCAATGAGTTATCTAGAGTGCGCATCCGGTCAATAAACGTGTTCACGTATGGTGGCAGACATCTTGGATATGTCGATATGTTGGTGTCGTTTCAACAGAAACAACACCAACATATCGCCTTCCTTTTCTCAAGCGATGATCGATCAAGACTTGAGAAAAGGAGGTCCCTGTTGAACCACATATTCATAAGTTAGAGAGAGTGAGGACTAACTGTCAAAATTTCCCCAAATGATGACCAAATTGGTCTTATACAAGTATAGGAGATGCGCACTCTATATACCTCATTGGTGACAATTAGAACATAACCAAGAAAAAATACGTTGTTGTAAGTTGTGTACATCATCAATTTATAGTTGTAAATTGCCGGTAAATTCACGTAAAATGAGTAAGTATTGAATTATTAAGTAGATTAGACCTATATTTAAGTTATTTAAAGATTGATAAATTAATTTTATTTATAATTCTTATTATAGCTGTAACTACTGGAACATCGTTTGTTCTATCATTAATCAGTTCTGTACTGATATTCTCAGGAATGCAAATGTATAAAAATTGGTTTAGTTCATCACAACTACATACATTATTCGGTGGCTATTTAGGTTCAATATTTTTTATTCTATCATTAACAGCAGTTGGTAATTTAGAGACATGTTTGTTTGGTAAATCATTTCAAGTTAAACTATTTCCTGAAGGTAAAATATTTGTATAGAATTGCGAAAAATCGCTTTAGAATTGTTTTGATTTTAGTGATATTTTGTTTATTTTTATCGATAATAACAGCAGCCACAATTCACCGAGTTTGTGCTACTTCTTGGTAGGTTCATCTGGATGAGTAGGGTTTTGAATTTCTAAATTTCTATAAGTCCTATATTAATAAAAATAATGAAAAAGATAATTCACTGTTAGAATTATCTCCAACATCATTAATAGTTATTTATACAAGTGCATTATGGGGCAAATAAGACGCGAGAGAAAAGGTGATTTTCTTAAACGTCTTATTTGTCCTTAATGCACGAGTTGTAAACAAAATTTTATCCAACACCAACCACTAAGACCATTTTAAAGAGCTTTTATTGTTAAAAAATATCTGTCATTTTCAATAAATTTGACAGTTAAAAAAATTGAATCATAGAGGCTTGTTTCTTGGTTGTCATGGAAAAGTTACTATGCCGACCAATAGGAATAGAGTATTTTAGTGAATTATGAGATATAAATTCACTCTTATAATTTACTAGTGTTTTATAGGATATATAATTCAAGTAAAATCAGTGTAATTATGACCTCATAATACAACGGTGTTGGATAAATATTATTTCATAAAGAAAGTTGAGGTATTTAAGTTTTTGAATTTTGATTCTACATTGTTTCTTAGATTTAGATCCACAAACTTATAGATACTGGGAAATGTAAATGCCCTACTCTTACTGTAATAATTAATTTTGTAGAATTTCTAACAATTGAATTTTTCCAGTCTTTTGATTTCGTTATGTGCTCTGTATTATATGAATAGATACAGTCAAAAAGTGTACACAGTTGCAGTACCTCCAGCTCCCGTTCAAACTGGCAAAAAGAAAAGGAATGTTTCCTAATTTTTGTTTAATAAATTGCTATTTTTATATTAAATCAAAAAATATATAGCGCTTTTTTCTGTATGGTCTTTAAAAATTAATAAATTTGTTAAATTGTTGCAGAATATTTTATCACAATTTATTTTAATAATAATAATCATACAATAAAGAAATTCGGCATAATTAAAAAAATTAGTTGTCATATTATTGATTAATAAATAAATAATTAATCATAAATGTATTAACAGTAATATTAATAAAATTAATAAAAACACTATCAACAATACTAATGAACAATTAACAAAATTTACAATAAATCCAATTTTTTTTATATAGCGCCAATTATACAATTGTTGTCTAATATCTCGACTGTCGTTTTTATTTATATTTAATTGTTCAACTATCATAAATTCAACCTGTAATATTTAAAATAAAACAATTATAAATATTAACAAACAATAAAGTTTATACTAACTTAAGACTGCCAGGTACGCTCGGTACACGTTGTAAATCATTACCAAACAACATCATATTTTGTTCGTTTTGTGATTGGGTCATTGTTGGTTGTGTTCGTAAACCAAATAAAAGTTCCGCTGGTTGTGCGGTACGTCGTCGGACTTTTGTCGCCTTATTTACCGATTGTTGATGAGATTCGGTTACTAAATGTCTTAAAATAATCGATTTAATCATCAATTCATTCAAATTAATTAAATACTTACTGTAAATCGATCGGCGACGATGATCTCGATGATGTTGAACTGGTATCGTTCGCATTACTCGACATGCTTGTTGTTAATTCTTTTGAAAATATCGGAAATTCATTGTGTAGTACGTGATCCAATAATTGTCCTTTGACTTGGTTTTCTTGTTTTAATTCCAATAAAGTTGCTTCGTTTTCTTTTAATTTGGCGTCTCGTTGCGCAACAGCATGACTTTGGCTTAATGTCATATTGTATAATTTTTGCATTAAATATTTAGCTTCGTCAATATCACATACAGTATCGACAACATTTTGTAAATCAACACTTTCGCTATTATCTTGAGTTTCTTCAATTTCCATAACATTACGTTGTGTCTCACTTATTGTTTCTTGTACATAATTAATATTCTCTTTAATATCATCGATATAACTATCCAATTGTGTTATATCCAAATTTTTTTCAATCGCTTGACGTCTACGTTCTTCTAATATTTCTAATTCTTTACCTAATTGTTCGCGTTTTTCCAAAAAATGTTCCATTCTAACTTCCTGTTCAACTAAACCACGTTTACTTAACGCTATATTATTGATAGCTTTCTCAACTCTTAACCATTTTTGTTTCGCTAATTTTTCGGAAAAATTCCGTTTCTTTTGTTGTTGTTGTTGTTGTTGTTGTTGTAGTAAACGTCCCGATGCCTTTAAACTCAAATTACCACGTTGATTTTTCCGTAATACCGAAACCTCTTCTTGTTTACGTTTCAATACTTTATCTTTAATACGACTTTCAGCTTCCATTGTTTTTATCATATTGGCATTACGTCGTGATTCTTTTTTTAATTGAGCTATTTCTCGAATACGTCTCATTTCGGCTTCTTTATGTTTTTGTGATTCTTCTTTCATTTTATTAATTAAACGCACTTTTGTACGTTTCATTTCCAATAATTCGTTTTTATAAGATTTCAATTGGTTTTCATGTTGACTATGATCGCGCAATAAACGTGCATGCTCCTTTTGGGCGACTTGTAATTTTTTCAATTCTTTCTGCATATCTGACAGTTTTTTCGTGTATTCATCTTTAATTTTTTTGATTTTATCCGATGATTCGGTATTTGTACTATAGGAATGTAAGATACGATCACGTTCTTCTTGGGTATTTCTAATACGCTGTTGTAATTGCATTAATTTATCTTCGTAATGTTGTCGCATTGTCTGCATACGTCTTTGCGACAATTCTAATTCATCAATTAATTTTTGTTTCATATCAATATCATTTGTTAACGTTAATAATTCGTCTTTTAGTTCGTTGTGGACATCTTTATCGTCACTTTCGCTATCGAATTCATTATCGCTATTAGTGCCGCCGACGTCACTATCGTTATCGGCTTCAGAAGAACGTCGATTTTTCTCTAAAACTTGCTTCTCCTTTTCTAATTCCTTTTTAGCTTCTTCTATTAACGACAAATTATCTTCAAATGATATCTCCATAATTGATTGATTCTGTTGTGTACATTGTAAACGATTTATATGTTTCCGTAATTGTTCACACGTATTATTCGATTCCATTAATTTTGCACGTAATTCTTCGATTTCTTTCAAATAAGTTTGTACCATACAAGCAACATCATTATCACTATTACCACCGATCCAATTACCCATTGCCTTTTCAGCTAGTAAATTTGTATTTTTTAATGTTAATGAATCGATTGTATCTTGCATTGCTTTAACACGTGTACGTAAATTATTCACTTCACCTTGTAGCATATTGTTTTCGTAAAACATATCATTTACCATTTCACTACCATCTTGTCCTATAATCCGTTTACCTTGTTTATATTCAACTAATTCTAATTGTAATTGGGCTATTTGTTGTTTTAATTGTGATATAGTTTTAGAGCTTTTATCTTGATTAACAAATATTTTATTTTTAATATTTCTAGCTCTATTAGCGTATTTTAACGTATTTAATGTTTCCATAAAATCTCTATCACTTGGACTAACACATGCTATCATCACAGTTTGACTATTACCACCAAGACTATCTTGTAATAATCTAGTTAATTTAGAATCTCTATACGGTACATGTAATGCTCGTTTTGTTTTATCACCTAATGCTGATATAACATTGCCTAATGCCAATAGACCACAATTAATTGATATACCTTCTTTAGCACGTTCACCGGTAGCACCGGTACGTTTTAAACGTTCCGAACCGGCTAAATCAACAAAATGGAATTTTGCTGTTAATGTTTCAAATTCATTTGTATCACTATCATTATATTCATCTGAAGGTACAATACGTTGTTGTTTTATATGTAATGTAAATATTGCATGTGAACGAGATGATTGTGTATTCATTTGTGTACTAGCTGTTGTTCGTGATAAAGCACCTAAACGTAAACATTGTAATGCTTCATCGGCTGTTGTTACCACTTTATACGTTATACCCTTCACTTGAATACCACCATAAGGATCCTCGTGAATTTTATAAACCTTATCCTGAAAAATTCAACAATATAATCGATATTTTATTTGATATTTTGAGATTGAAATCAGTTTTACTTTACTGTAAGATGGATTGAATAGATCTATAACTTCTTCATTGTATAATTCCATAAATTGCGCTGTTATTTTAAATTCAGGCGCTATAACACCATTCTCCCGTGCTTTTTCAATACGTGAATGTATACCATCGAATAGATGATGAATAGCCCGTGGTATAATACCTAATTGTTCTGATTGTAATTCAACATCAAATCCAGAACCCATTGTGTACGTTTTACCAGAACCGGTTTGTCCATAAGCTAGCACAGTTGCATTATAACTAAAACAATAAAAAAAACATTATTATTAAGGTATTTTAATGATAAAAAAAACAGTAAAAAACACACCCTTCTAATGAGGAATCGACTAACGATGCAACGCACGTCTCGTAAACAGTCTCTTGAGTTGCATCTGTATCAAATACGTAATTATACGTAAATGATTTATCATTGCCTAATGTTACTTGAGGCTCTCCTGGTGTTACAGTTGTACAAACATGACACATATCGATTATTTCACGGGGTGTTTGCGGCCGGATTCTGTAAATAAATCAAAAACGGGAATTGAACGATTTTGAACAACGCGATATCAAATATTTTTCAATCTTAAACATTCATTCCTGTTGGAACACCACGATTTAATCCTATAATTGTGCGTTCTGCAGAACATTACGTATACTTTACTGATTTCTAATTAATTTCTTCGTAATATCTCAAGAGGAAAAATTTAATTGATACAAGAAAACTAATCTTCCAGTGGTTGATGCTGTTTCGATTAATTCATCCTTAAGGATGTGTGTCACCAAAATAGAACAATTTCAAAACAAGATAACTTTTTTATTTTCCAACGGATTTCAATGTTCTAAACGGTATTTGAAAGAACATTTCAAGAAGCAGAGAATTACGTATCTGATTTTTTGAAATTCGGATGTAATCTAGAGTTACAGAAGGAAATATAGAAGGATGTTTTTTAGCATTTTTTAAAGTTTTTTTTTATATTTTCCCTCATAACTTGGCAAATATTACTTATTTTCTAATCAATTTCACCAAACATGTGGCAAATTAAAAGCGTTTTCCAAATCTGCCAGAAATTTTCTGATCGCATTGTTAGTTTTCCGGAAAATTGATGAAACGTTTAGACATTCTAATTTGATTTTTTTACGTACAATTTTAAACGTAGACAATTGAACCGGGGCTCGTTTGGAAGCTAATGAATAGCAGATTATTTGGAGAATAGTTTGAAATTGAAATTCGGAAAATTTACTGGAAATTTATGTTGGGGAAATGTGGAGAATTTTCACCTGTTATTTTTATCTGTTAAAATTAATTATTTTTGTATGAAGTATATTGCAATTTATAGATTATTTCATTACCTTTCCGACGGTAAAATTGTTGCTGCAAAAAATTGAAATCTTTTGGAAAATTAGTGATAAACAAAACTATGTTTATCGTGTGAAAAACTAGTTGAATAGCACGTTTTCAAACCACAAAAATGAGTTACATCTATTGGAGGAAAGATGGCTCTAAAGTCTGTCATCTCGTCTTTCTGCAATGTTGCCAAATTTGTTTTTGTTCCTGAGGTCACACCTTTGTCGTCTTATTATTGCATAGATAATTGGAGAAAAAAAAAACAATCAACTGATTGTATATAATTAACTTTAACAATTAACAAAAAAATTAGTCGCCACTTTGCTTAAAATGTTTATTTTTTTGTAAAAAAAATACAATTTTCTTTTTTTTAACATTCCAATCAAAATAGCGACTAATTTTTTTTGTTAATTGTTAAAGTTAGTTATATACAACCAGTTTATTGTTTTTTCCTCCATTTATCTATGCAAAAATAGGACGACAAAGATGAGGTCTCAGGCAGAAAAAATAATTTGACATCATTGCAGAAAGACACTTGCTGACATCTATACGCTACCGGATGAAACCCAATTTTGTAGATAATAGTATATTCTGGCGAGTAGCTGTCGAACTATCACTTTCGGCTTTTCACACGATAAACATAGTTTTGTTTACCACTAATTTTCCAAACGATTTTCAATTTTTTTGCAGCAACAATGGTACGCTTGAAAAGGCAATGAAATAATCTATAAATTGCAATATACTTTATACAAAAATAATTAATTTTAACAAATAAAAATAATAGGTGAAAATTCGCCACTATTTCCCATCATAAATTTGCAGTAAATTCTCCGAATTTCAATCTCAAACTATTCTCCAAATAATCTGCTATTCATTAGCTTTCAAACGAGCCCTGGTGTAGTTGTCTAAGTTTAAAACTGTACGTAAAAAATTAAATTAGAATGTCTAAATGTTTCATCAATTTTCCGGAAAACTAACAATGCGATTGGAAAATTTCTGGCAGATTTGGAAAGTGCTTTTACCTTGCTACATGCTGTGTAAAATTCATTAGAAAATAAGCAATATTTGCCAAGTTATGAGGGAAAATATAAAAAAAAAAACCGTAAAAAATGCTAAAAAACATGCTCCTATATTTCCTTCTGTTACGCTAGATTACATCCGAATTTCAAAAAATCAGATATCAGCTTTCCTGCTTCTTGAAATGCTCTTTCAAATGCCGTTTAGATCATTAAAATCCGTTGGAACATATACTTCTAAGGTTGTTTTGAAAGGTCTTGTCTGTGTGACACGGGCCCTTAAAGTACCGATTATATTCGAAATTCGATTGAAACATCAGAAATTTTTAAAAATAATATAATTTAATAAATTTGTCTGGTGATACTTAATTGAGTAGATTTGATTTAAATTTATTGCAATAGAAATGCGAATATGAGATAATAGAAGATGATTAAAGAGTTAAATTGGAATAGAAATAGTAGAATTATTATAAAATACAAAAGCCTCGACCTATATTGGGAATTGTTTTAGATGAATTATAATTGGAAATGAAGCGAGATTTTCTATTAAAATTTATCGATTTGAAAATCTTTTTGCTTATAATTAGAAAGACAAACATGTCCTTTTTTGATTGATTCTATTGAAATCTAAAAGGTGCCTCAGGTGTGAAGTAATCATGTAAATATAGTAGGTATTTGACGATTCATTAAGTTGACCTTTATTAAAACAACAACAACGAAAAAATTGAAAACTACGTTATATAATATTTTAAAATAATTTTTTACTTTGGTTTTCATTTAATAAATTTTTTTTAATATAAAATAAATGATTCATATGCTTGTATTGGAAAGAACAATGAGGTAAATTTCAAAACTAAAATATCAAGTTCAAGGTTTGTGTTCTCTCAACAAGAAATCATTTACAATTAAAAATTTCATAGATTATCGATTTAATTCAATGAAATTGTTGGTTTTAGAGATTGGTTTGGCGATTTTCTTTCGTTATACTTGACCCTATTTCTATCGACAAATCGAATTTTTTATAACTTTACACCATTATAATAAATTTAAATATTTACAAATAATTGCATAATTGTTGATTTTAGTTAAATATTTGCCTTACTACTTTATAAAACAGTAATATATTTATTTATTTATTTATTTATTTACTATTTGTAACAAAATAAGGGTTGTTCCGGTATTGTAAATTTCAAGGTTTCGTTTTGGTTCTCCTATTTAAATAATTTCACTTCCATAAACGTAATTAATTTACTATTTCTATATAGTATGAAATTAATTAATAGTATTGTAAAAAATAACCTTTTAGAATACATTTATTGGCAAGAAGGCGTATTGTTTTTGTGACGCAGAAATTGAAATGCCCACGTGTTAATTGCATTATGGTAAAAAACCTGTTTCAACCTACAGAAATTGAAATTGGAATTTTTCATTTTACATCATTTCTATATAACAGTTCGAAAAAAAATGGCGAATCATTGTTGTTTTTTGGTTTGGAATTCAAAACAAGACTTATACGGGATGAGTCAAACTCAGAGAGGCCACAAAAGCTAGATGGGCCCCCAAAAAATTAATTAGAACAATCGTTTCAAAAAATGAAAATCTAAAATCCTCTTGTAACCATTCAGAAAAATTCGCTGAAAATTTTACAAGTTAGAATTGACATTTAAATTGATTTAGGGCAAAGAATTCCAGAAACAGAAAAAGGTCTAAATTAATTTAAAATGAAGGGTTTCTGTTCATGTTCCATAAGCATTCTTTTAGAAAATCGAATTTTGAAACAAATTGGGCTATTTTTAAGACTCAAGGGTAAAATTTGGCTAAAAATAATGATTTAGAATGAAAATTTCTTGAAATATTGCCTAAACTGAAGAGTTAACCTGATTTTATAAAGAAATTCATATAACATAGGAGAGAATTTAGTTTAAATATTCATAAATATTATCCAAATTACGGTATTTTAACAACTTAGTAAAATTCGCCAACAAAACAGTGAGTTTTGACACTTCAACTAGAAGTGAAGCGTTATAGAATGACTAAAACTGTCTATTTTTATCAGAATTTTGTTTATTTTTATTAGAATTTTGGAGACCTTGTAAATACTCAGTGGACATCCTCATTATGCTATCAATTTGCTTCCAACTATCAGCAACTAATTAAAATAATACACTGTTAATTTTACTGATGTAGCCTTGCTAATTTGCATCAAATAGAATAATAAAACCGTTATTTTAAAACAATTAATACAATAATTAATCAAATAATTATTCCCTAATTGCTTCTTTATATAATAATTACTGTAGTTTCATAAATAATTGATCAATTTTTTTTCAACTAAACATTCTCAATTATTATAAAATAGCATTATTTTCTATTATTTTTTTTTCGTCATTGTTTAAAATTAACAAATACCCGCCGGAAATACGGTAGAAAATAACCATAAAAAGAGGATTAGTAACACAGAAAAAAAGAGAATTAAGGAATAATTGTAGAAATACAAAAGGAAAGGTCTGTGACCTGTTATTGTGGCCGTTAAAGGGTTGGGTTTATATCTATATGTAAGTATATACATACAAACAGGATTGTAAAATTAACTAATCCTTACGACTCGTTTTTGCATGACACCAAGGGGTGTTATTTTGAAACTAAACAACAAAAATTCAATTAGTTAATTTTAATCAAGAAATAATAAGAGTGGAATATAGATAATGTGCCATTGAATGATCACGTTTACGCGTATACTCTCAATAGACTGATTTTATATGGAAATTATTGCGAGTTGTAAAATTACTAATAATGGATACTAGTAATTAGGGCAGTATGGTCGGTTATTTTAGTAGTTTTCAATTTTCGATTGTATACGAGTTCATTAATTTTCTCCCTAACGGAAGTATCACTTAAACATCGCCCAATTTAAATCAATTTAATAGACTTTTTGTTGTATAATAAATTCACATTTATAATTCAATAATACCATTGTGGATTATTTTTCTTTTTGCCTTGTAAATACGAACATATGGTCGTTTGATAGTATCGATAATAGTCACAACATTAATTATATTTATTTTATGAATCACTTAGATCTATTTAAATAAAACATTGATATATTTAGTAACAAACAATTTGAGAGTGTCTCAACCTCAAAACGTTTATATTTATTTTGCGACCTTATTATATCCGATTTTTTTTCGAATAATTGCTATTTAATTAAAGGACAACATTGATCGATTCGAAAGTAGATAAATCTATAAATTACGTTTTTTGATAATTAACAATAACAATAAAAATTAGATTTATTACAATAATTAACAAATATTTGTTAATTATTAATCCAATATTCGCACGGTTTATTTTATGTAAATTTTTTCAGTCGTTTCTAGCACCGTCACGATGTTAGTTATTTTAGGCCATTGGCCTTTCACGAGAATATTAAATTTAACCATAAATAATAACATAAAATAGTAATAATAATGATGATGGTAGTAGAGATATCGATCTTAATTGAAACAATCGAAGGAAATAAATCACCGATTATTACAGGTATTACGATGATTTTAACATTTTTTTTCTAATGATTTATAAAATTCTATTGGTCCTACAGCAGGTTGGTCAAGGTTGTGTGTATGTTGACATTTTTGGTATGATTTTAAAATAGAAAATCAAAAAAAAAACTCGTACAAAACAATGGTGAACGACAACTTTCCGGACCTTTACACAGAAGAACCAACCACCGAGACAGACCTTTTTTATTATTTTTACCTGGCCTTTGTTATAGAACAAAATAATTAAGTTTATTAAAGTTTTGTTAAAAATTTCCAAATACAATCGTCTCGTACTTTATATCTCAATTAATCTCAACCAGATTATAATCAAAGGAATAAGCGTAATTAACGTAAATTATAAAATAATTATGATTAGTGTTGTCCATCTTTCAAGATTGATGACAGGAAATAAGGCACTAATTTTACAAGCATAAAGCTAAATTTGTCTATCTAAAAATAGTGGATGTGTCTTATAACACATGGGGTGTATTGACGAATTTTCTTGTTGTTGTTTTAATAATAAGGGTTGTTTTTTTTTTTGTCATTTCTTACCTGACAGCCACGCGTACGGTGATATCGTCCTCGTCCATTTCTTCTCAAAAATTGATAAAAACCTCACGGATTTATCAGCATGTGTTTGTCTTCAATTCACTTGACCTAAACACCTACCTTTATGGAAAAATCACACTTTTATTTACATATTATTATCAATATTATTATTATTATGATTGAATTTAAATTGTTTATTTTGTTGGACCAGGATTGTAACATCTTTAAATCTTGATTATTAATCAATTTAAACGGGTTATAATTGATTGTTTCGCGATTTAATTGATATGAATATACAGGATGTCACAGTGGAAATGTCCAAAAATAATTATATCACATGTAAATATGAAAGTGAAAGTAACCGAACCTACAATAACAAAAATAACAACGTCCTACCGACAACCAGCACGGTATGGATTAGAATAGAGAAGTGAAATAAATGTGGATACAAGAATCGCACAACGTTCATTCCACCAAAGCAAATGACGTAACTAGAAACAGGTACCGGCATCCAGGTGTCCCAACTAGATGCATCCCCGCCACTTACAAAAAAAAGAAACCAATTGACAAAACACCTAATTGTTCTCACGGTAAAACAATAAACAATACACGTTAATAATGCGAGATAAAACAAAAAACCAACAATTTTATCGTTCGTTAATCTATTATTTTATATCCAGAGAAATTAATGAAAATTCACCAAAAAATGGGCAAAATTAAATAGAACTTCCGGTGAATCGATATTATCAATGAAATTTACCGTGGTGGAAATGACGGGATAGTTTCGCTATACATCGAGTTTTATCGTAAATAAAAACAGGTGTTCAAAGATCGTATTATAAAAGGAGAACAATCCAGCAAATCTCTTATCATTGATAAGTTATCAGATAACACTTATCTACAGTTTTTGATGGTTTAGAACACTACAATTCCACACTAGATTGAAAATATAAATGTCACCAAATTTAATAAAACCAAAACAAATCGGCTCCGATAACGAATTCGGTTAAAAATTGTTAGATAATTTGGAAATTTTGTAATTTACCAACGGTTATTTTAAAATAAATTGCAATAATTTTATTATAAATAAATTAATTTAAATTCAAATAAAAGCGCCCAGTTTAAGGCAACACGTTATACATACCTGTATTGAACTTATCTAATTGGTTGTCCTTATAGATATCCTTGCGTTGAATTTAATTGTTTGCAATTAATAAAATAGTTTATCCCCGAAATCAGTACTATGTGCATTTCAATAAGGGCGTACAATTGTAATAAGTAATGATGGAAATTTGGGGCAATCGATCGACTCCTGGCAACTGGCCAGTTTTTCCATACTGTGGCAACACCCCTATTTTACATGAGATATAGATCGAAAAAAAATTATCCTACTTTCTTTAAGACACAAAACAAATAAAAATCTTTATGTAATTAATATTTTAAAGCAATAAATATCATGTTTCTCAATAGGTAAATCTAGGGTTTCATTAACGCTTCAATGGTTTCTGAATCAGATAACACTGTTAGTTACAATTTGGAAAATTCAGTCGTTCTGTATATTTTCCACAGTTTAGTAATACCATAAAAAATTGTAATTTTTATATAAATATGTCGCAGACAAGTGAACGAACAAGATTATTAACAGACGAAACAAACAAGCATTACGTTTTCGATTCGAGCATTGCCCGCGAACGTAAAAGACGAGTAAAACAGTTTCAATGCTGTCTGTGTGTTATTTTTATGTAAGTTGTCATTTTTAAAACATCCAAAAATATTAAAGCAATTTTTCTAGATTTGCAATCGTTGCTGCATTAGTTGCTATAATTTCTTACGATATTCGAAACAACAATGATGATAATGACGATAATTCGACCGAAATTCCGTTGGACAATTTGGCAGTTCTATTATCGAGTTCTTGGCCTTTAAATGACAAAATTTTAGAAGAAACTAAATTAAATGATAGCGAATTTGAAAATATTCTAAACTGGAATACAGATCCGTTTCAACCAATTGATGGAATCGATGTTAATACTACAATTCTTTCTGTAAATAGTCCCAGTTATAAGCATCAAAAAGCTATAGCGACCACTGAAAGGGCTCGAATTTTATCAAGAATCGGTTTCAGTGAAGAATTATTGACTAGAAATTTAACGATTCTTAATAGAAAAATTTGTTATGATAATCAAACGCAATATTGCAAAAATATTCAAATTTCATGCAACATCCATTATCGTTCCTATAATGGTAGTTGTAATAATTTAAAATACCCAAACCACTACGGGGTAGCTTATCGGCCGTTTCGCCGAGCCCTACCACCGGGCTATGCTGATGGTAATTTTTGGTGATCGATTTTCAAAATTAATCGGTGTAAATGACGAAATTTTCCAGGTATCAGCCAGCCACGTACCGGTATCGATGGTTATCATCTACCATCGGCACGTACAGTCAGTTTAATCGTCCATCCAGCATTCAATCGAAACAATAATAAATTTACTGTAGTGTTAGCTGTATGGGGCCAATTTTTAGATCACGACATAACGGCAACTGCATTAAATCAAAGATCTGATGGCCTACCGATTTCGTGTTGTAATAATAATAATAATAACAACACAAAACAACACCCAGAATGTTATCCAGTTGAATTGGACACATCAGATCCGTATTTTGTTTATAATAATTTAACATGTATGGAGTTTGTTAGATCGGCACCTTCAACAACTTGTTGTTTAGGTCCTCGAGAGCAGATGAATCAAGCTAGTGCATTTATTGATGGTTCTGTTGTATACGGTGTTGATGATGATAAAGTAATGAAGTTGAGACGTTCTAAAAATGGCGAATTGGACATGTATTTGACTGAAGATAATCGAACTTTATTGCCGATATCAACAGATCTAAACGATGGTTGTAATCGAATTGAACAGAATCGTAAAGGACAGTACTGTTTTCTTGCAGGTAAACCATTCAAAAGTAGAGAACTTCGTCGATTTTTTTTAATATTAAAGGTGATTCCCGTTCCAATGAGAATCTCCACTTGACTACCATGCATCTGATTTGGGCAAGACATCATAATCGATTGACCGAAAATCTCTATAAGATGAATCCGCATTGGGATGATGAACGTTTATTTCAAGAGGCGAGGAGGATTCTAGGCGCTCAAATGCAACATATCACGTACAATGAATTCCTACCGATTTTATTGGGTATTTACTGTAATTAATTATAATTTTATTTAATTTATGGGAATTTCAGGTGATAGGATTATGAAAAAATTCGATCTTTATCCGAGAAAATCGGGTTATTTTACCAAATATAATAGTAGTAGTATTGATCCGTCAATAGCGAATAATTTCGCAACTGCTGCATTCCGTTTTGCTCATTCAATAATACCCGGTTTAATGAAATTTTTATCGAACGATACACATAGTTTTGAATATATTCAATTGCATCGTATGTTATTCGATCCATTCAAATTGTATCAACCGGGTGAACTGGATCGAGCTTTAAGGGGAGCTTTAGATACAACAATTCAAGCTAACGATCCTTATTTTACAAACGAGGTTATTACTTGAACTTTAATAATTTTAATATGACAATCTATTATTTTTATTTATAGTTAAAACAACATTTATTTGAGGATAGTTCGGTAAATACGACAAAAACATGTGGATTAGATTTGGTGTCTTTGAATATACAACGAGGTCGCGACCATGGTTTACCTGGTTATAACAACTGGCGAGATTATTGCGGATTAAAGAAAGTTAGCAGATTTGAACAACTCAGTCAGGACATTGATGGTGACTCATTAGCCAGCATTCAAAGTATCTACAGGTAGATTTAATAACAATAAATAATAAAACAAATGGGCGATTGTATGTCATTCCATAACGAAAATATCGCTACTCTTGACGGTAATGTCATTAAATGACACGATACGATAGTAAAATCGTTTAGATAATTAAGGGGATATATCAGTGGGAAGGCCGTTTTCAAAACAAGAAATTTCGTGCATTTTCCAATGGATTTTGATGATCTAAACGGTATTTGAAAGCGCAAGTAAAGTGTCGTGGATTATCGAGTTTTTGAAAATTCGAACATAGTCTAGAGTTACAAACGAAAAACCGGAAGCATGTTTTTTTTTTATATTTTCGTTCATAACTTTGCCAATATTGCTTATAAATATAAAAAAAACATGCTTCCGGTTTTTCTGTTGTAACTCTGGACTACGTTTGAATTTCTAGAAACCCGATAATCCACGACACCCTACTTGAAATGCTCTTTCAAATGCCGTTTAGATCATGAAAATCCATTGGAAAATGCACAACATTTTTGGGTTTGAAAATGGCCGTCCCACTGATATATTCCCTTAATACAAGTGAGGATGTGATTGATTTAAAGTCGTACACGTGTGATCAACACTTGTATTTTGGAACGACTTATATGTAGAGTGACGTAAGTTTTTCAACTGCCCGACTGATGAACGAAAAAAGCGTGAAACCACGGAGGCGGTTGTCGTGCATGTGGGTGGTTTTAAATATTACAGAGAAATTAAAAGTTTACTAAAAATTTTTGTTATAATTAAAAATAATTGTACTAGTTGTAAATAGGTTGAAGTCTCATTTTAACATACAGACCGGCGTATTTCTCTAATTAGACCCAAAATAACAACGAGAAAAATTGTTATTAATCAAAAGTTCTTTCACACTGTGTGCACCGTGCGAAACAGCCCACAATTCTGATCTATCTCCTAATTTCGTTCTAAATAAAGGCAGAATTCTTTCAATAAAAGGAGGCTCAATTTAGGAGACGCAATCTAATATTCTATTATTTTTTTAGAAATGTGGACGATATTGATTTGTACACCGGAGCTCTAAGTGAAAAACCGTTAGAAAACAGCATTTTAGGACCAACACTAACGTGTCTAATTTTAGACCAATTTATTCGTCTTAAATACGGCGATCGCTTTTGGTACGAAAATCCAAAAATATTCACCGATAATCAGTTGAAAGAAATTCGGAAAACTACTCTTGGAAAAATAATTTGTG
Source organism: Mylabris phalerata (assembly GCA_020740385.1). Lineage (NCBI taxonomy): Eukaryota > Metazoa > Arthropoda > Insecta > Coleoptera > Meloidae > Mylabris > Mylabris phalerata. Next base: position 110,264 of record JAJEOX010000292.1, read on the forward strand.
ACAATTCTGATAATGTCGACGTTATCCAGCCGTTGGTGATGGAGAAGATTGGGATGAACAATCAGTTGATTAAATGCCACGAAATTGGGGATGTTAATTACGAATTTTGGAAAGAAAACCTAGCACGTGTACCGATTAAAACTGATAGTGTTTCAGTTAAAATCGTTTCTAAATAGTTTTGCATTTCCACTGTAGTTATTTTAGTTTTGACGTAATAAATGTTTTGATTAAAAGTCTGTATTATATTTGTTGGTACGCCTGTAAATATAGCTTTTACTAATTTTTTTCAATTTTTGCACGACAGTTGGCAATCGATTTGGAGGTCATAGACGTGCGTCAGGGCAGGATGATGGTGTCATAGTTCCCCATGTTTCTATAATATCTATTTAAGGAGTCATCGCGTCAAAATGCTATAAATACGTCATAATTGAACATACCGATTTAGAGTTTGTTTTTTAACAACGAAAAAGCGAAATTTAGTAAAATTTCATCGTTTTTAAGCGGCAATGTTCACAAACGTCTGTTCAGTTTTGTTTCTCACCCAGGGCCTTCGGATCGCTCCTAAAATAGAGTGCCGACAAAGTTTTTTTGACGTCATACCCAGGTGTACACCAACGCAATTTTAAAAAGCTTGGCACTCAATGCAGTTGAATTTTTTTTTAATAACCTTTTAAAAAGACAGAAAAATTCAATTTTTGAGATAACGATTTCATTAAAGTTTGTCCGCAAGTCAAATTCCAAATAATTAAAATAAAAGAAAAATTGTAATTTATTTTTACGCGCAAAATGTCTTTGACCTAAATTTTGGACGATTTTTCTGAATTTTCGTGTGCAACATCTAAATTTAACACTTTCCTGTTGCATACTTATTATTAATACTATTTTTAGCATAATTTATTTGTTATAAATACGATTTTGACGTGAATATCACAATATTTCGATATTATTTTAAAATTTAATTCAATACAAATTAGTGTTGTTTGTTTTATATTGCAAGGTTTCGATGCATTATCGTCGGCCTTGTGTGATTTTTTCACTAAATATGGTGGTCTTAAACAACAGAACCTTGATCGTAAAAGGAACGACAGAAAAAAATACTATTTTACAAACTTCTTTATTGCACTAGAAGTTACAAAATTAGTCGTTAATCTTTAACGTGTTCTCGTTTCTTATTTGAGTTATTTAGGAACGATAAATTAAGATTTTCCATTAATATTTTTCTAAAAAAATAAATAAAGACAGCAACTTGTCAATAAACGTATTTACAATAAGAATTTTCTAAATATTTACAATAATCATCAATTACGTTGATTTTGTTTTTTGAGCAACATTAGCCAGACTTGAATTTCAACTTATCTCCGGCTAAACAATTCGCTTATTACATTTTCGTTATTATTACTGTTATAATCATTATTATTATTATTATTATTATTATTGTTGTTATTATTATTATTATTATTATTATTATTATTATTATTATTATTATTATTATTATTATTAATTTAATTAAAAAGCCCCTGATGATGTCACATTCAGAATTAAATTGACAATGGCGTATTGTACTAAAACGTACAAATCGTCTGATTAGATAGTAAACGAAATTTCGGGGAATTTTTTAATTTGGAAGTGTATCATATAAGATATCTTTAACCGATTGTGACAGATTATCAGGGAATCTTATATCGAAATTAACAATTAAATCGCCCCTACGTGATGGTTCTTTCGGTAATGGTAAACCGTAACCTTGTATACGTCTTACTGTATTCGGTTTTATTACTTCAGATGTATAATGAAGAGGTATTTTCATAGAGGACATTGTTGGAATTTCGATTGTACATCCGCATAAAGCCTGTCAACAGTAAATTTTAATAATTTTTTAATTTTATTTTCGATAATCTTACTTGTTTAAGCGAAATTTTCGCTGTATACTTCAAATCGCTCCCTTCACGTTTAAATAATGGATGAGGTTTGTCTCTGATTATAAAAACAATATCGGCTGGTATTTTATTTCTGCCTTGATCGCCTTCACGTTGGAATGTGATTTTCGTTCCAGCTTTCCATCCAGGTTTAACGTTGATCGTTAAAACTTTATCCTCTTTCTTTGCTGTACCATCCGGTTGTAACACACGTCTACTAATTTTCATTTTTTTCGTACACCCCTTAGTTATATCCTCTAACGATACGTATAGATCATGTTCAATTGGGGGATCTTGTATTTTATCTTTATTGCGATTCGGTGGTGTATGGAAATTGAATGAATGACTCCTAAATGCACCACCTGGACCCGATCGAGCCGGTCCTACATTTAGTGAAGCAAATGGATCATCAACATCCATATCATCGTCAGGAAAACCGAATAATCCATGACTACTACCGAAGAATGCTTGAAATGGACTAGCATTACCGAAGAATTGTGCAAATGTTGCACGTGGATCACCGTGAAATGTATAACTGAAATTACTAGAATTACCAACACCTGAACTACTTGGTGCACCACCTTTTAAACCTTCTTCACCGTATTTATCATAAATATCACGTTTTTTCTTATCAGACAACACTTCATACGCTTCAGCTACTTCTTTGAAACGTTCCTCAGCACCTGCTGCTTTATTTTTATCAGGATGATACTTTAACGCTAATTTTCTATAAGCCTTTTTAATATCCTCATCACTCGCCGCACCTTTAGTTAAACCCAAAATTTTATAATAATCTTTACCCATTTTTTTTTCAAAAAAAAAATTTAATTAATTCCAACTAAACACTTAATTTTACACAAATAAATTAAAATATAAATAAATAAATAAAAATTAACACGAAACAATTCTATAAATGTTACACGCACAACATCCGCGACTTAAATAAACCGTAAAATTTAGCTGGAGGTGCTTATATTTAAGTCAAATAAAATTTCTATAAAAGCGACGACGCTGGAATATTCCAGAAACAACAAAACTATCCCACACTAAAAATACAATTACACACAATTTATCAACGATTTTATCGAATTAAATACGTAAAATTAATAAAATTTAACAATATTTAAAATCCAATAGAACAGCCCTTTAGTAATTCAAACATATGCCGTAAGCCCCACCGGAAGTACAACAATAGAACGCCACTGGTTCAAACAGCGCCAAATTTAAAACTAACCATAAGTTTTATTATAGTTATTACAAATAAATTAATTAATTTATATATCGGTGGATTTATTTATTTGTAGTATAAATTGAAGATTTAGTTGCGAAATTATTGTGATATTTGTATAGTTTTGATAATTTCGCCAAATTCAATATAGGTTAGGTTTGAGGTATTTTGATGTCGTCAAGTTGGTAGTGAAGAAATTTGAGATATTCAACAGATTATGGCAGCGGTTGCATAAAAATTAAGGAGGAGCGATTTGTGATTAATTTTTGTTATTATTATTATTATCATCACTATTATTATTATCGTCAATATAATTAAAGGTGAATTGGGATTAATCAAATTAAATTGATTTACATTAATTAATTCCATTTGTTCGATTTAGATCGTCCAAGATGGATGTGAATTTTTCGGCGTTTCGGGAGCCCCGTGGGGTGATGAGAATTCTGCATTTTGTAATTAATTTATAATTTCATTATTTTTATTTTATTGTTGATTATAATTGTTCTTTTAGATATTTTCAATTTGTGCATTCGCTACTATAACAGGATATTCCGGCTATATATCGCTTAAACATTGTAATCTGGATTTTAAATGGGACTATGATTATCCGTTCAATTTAGTATTTGAAAAGAATCTAACGTTGAGTCACAATCATACTTGTACAGTATCGTACAATACAAATTTTTCGTCTGATTCGAAATTCTTCGTAGCTACTGGTGTATTAGCTATGCTATATGCTATTGCCATATCAGTATTCTATATCAAATTCGACGATATGTATAAGACTAATAATCAATTGCCTCTAATTGTATATCGAATTCGATTTATAATTACCGAATAATTATTAGCTTTATTTTTAGGATTTCGTAATTACTGTTATTTTTGGTGTATTGTGGTTGTCTAGCAGTGCAGCATGGGCTAACAGTTTATCTGGATTGAAATCTGTTGTTTCTATACAAACAATGCAATTGTATCCCACATACCAGCAGTTTCTCAACGTTAAACATTTCTGTGGTATGTAATTAATTGTTATTTATACAACAAGTGCATTATGGGGCAAATAAGACGCTAGAGAAAAAGTTAAATTTTCTCGAGCGTCTTATTTGCCTTTAATGCACAAATTTTATACAAGATTTTATCCAAGACCATTTTAAAGAGCTTTTATTGTTAAAAAATATCTGTCATTATCAATAAATTTGACAGTTAAAAAAATTGTATCATGGAGGCTTGTTTCTTGGTTGTCATGGAAAAATTACTATACCGACCAATAGGAATAGAGTATTCTAGTGAATTATAAGATATAAATTCACTCTTATAATTCACTAGTGTTTTATAAGGTACATAATTCAACTAAAATCGGTATAATTATGACCTCATAATACAACAGTGTTGGATAAAATAATAAACTAATCTAAATAATCAATTTCTAGCCAATGTTAATATCGTTTAATGAAAACGAGACGATTTGAATATAATTTTCGATTTTTGGCTTATGTTGCAGTATATTTGCGTAAAATTGTTTCAATCCGAGCTCGTAATTAAAATTTAAATGACACTTGAAGCATTTTAGTAAGATTTAGTTGAAATTGTTACCGTTTTAATGAATAACAACAGAATTTACTTTAGGTTGATTGATAACTGTAAATTCAATTGAACTCTTAGAAATTTAGTTGTCTTGTATTAAAAATAAGGACCTAGATTGTAGCTTGAAATAATTCAGCTTGTCTAATTGATTTTTTGGTTGTATTTGCAGATTTTTGGTTTCTTAAATTTCGTCCTTTGGGCAGCCGATTTATGGTTCTTATATAAAGAAACCGTTTGGTTCCAAGGTAATCAACCCCAAACAACAAGTGGCGTTTAAACAAATGACAATACAACATTCAAATAACTGGTTTATTATTTGAACTAGTCAGTTATTTATGCACAAATCTTTTTTAATACCCAATCTCTTTATTTTTATTATTAATCAAAGATTTTTAAGTTACGTTTTTATTTTTAGGGGGTGAAAAATAATTGATTCATCGTTCCAATTTTCGCTATATAGAGTTTTAAATTTTCTGTTGTTTTTGTTTTAAAGTTATTTAGGATATTCTATCAAGAAATTTCCAATGATTTCCAAAGACTGATTTTGCAACGATGAATCAGTTGATTTTTTTTTTTTTTAATTGTGGTATATTTGGGTTGTTAACATTTTATTTGCGATTCCATCCATTTACTTTCTATACTCAATTAGTAATAGTTTTGTTAAACTTAAATAACGTGGCTTATTTAGTACAAACAGGCATCGATGTGGCAATAATTATAATACTGAAAATCTTTAGCAACCGTAGGTAGTGCCACTTTATTTTTCTTTAGAATTTTGAACTTTATTGTTGTTGCGTATAGTGCTTAAAATATGATGTAAACATGTAAGTTACCGTAGTTATCGAATAGTGAATGTTTAGATTCTTTAGCTTTTCCCCCCTCCCGGTTTTTGTAGTTTTTGTCAAATTGGTAATGAATACATAAGTGGCAAATAATCCACTGCCATATTTCAAATTAATACCAATTATTATGGAAAAGAATAATACTAATAGATCTACGAATTAACCTGTAATTTTGTTTATTGAGTTCTTAAATATATTTTTTTACCTCCAATGAGACGATTTTTATTAATTTCAATATTTTATTATTCGAATCAATTACAAATATGGCACAATATTTTGATTAAATTCTTAATAACTTCGAAATTTTAGTTATTCTGGTTTATCAATATTGTTTAAAAAATAAATCAACGAATACGAAAATAAAAAGTAAATTGACATGACATCAGGCACTATTTTCATTTTTAGCAAAATAAAAACGTATAATTATTATCACAGTATAGTGAGCTTTTTTTAAAAAAAAAGATTTAAAAATGAGTAAAAATTTCTAAAGTAAAACAATTTTTTTTTAAATTATCACACAAATATTACTCTTCTAAATCATTCCCTGCCATAAATAGAAACAAATACAGTTAACAAAACCATCTAATAACGCTTTACGATAAGCTACAGAGAGGTCTTCGTGTTCTTGTGGTTCCCGATAAACCGCATATAAATCCTGTAATTAATCGGTTTAATAAAAACTTCTAGTTAAAAAAAATTACTCACCCCACGTGATCTGTGTAAATCAAGCGATAACAACATAAAAGCACCAAAATAACGTGGATGTAATATAACATAATGTGTTATATTACCGTCAGTTGAAATAAATGAACGATTCTGTTCGTTGTATTTAGTCAATAATAATTTCGCTAAACCTTGATACCAGGATAAAGGTTGGTTCAATAACGGCCCTAAATTTGGATGTACATCACATAAATGTTCTAATCTAGCTAAACTTTTCAGTTCTATAAATTCATCGTATGTTAACGATTGAGAATCTTGTGGTTGTACCAATTTATTCCACAATAAATGAGTACGACAGTGCACCATACCTTTATCAACCGTTTCACGAATACGTTTCTCTAATATTTTAGCTTTATCTAAGATCATTTGTTGCATTGTTTGTTCATGTGGTGAAAAATAACCTAAATAATTCACCGATTCTGATGATATTTCAATATGCTGCTGTTGATTATTATTATCAGACTCATTTATATCATCTTTTTGTTGTTTATCTAGCGAATTTGATGGGAATTCATCAACACTCGATGTACTACTATATTGTTCAATTTCAATCGATTTTGTTGTATTCGATTCAGTATCACTGTAATTTTTATCAATTGTTGATAGTGATCGTGCTGTTGATGATACTGTACGAAATTTGCCTAGTTTATGATGTTCGATTTCACATTTTGGATAAATTTCGCTGAAATATATCAAATAAAATTATCAATAAATTTAAATATGACAATAATACCTTTTAGATATTAATATTAAATAATATTTTAAATGTAGAATATTATCAGTCGGTAGATATGGACTACATAAATTATAAAGTATTAATGTTATATCGAAATCGTCAATTTGTTGATCCCTATCGTGTGATTCTTTATACGAATTATGCGAATTATTCGATAATTTTATTAAAATATAATCAATTTCACCATCTGATATTTTATAATTAAAATTATATTGTCCGATATTTGTTAATAAATAGTCGTATAATTGTTTACCTTCAGTTACCAGATTTTTAATCGTTATAGTATCTGAAATAAGAAATTTTCTCAATTATCGTATTTTTTAATAAAATACATTTACCTGAATGGATTAGATTTCTAGCGAAATTGGGTGCTTTATTGTAGTATTTCATAAAATCGTCGAAAAATTGGTTAATATTGTATCTATCACAGTTTTTATTAGCCGGACTTGATATATAATTGAAAATTGTCCTGAGATGGTAATCATAAGTAAATGAATGTAAATGCATTAATATTTTAACTCTATCACACTCGTCGAGGAAACACAAAGTAAACTACAATTTTTAATTATCAAATTAAATTAAAGCAAATTTTATTAATTACTTGATTAATTGAGGCACGTGATGTTGTTTGAAGACGATTACATTCAATTGCGTGTAATATTGTTGTAAAAAACGGCTCGTTAAATTCAACTGTAAACAATAAAATGCCACCCATTATTGTTTTCTGGATATAAAATATCGAATTTAAAGACGAATTATCTCTTGCCCATATCCTGAAATTTAAACAAATTTATCAATGTTAATAATAATATTTTTTTTAAATACCCAGTTTTTTCTATTAGAATTATCAATTTGTAAGGGCATAAAGCCTAATGTTTGTAAATAACGACGATATTCACAAAAGAAACCATAACACAATTCTGTATGCCACGAATCTTTCTCTAAATTATAATTAATATTATTTTTATTATTATAACAACGTGTTGGATCAATTGGTCCTCTAGTAGATGCTGCCTTTAAACGCCAAGTTGGTAAAAATAATAACGGTGTATGACAATAATGGACAATACGTGAATTTTTCATCAATAAATGTATTTGAGAGACAGTCGTTGTACTTGTTCGAGACTGATACATTGAGTGCAACTTTTTCATATCATCTAAAACCGATTTTTATAAAAAAAATCGAATTATTAAGAATAAATAGAATACCTCTAGATGTTTTTTCGGCCGATTTCATCTCGGTCATTTCCACAGTAAACGCAATTACTGGATCATTAATTGCATATCTCAGTGGATGGAAAGAATCACGAAATGCTTCCAATATTGACGATAGATTCGATGTACTTGTTAGAATTTTTCTGTTATCTTCACGTGGAAATTCCATCATAGATAAAGTTACACCAATTACCGACGTATATGAGTTATTTGAAGTTAACTAAACAATCGACAATAAGTAAAATGAATAATAAATTATTGAATACTTACGAAACTTTTTTGCGTTATCGCTTGATTGTGAAATAAACCTAATTTTTGCGATATTACAGAATTAAGAAAACACGAACGTACACACAACCACTGTCCTAGTTTTGTACAATTGGCTATTAATTTATCGATATTATCACGTGCCCAATTGTAAGTGTAAATTAGCATCTAAAAATATTTAATTTTATTTTGATTAATCGATTGATTGTTTAATTACCGAATCGTTCTGTACTAAAATCCATAGAATTTTCTGCCTTGGTATAAATTTATTGTGCAGTAGAGTCGGTACGAATTTTTGTGTATGTTTTAAATTTTGCGAATTAATCAAATTAGCGTATTCATTACTGTTATTGTACAATGTTGAAGCTTTCCAATTATCGAAATTGCGCAATATAATAACGCACTTTTGTATGTACTTTTTCGGATCATACGGTATAAATATTTCATTATTATCACTGTTTATATGTTCTGTTGCTAATGATACAAATGCTTTTGGTGTTTCTTGTATAAAATTAAGTAATTCTTTTATTGTTATATTTGTTATATGATTATTTGTTAATAAAATTTTCTGTCGACGTACAGACGGTGTCATTAGTGTTGAACCAAATTCCAACCATATTGGTAAATATTTAGAATAATTTATTGATAATACACCATCATCACCAGTTTCAAAACTGTTTAATTTAATTGTGGGTTTTATATTTTGTTGACGATTCACATAATTATCTTTATCTTTCTCATAATCATCGAATGTTATCGATCTTGTGGCTTTTAATGTAGGCGGATTTATCCGCCTATGATGTTTCCTCGGCAAATAAAACGGTTCCAATTTACGTTTATTTTGCCATTTTATATTATCACGTTTAATAACATCTAATAAACAATTAAATTCGATTTCTTTATTCAAATTCAAATCATCGATATTCACAGGTTCTATATTTAATTTATTATAATTATTTGGCTCACATAATGGTGGTATTAATATTTTATATTCCATTATTATATCCCATGTTGCTTGACTAATTGCTTCACGTAATTTTATTGATAAATTATCGATATTGACACGTCCTTGTTTCCATATACGAAATTCTAAATGTACTGGTGGTAATTTATCGATAACATCATCTAGAGTTGATGATTTGACAATATTTGAATAGTTTTTATTTTCAATAATTTCGTCGAATTTCTTTTTAACATTATCAACATGAGGTATATCGTAATTTTGAACAACTGCCAATGCTATACAAGCTATACCACGACTACCCGCTGACGGATTCTGACTTTGATTGTATATAAAAATATTATCATCTGTATTACGATTGATAGTTTGATCTGATTCGGAATAATCCTAAAGAAATTCGATTTAATTAAATTAAATCGCACTTAAAATCAACTTACTTTAAAATGATAATGAGATCTATTATCAATATATTTAGGAACGTTCAAGAATTGTAATAGATTTTGTTTTAAATAATAAATAAACGAATCCATCCATTGATAAACGAAATCTTGCATTGTTAACTACAAAAAAAAAACAAAATTAAAAAATCAATAAAACAACAAACGAATTCTTACTTTAACTACAACTTCGGGTAATCTAAACGGTTTTTGTATAAAATGTACATCTTCTGGTGTTAACGGACACATCGAATTTCTAGCCAACATAACAGATAAAAATTCTAACACAGCATCATCTAAACGATTCTGTAATACTTGAACTAAATCACATTGTACATCAGTACCGGCTTCAGTAATTCCGTGAACTTTTAATATTAACGTATCTTCACTAGGACCATCTTTACTTTCTTTTTCACCAAATGAACGAACTCTTGGACGAATATCATTCTGGAATATTTAAATGACAATAACAGATAGTAGATTGATATTAAATATTACCATTACAGAAGAATTAATGCATTGTTCGATGTGGCTTAATTGGGATTTTTGGCCGGATGGTAATGAAGCTATTGATGGACTACGTGAAACGACATTTTCAAATTCGTTAGCTCGTTGTGTTGTTTTATTAGATAAACTATGAACATTCTCGTGTAATCTATAATTAAATTAAATTGAATTTTGATTAATTTATAAATAATCAATTACCTTAAATAGAAAACGTTGGATTTATTGTCACGATATACAAACATATTTGTACGATTTGAAACGGAGAATTTGTCTAAAATATTCTTCAATGCTAGAATACCACGTGAAATACCCGATTTACCAGGACCAGTTTTTAAACGTGGATGTAATACGAAGTGTGTTTGCCATACAACAGGACAACGAAAATAACCAGGTTTGAAATTAATCGATACTTCCGATAATGTCACCGAAGATGCCATTAATTCAGCTTCATCGCTCGTTTCTTTAGATTTTAACAAATTAATTATTGAAAATTAAAAATTAATGAAATTAAAATTACCATCCATGCTTCTTAATCGGGAATACGATGAATTTCGCGATATAGGTGATGAACTATTATTAGTATGCCATTCTTTAATACTATCGTCAGGTTCTAATAATGGATCACAAGTTTTCGTTTCATATAATGATTGTAATAGTAATGATTGATTAACTCTTTTACATAATTCCCTAATTTCATCACTAACTAATCGTTGAACTTGTAAATAATTTTCAATATATGACGTATCTAATTCTAGAAATCTACAATGGAAATACACGGTAACTGTATCTGGATCGACTTTCAATATTAACCAGAAATTAGGTAAATATTGTCGTTTATTATTTAAATGGATTAACCACTCATAGTCATCCTCATCATTACTAACATCCTCATCATATCCTGTAGATAATACAATAATAATAATAGTAATATTTATTATATTCGATTACCTGTAGCATCGGTACCAAGCACACTTTCTTCGATACTAGACGTATCACTTTGCGATACACCATCGAAAAAATCCAAATCATTCATTTTTCTAAAATCGTTATAATTATTCCATTTATAATCGACATTTATATCTTTTGCAATATAATAAAGTTCATCTTCTCGTATCAATTTATAATCGGGTATTCGTATTTTAGAGAATTCCTAAAATTTCAATAAAACTAAATAAAAATATAAACAATTTTTGTTTATATTTTAATTACTTCAATAAATTTATCATGACTCTGATTTGGACCGAATACAAAATTCAAATCGATCACATCCAAAATACACGATGAACGTCCTTTACTTTCCGCCACATGTTTCATAACAAAATTCAAATTATTTAATGTAATTGTATCGTTATCAAGTAGTGCTGTTACAATTTCATCTTTTAATAACCATCGTATCTAAAATTGTTAATTTCAATTAATTTAATTAAAAATTAATTAGTTAATTTATTACTTCCTCACAAAGAAGTATTATTGATTTTCGTTGATAATCGGGAAGGCTGATTAGAGGCTCTGGAATTCTTAAAATAAAAAGAGCAATCAGAATTTTAATCGTTCAATGGTTGGGGAAGTAATTTTATTGACTCCCCCAACTCTACCAACTATGAAATTCAAAGAGAAATAAGAAAATAGAAAACTTACTCTCCGGTGAAACTGATTTCCGATACAGTGCTTGAAATGCTCGGTTGGAAACCATCCGAACAAAACGATGTTGTACGTAAACCTTGCGATGAATATTCGGAAATAACATTTTGTACTTCAATTGGTAATGTTAAACACAATATATCTAAGGTTATTTGTAATTTCTTTTTTTCAATAAATTGACTTATATCTTTATTATCGGTTAATTCGCCTAAACAAGTCGGTAAAAGACGTAATGATGTATAGCACAATTCACCATTATTATATCTCATCGTACAAACTAAATGTAAAAATAATGGATTTATATCATTCATAATAACATCACTAATTGTGCTTTCTAGACGTTGTAGTGGAACTTTATCGTTTTCCGAATATTCGCTAAAATCTCTATCGGATGGTGCATTCGATAATTCGTCATCACTATTATGATTTTCGTTATTATTATTAATAGTTGTTTGTGATTTATCTAATTTATTATTAGAATAATAACGACAAAAATAAAATTCTTGATTTGTCGGTATTGGTATAAATGCTACATTCAACATTTTAAAGAATTTCTCTTTCGTTAAAGCGTGTAGAAATTTCAATTCATTACACGGTGTCGGTTGTCGTAATGAATTAATATCAATTCGATCATCTTTACTGTATTTAATATGACCACAATTTGCCTAAAATTTCCAATAATCACATCAAATTTAATAAAATAATAATCTCACCATTATAAAATCGGTAATATCGATTTCTGTAACAATTTCTTCACATTGATCCATTGCCGCTTGAACATCAACACTTTGTACTTGAATTTTTTGATGTAATGCCACAAATAACGACATGGTGAAACATTTCGAATGTACTAAAACTAACGTTTTACAATGGTGTTTTGCACTAGTTTTATTCTCATTCATCTCAATATCATCATTTTTAGTATCAGTACTACTATCATCGTATTTTAACCTATATTAATCAATTTATTAATATTAATTTGAATTTAATTAGTTAAATTACCTTAAATAATCATCTTGTAATGAATCGAAAGTTTTAAATCTATGATCCTCGTATATGTCTCGATTTATAATCGTTTCATCGGTATTATTAATATAAGAACCGACTAGTACAGCTAATGGACAATCGTATACGTAAATTGGTAGTGTTAATGAATTTGTTGTATTTATTGGTACATCACTATAATTACTATCTTTAGACGATATCTTATCAACACTCTCATTACTATCATTAATATTTGGAATGTTTAAATTATCACTATTCACTAGATCTTTAAGATCATCTAATGTGGCCGGAATAAATGTTAATATAACATGAGTTATCGATATACCTTTGATAAAACAACGCCATTTTGAAGCTTGAAATTGTTTAGGTATATTTCTATTATCTAAAAATAAAAATTAATTAAATTAATTAATAAAATAATATGAAGAACCTTTATAGTTGATAATTGGGCAATTTCCTGGATTTTTGTGCCTCTTTAATATTTGTTGTGTAAAACGATCCGATTCATCTTTCGTTAATGTTATTTCACGATCATGTAATAAATTTAAATGATCTTCAATATTATCTAATAATATTTTATTTGATTTATCACAATCGTATTCATGTGAATTTCGATCTTTACGTTCAACAAACATTGAAAATAATAATTCAGTTTGTTGGCATAATTGTAAAATATTAATTGGATTAAATATAAATGGAATGTGTTCAATACGTGGTGCTGTTATCGGACACCATTTCCATCTAAAATTATCGAAATTATTTAAAATAACTACAAAAATGATAAACATACTCTAATTCTGGAGTTTTTGGCGTTTCTAATAAATTATTTTTACTATTTTTTCTAGTAACAGTCTTAATTGTTGAATTTAATCGATTAAACGTTACACTCGTATCTATACTAAATGAATGATTCTTCTCTTGGCACATCAGACTTAAATGTTCCATTGTTAATAACGAATTAATGCATTGCCAGTCGATTTGTTTTATCTATAAATGACATTTATTAAAATTAATTAAAGAATACAATTATAAAACTTACCACATCTGCTATTTCATAGTAATATTTATTGTTCATATAATTGATTCGTTTATTACCATTAACTTTAACGCGTCCATATTGAGGTTCTATCCATACTTCTGTAACTAATTGTAATTCATTGTCGTATTCAATATCAAAATCATCATCTGAACTATTTGATAAATTATCACAATTATTAATATTATGATTACACCATGCACGATGCGGTGGAAATAAAACATATTGTACAATACAACTAACATTATATTCCATAAATAATTCCATTACCATTGTTATAATACCAGATGATGAATATGCAAAACTAAAACCCTCTTTTAAACGCATTGTTGTTAATGTATTTAATATTCTCGATATTGCATTATCTTCTAAACGTAAATTTGATGAATGCGTTGCATTCCATATCCAACGTTTATGATATAAATATCTCGATAATGTTGTAAATAATGTATTCGTTAAAGGTGATGGTATATTAATTAATGATGTACGTGGTGGTTGGGTACCATCTGGGAATATCACTGTTGTAAAATCGTTCGGAATACGTTCATATCTACAAATTTACAATTAAAACAAATCTAAATTTGTTATAAATAAATAACCTAATTAAAATTTTCTCTAACGGTTTCTGTAATATAACACAACAAAGATTCTCTTTAGTTTTACCAGGACTCGGCATATACGATAACGACGATAATTCTTTCTTTAGAAATTCACAAGATTCGTAACGTAATTTACCCGGTGTTCTCGTTAAATAACCGATATTCAATACAGCACACGGTAATTTTGATGTTATTCGTACAATACAAAATCCTACTGGTGGTTTATTCGATTCATTATACAATAATTTTAAATAGGTGTGATTATCAATTAAAACAAACGATGCCCATTCGGATAATTTCCCATATAATGCGGTTGCAGCTTGACGACATTGTACAACTTGAAAACGTTGTGTTGAATTCGGTAAATGTAAATGTTTCGGTAATGGTGTATCGTGTTTTAATATCAATGATATTTTATGTGTATGAAACCATTTACGCCAATTACCGGTATCCATTTGACATAACGGTTGCCATGCATTTATAAATTTTGAACAAGTTGTACTACTACAATTACAATAATTATTAGAAAATTAATTTATAGAAAAAAAATACTATAATTACCTTGGCGATAATAGTAGTTTATTACATTCAAAACTTGGTGAATTTAAATTAAATACAGGTATACCGCTACGTACACTTTCCGGTAAATTATACCAAACATTTGTATTTTGAAATACGTTTAAATGTTGGGCAAAATTTAAATCACTCGATGATAATTGCGATAAACGTATCCAAAATCTTTCAATTATAGCCTGCCTATGTAATGATTTATTATCTTTTTTTATCATACATGTTATATCGTGTAAAAATTCGTATGGTGCTGATACATAAATTTCTAAACGTGTATTATGTTTATTTATAACTGGCCATTGTGATGAAACTTTATAAAGTATATAAATTAATGTTTTCCATTGTAAACTCAGTTGAATTTCAATTATACCATTTAGATAATTAACGTTCTAGAAAAATTATATTTTAATACATAATTATAAATAAAAAACTATAATATTATTACATCAATAACGAAACCTTCTCGCATACGTCTCGATAATAAAAGTAAAATGGAAGCACTTGTACTCTCATCAGTCTGACGTTTTGATAGTAAATTTGGCATTTTATGGCTATAAAAATTCATATTTCTGAAATTTGAATAATTAAAAAACCCGATTTTAGCGATATTAAACTACATTTAGCCTGATTTACTGTATTATTATTGGACATTTAATTGAGTAAATCAAACTGAAGGGCACAAGGTACATCTCATGGTTTTTACCGGCGAAAATGTAAAGCGATTTCTCGCTCGTCTTTGAGACTACGACAACCGCAAATAGATTTTTGAAAAGAGCATTTCTTATAGCCCCTAACGGTTATTTCCGTTTTTCAAAATATTGATACAAATTTGAATTACAGACGAAAATCTAACAACATGTTTTTTTCGTATTTTTGTACAATTTCTTGTATTTTCTCTTATAACATGGCCAATTTTGATTATTTTGCAAAAATTCTTGTACTGTTAGATAGCAAATAAAAAGTTCTTTCCAAATATTCAAGAAAATTTCCGATTCCACAGTTAGTTTCCCGGAAATAAAAGAAAACTTCTGTACGATACAACAAGATTTTTTCTACAGCTTTTATCTTACAGCATTGATCAATCCCTCATTCGAAAGCTGATACTAAGGTGAAGTACAAAATAGAAAGCATTTTTTGATATTTTGAAAATTGCCTGAGTTATCGTGGAAAAACCAACTGGCCTTTCTGCCATTGTTTTGACTTATTAAAATTAATTATTTTGCTTCGAAATACATACGGTTATGTAGATAATTTTATCCTGTTTCCGATTGCCCTATTATTTTTATAAAAAGTGTTGATTTCTCAAAGAAAACGGAATGAAAATCCAGTCTCTTTTTTTGTGTATTATCAAGCAAGATAACCCGCCATACTGGTAGACAGTGCAAGAATTTTTGCAAAATAATCAAAATTGGCCATGTTATAAGAGAAAATACAAGAAATTGTACAAAAATACGAAAAAAACATGTTGTTAGATTTTCGTCTGTAATTCAAATTTGTATCAATATTTTGAAAAACGGAAATAACCGTTAGGGGCTATAAGAAATGCTCTTTTCAAAAATCTATTTGCGGTTGTCGTAGCTTCAAGGACGAGCGAGAAATCGCGACTTGAAAATTCACATTTTCGCCGGTTAAAATTTTGAGATGTACCTTGTCCCCTTAAATCTACGTAATTTCGACACTTACGGCGACCTCCATTTGTTTATATCGTATCGACGATATTCGCATTTATTATGAAATGACCATAATAGAAATAATTCATGATAAATATTCATTAACATGGACGGTTCATTTTGCTAAATTAAAGGTTTTTATTAATGAAGTTTTTGGTGAATAATTGTAAACTTACAACATATGGAGTGTTCTCTAAACAGGTACCCATAGTAGAATTGGCAAAAAAATAAAGTAAATCGGTATAGGAGAGATAAGAAGCACTAGCATTCGGATGAAATGTTGAACCAACTTTTATGAATGATACAGAGATACTATCGTAATGTAATTGAAATAATAACGATTCCATTACGTTTGAATCAGGCATTGCAACCACCCCATCAGTTATGACTAGAATATCTAAAAAATTAAATCAAAATCGGATTTTCGTTTTTATAATTCAATTAAATAACGTACGACTTATACTATTTTCAGGCAATAGAGATACAGCTAACATCGAATATCTTAACATATTAACAAAATTAGCATCAGGCGATACCATTGGTACTTTTGTAGTTTTTTTATCCGGTTCGGGAAGATCAAATAAAGAACCAACAATACCCTCATACTGCATCTACAAAAAATAAACAATTATTCTCTATTATTATTATTATTGTCGAAAAATTAAATAACATACTCGTTGAGAATCGTTTTGTGCATGAACTTTGGCTGTAACATCAGCAATTTTACCTTCAAGCAAATGGAATTGCTCCTGTACAAAATTAATAATATCATTAAAATTATTTGTTGATATTTGGACACCTTTGACTAGAACTTGTTGGGCTGGGCTCATAAAAAATGGAGTATTCACCATAACAGTTAGGAATATTTTTGGTTGAAATATTAGAGAGTTACCAGGTATTATAAACTAGAAAAAAAACATAATTTTAAACATTATTAAATTAATTCGAATTGAAATATAACCTGTTTAGCTAAACCATCGACAGTAGCCTTAAATGAATTTAAAATTTGGTCAAATAGTATTTCGTCTTTTTGTACATCAACTATAGATTGTGATGGACTCATGTCTAAACAATATACAAAACGATAACTATGGGCTAGAAATATGATTTCTGTACGTGAATTTATTAAATAACGATTGCATTTCGTTACTGATTGATCTCTAGCTACAGCTGACAATATTTCTATTTCATCCGATGTGTCGTTCTATAATCAATAATCGTTATTTTTATAAATTAAATTTATCAATTATAAATACCCATTTATCTATTAACGGTACTCTAATTACTGTATTTAAATGATCTAAAAACCATTGAAGTCTTTCAGTTCTTGATACGTGCACGTTTTTTGGCAACAATAAATACAAAATTTTTGCTTCTAGTACTGTCTCAGTTTCGTCTAAATATGGAAAATCGTTCGTATAAAGATCTTCATGATCTATAAAAGATTTTCGAATTAATTAATAAATTATTACCGTATATTTTTAGTAAGTAAATTTTTCCATTTTTAACCTTTTAAAAATAATGGATTTTCGATGAACGATGGAAAATTGGGAACGTAATATGAGCTTTTACAAATAAAGAGTAAAGGTTATTTGGATAAATACAAAACTGTAAATTATGAAATCTTGGTTATTTCGATTTTAAAGGTTCACTTTTACTTGTTTTTTACCAGTTTATTACAAAAATTTGAAAATTTATTGAATAAGTAAATTAAATTCTGGTTACTAAACAAGACAACACCCTGTATTTAATTATTTCAAAATAGACGATAACATAAAAACACATTCCCTAATTTATTATAATTTTTTATATCATCGAACTGGGACATTTATTTTTAAAAATTAAAAATTAATATGTTTACGTAGTTTAATACAATTTTATAATAGAATATACAGGGACAACATCTAAAATTATATTTCTTGCCAATTTCCTGATCAAAAATTTTGACCAACATTTCTAGGGTGATTTCATTTTATAAAAAAGACTATTTATAAACATTGAAAATACAACATTTCAAAACAAGGACAACTACATTTCTCTATTTAATATATTGACAAACATTTATTAAATTACTATTTTATTTAAATTTTTTTTAATAAATTGAAAATACGTCAGATCTAGTTTTGGCTTTTTTCTATAATTTACTAATTAATATTGAATAATTTTTAGTCGATATCAATAAAAAAAATTCCAGAAAAATAAATTCCATTATGGAAAATTATCGCATATTCCTCATTATAAACAAGATAATTTTAAACTATTGGATATAATTACGAATTGATAACCTTTTGAAATTTTAATCTCTATTGTTTAAAATTTTATTTCAACAAATAGGACGCTTCATGGTGATTTATTCATTAAAAATATTGTAAAAACGATAAAAAAAGCACTTAAGATTCGATCACCTACTAATTACGAAATTTTTAAATTATAATCCAATTTGCCAATTTTCAACACCAAACCAAATTATTCTAATTATAATAACGGATGCCGTTATACAAATAAATCGATAAAAACTTTCTTATTCGGGGATAAATTTCGACTAATTAAATCACCGGAGTGTGAAAAAATGGATTCGGATGCTGTATAATTTCCTAATAATTACGAAATTTTAAAAATCGCATATTATAGAGAATTAATGAAAGGTCTAAAAGGCGTTAACAATTACGATATTTTTATCTAAAATATTCTACGTCAATTGATACCTAGAGAATTTTCTATCCATTTATGGACACATCAAAATAAAACATTTATATATTACCGCAATAATAACAGAATATGTATTTTTCGAATAATTATCATTGGAAAAACACATAGTTATATAGAGATTAATTTATAATAATGCAAAATAGTTATTTTAAATTCAATAGGTAAAATGTCTATTTATTATTCAGAATATCCTTCTTCTAATTGGCGAATATTTTTGTTTATTATCAAATTGTAGCAAATAGGATACAATAACACAATGGATCGTGCCAAATTCAATTTGACAAGCTTAAAAACAAACATGCTATTTTAACAAATATTGCTTGTGGCATTTTCACTATGAATAACAAGTAAACAAACAATATAAAAATTGAATCAGGAACGTAATTTTTGTCGAAAACCTTTTCCTAATTTTATAGAATCATCTTTTAAGGGTGTGTATCAGGAAAATAGAACAACTTCAAAACAAGATAACTTTTTTATTTTCCAACGGATCTTAATGATCCGAACGGTATTTGAAAGAGCATTTCAAGAAGCAGGAAAGCTGATATTTGATTTTTTGAAATTCGGATGTAATCTAGAGTTACAGAAGGAAATATAGAAGGATGTTTTTTAGCATTTTGTACAGTTTTTTTTATATTTTCCCTCATAATTGGGCAAATATTGCTTATTTTCTAATGAATTTCACACAACATGTGGCAAATTAAAAGCGCTTTCCAAATCTGCCAGAAATTTTTCGATCGCATTGTTAGTTTTCCGGAAAATTGATGAAACGTTTAAACATTCTAATTTGATTTTTTTACGTACAGTTTTAAACTTAGACAACTGAACCAGAACTTGTTTGAAAGCTAATGAATAGCAGATTATTTGGAGAGTAGTTTGAGATTGAAAATGTGGAGAATTTTCACCTATTATTTTAATCTGTTAAAATTAATTATTTTTGTATAAAGTATATTGCAATTTATAGATTATTTCATTACCTTTCCGACAGTACCATTGTTGCTGCAAAAAATTGAAATCTTTTGGAAAATTAGTGATAAACAAAACTATGTTTGTCGTGTGAAAAACTAGTTGAATAGCAAGTTTCCAAACCACAAAAATAAGTTACATCTATTGGAGGAAAGATGGCTCTAAAGTCTGTCATCTTGTCTTTCTGCAATATTGCCAAATTTGTCTTTGTTCCTGAGGCCACACCTTTGTCGTCTTATTATTGCATAGATAATTGGAGAAAAAAAAACAATAAACTGGTTGTATATAATTAACTTTAACAATTAACAAAAAAATTAGTCACCACTTTGCTTAAAATGTTTATCTTTTTGTAAAAAAAATTACAATTTTCTTTTTTAACATTCCAATCAAAATAGCGACTATTTTTTTTTGTTAATTGTTAAAGTTAATTATATACAACCAGTTTATTGTTTTTTTTTTCTCCATTTATCTATGCAAAAATAAGACGACATAGGTGAGGCCTCGGGCAGAAAATATAATTTGGCAACATTGCAGAATGACACCTGCTGACATCTATGCACCACTAGAAGAAATCCATTTTTATGGACAATAGTATACTCTGGCGAGTAGCTGTCGAACTATCACTTTCGGCTTTTCACACGATAAACATAGTTTTGTTTATTGTCAATTTTCCAAAAGATTTTCAATTATTTCGCAGTAACAATGGTACCGTTGGAAAGGTAACGAAATGATCTATAAATTCCAATATAATTTATACAAAAATTATTAATTTCAACAGATAAAAATAATAGGTGAAAATTTTCCACATTTCCCCACCATAAATTTCCGGTAGATTTTCCGAATTTCAATCTCAAATTATTCTCCAAATAATCTGCTATTCATTAGCTTTCAAACGAGCCCTGCTTCAATTGTCTAAGTTTAAAACTGTACGTAAAAAAATCAAATTAGTATGTCTAAACGTTTCATCAATTTTCCGAAAACTAACAATGCGATCAGAAAATTTCTGGCAGATTTGGAAAGCGCTTTTAATTGGCCACATTTTGTGTGAAATTCATTAGAAAATAAGCAATATTTGCCAAGTTATGAGGGAAAATATAAAAAAAAACTGTAAAAAATGCTAAAAAACATGCTTCTATATTTTCTTCTGTAACTCCAGATTCCATCCGAATTTCAAAAAATCAGATACGTATTTCCCTCCTTCTTGAAATGCTCTTTTAAATACCCTTTAGAACATTGAAATCCGTTGGAAAATAAAAAAGTTATCTTGTTTTGAAATTGTTCTATTTTGTTGATACACACCCTTAAACTGTATAGATTGTGTTAAATTTTTAGAATTTATGACTAATTTGGGGAAATTTTGATAATTTAGGTGATAATCGTGAACCACCTGTATATTGTATCGTTTCGAAAATTCAGAAGATTGATCGCTCCAACTTCAATATAATATCCTATAATTAATTTATAATACAATAAAAATTATTATAGATAACGGGATTATGATAAAATAGCTTTATCAATTGTTATTTAAAAAATGTCTAGCAAAAAAAATTATTAAAAATTATCTATGTTCTATTAATTTACTGTCGAACAAAAACATTATTAGAATTTAAAATTCATAGATAACAATACTGTGTTTGTTGTTCAGTTTATGTCTTTTATTTAATTTATGGATAAATAAATTGCGTTGATGCTACAATATAATAATAAAAATTAAGACACGTGTTGACCCTGTTTATTACCTTGTTGTTTCTATATTTTTTATTAATAAAATTTCTATAATAAAACAACATAAGGCGTTGTTACAATTATAGTAGAAGTTGATTTTCTAAAATATAAAAATTTAAATACAACAATAATTAATAAACATGTTTATGTACACTATAAATGTGTATAAAATAATAACAACGATAAGGTATACATGTACTAGAATATCATTGACTCTTGTTATTTATTATTTATAAACGAAATTTTATCGTAAATTTATTGAAATAAAACTTACCTTTTGATAATTCAACGCTTTCGTCCGAATCTAAACTTTGTGTATCAGTTTCCATTTTATTCTTCTAACTTATTATTTAATTATTCCCTACACAATCAACAAAAAGAGAATAATTACATCACTATCACGATAACAACATCGACGTAGATTTAATGAATCTGAAGGGCAAACAACACGTGTATTCAATAATTAATCAACGATTGTACGTTTATCGGAAACTAACCTAAAAATCCATCAACACCATATCCGTCCAATACACAAATCCTACTGTATAAAGCGTCTATTTCAGATATATTGCTAAAATAGATTATTATTATTTTATTTAAATATCAATAAACAAATATTTGCGTTTGGGACACTTAAAAGATTACATCACAACAACTAACATAACCTATAAATTGTTTGTTTTGATTTATGACAGAATAATGTTTTTATAATGTACACAAATCCGTAACAACGATACATTTATGGCAAATAATCGGTATAGAAGAGAGCGGTTATTATACAATCAACGTCGGATCAAATTATACTAAATTAGAACTAGCGTTCCCTGCAACTTGCCTGTTATCAATTCGGTTACAGTAGTGGAAAGGTCACTAAAATCCTTATCAAATATAATATTCAGCAACGCCATCTATCGATGGGTAGATATAACCGGTATGGGTACCTGCACAATTATCCGCATAATATCCTAATATTAATTATTAATAATTATCGTTAAATTTACTTTTATATTTATTTATTTATCGTAATTACTCCCCAAATATCTTGAATATAATATTTTATTCATAGATGGTAATATTATACAAACTGCTCTTATCATAACGGGTGCCATTTACTGAGTCAATATGTGTAATATTTATAGGGTAATATCTAAGGCTGTCTACACACGAATATGCGATTATACTAAATTGAGGAATTTAAAAACTCTTCCTATTATTATTTGTTCTTATTTCCACAGAAATTTTACGTATATTTCCAACTCTCCATACTCTATTGTCTCAATTTCGTATAATGTAATCTGTTTCATTTATTTTTATTATTATTAAGACAACGAAATGTTGTAATATTATTTTTTCGGGACTCTCTTCATTAGTACAGTGCTAAATAAATTCCCAACATAATGGCCACAATTAGTTGTATGAATTACAGCAGTAATTACAACGAATTTTTTAAATGAGATCACCCCCGTTACAGTAAAATTACAACACTTTCAAAAAATATAAATAATCTCTCTTTATATTAAGTATCTTTTACACTTTACATACTAATTGTGATGGAGTTTGTAAAGTTTTGACGATTATATTGGAAATATTTTAGTTAATTAATCGTTTCGTTGATTGATATTAGAGATAACTCAATACAAATTCATAATTTTCCAACACAATTAGGATTTATTTCAACTGAATGTACTACCTGGAATTGAATCGATTTTCCCATCAATTGTCTCTATATTACAGAAAAAAATACAAAAAAAAACCAACTACATATCGGCTTATTCTAGATAACGTAAGTATACCGTATGTGGTTATTTTTAACCGATCAATTAACAAAAGTTCGGAAATTTTATTTATTTTTACAATAAACCCGATGAAAGCACAACAGAAACGTTAAATATACAGGAAGGATTGTCGATTAAAAAAAAACAGTTCGAAGGTGTTGTTTCATTATCCAACAGACAGTATGAAAATAAATGATTCGGTTAAATGTTCGCGATTTTTGATTGTTTTTTTCCCTTCTAATCTTTTTTTTTTTCGTTAAGAGAACACAAACGACGCAGGATCAGTTTTGTGTCGTTTGGCGTCTCGATGTCTGTTCGGGTATCTTCTCAGTTGTTTTCTAACGTTGTAACGGCGTTGACGGTGGAATTTCAATGATAACAACGCGAAAACACGCTGGTTGAACAACTACAAACAAATGTAAGTTAATTAAATTAAATTATAATAAAAATGTCTATTATAAATTTAAAAAAATCTCAATTTATTTGGAAATTGTCATATTATCCTAGAAACGTTAATTAGATTTCGATTTGAATATCCGATATAGGGGTGAATTGATTATAGGTACAAATCAGCATATGAATCGGGAATCATCAAACTTTAAATAAATTAAAATAAAGATTTCTTGTGGAAATACAATCGGGAAAAGTAGTCGATTTGGTACCATTAAATTTGAATTATTCAAATTAAAAGATATATATTTTTTGTATTGTTTTAATTGTTAAACAAGCTAATAAAATGAATAATTTATAAAAGAAAACGATTAACTTTGATCTTCAATTCATACACCACCACCAGATAGTGTAATTTTGTTTATATTTATTTTCTTATAAAAGAGTCGTTACTATAAACAAAAAGTAATTCTTGTTATTGCATTTCTATTATTTGATTGGAGTAGGAATTTTGTTTGATGCCAGCACACTTAACAGTATTTTCACTTACAAAAGCTTAGGCAAATATACATTTTATATCAATAAAAAAAATAAAGCAAATATGCAGCTTTAGTAGCTGTATCTTTGAAATAACGCGAAATTCTTTAATTATAAAAAATATACAGTTTACATTGGGAATTTCAGGTATGTTTCGCTTTGTTTTAAACAAACATTGATTTTATTTAGCAAAAAAGGTAACTAACATTCTTTAAGAATTTCTCTGTTGTTGCCATTGTTGAAACATTTGTTATTACAACGACAAATACTTAAAACGGTAATGATGGTAACGGAAGTTGACCCGGCGCATCCACCAAAATTCAATAATTGAAGAAAACTTCAAATTCTACCTATCATTATTGTTTATCATAATTATCATCATTGGACTTGTAGTTTTAATACACTATAATTTAGTTAGATAACGATTAAGGTTGAACTATCCTCCAAATACCACTTAAATGAAAAATTTATTGAAATCGACAAGATTGAGGAGCGAACAAACATAAAAATCTATAATAAAATAAATCGATAATGGTTTAAAAATCTCTGTAATTTAAATGAATTTAGCGAGTCTCTAAATGAATTCACTTTAAAGATTTTGTTATTTAATTTTGAATAATGGAATTTATGATTTATAATAACGATTAAATTTGATGATAATGTATCGTTGCAAATATGTCAACAAATCTGAACGACGATAAAAAAAATGAGTGAAAAGATATTATCAAAATTCCCACGAGAAATTATCGGAATAAATTGCCAGAAAATCCGGCCGTGAGATATTGGTGTTCAGGCCACGGCCTAAAATTGAATAAATTACCAAACTAAAAATTTATAATAACAGAAAAATAAAGAATCAAACCGTCTGTTTTTTAGCGAAATTAATTTACATAAAAATGTATCAATAAAGTTTCTTGATAATAACGCCTCCTCAAACTTGTGCGGTTTCTTTTCGAATAACTTTGATTAAATCGAGTAAATATAATTTTTCTCAAATCTAATTTTTTTTTGATTATTAATAACTCTTTAAAGATTGAAGAATTGAAGAAATATAATATTACTGTAAATTTCCATTAGTTGATAAATATCGCGCACGCAAATTCACACATCATTATAAATATATAAAAATCACCCATTTACGAATCGATTTAAACATATAACAAAGAGATTTCTAAAAAAGTTGGTAAAAGCCGAATCGGCTATTATTAGGAATTTGATTGATATTAAAATTGTTATATTGATGAATAAATTTAAGGGAAACTTAATGAAACTCTGACGTCCACAGTTCGTCTTGACAGTTATGGGGCTGGTCTAAAATACAACATTTAAAATTATCTAAATGAAAAAAAAAATGAACTCGATTAACTTTTATATTTAAACAAAACTGAAATTAATTTCGGTAAAAAATTGAGACCTCTCTGCAAATTCAGCAGCTTTACAGATTTTGGAATGATTTATTCGGTTTTTAACCTATGAACTTTGTTGATTAACAATTGTTATAATAGTTGATCGTCGGAAAACGTCAACACAAACTGACGATCGTCGTTATTAATGCATGTAAAGTCGATTTTATTTTAAATAATCTTCACTGTTTGAAATCGATAATTTTATAATAATTTATAAGTTCTACAGATTAAATTTGATACATATGTCTGTATGATCGTCAATTATTAAACCAATAGTGTATGCCTTAGTCGGTGGTTTAATTTTTAATGTAACAAAAGATTTGGTTGTAACACCTACAGGTAACAAATTTGACGTTTGAATTTCGGTAGGGCTTTAAGTATAATTACTGTCCCTTCCTTTATTTTTGTTGTATTAAATGTGGTGGTCTTAAAGGGGGTGTTTGAACAGCATCATCAGTTTCGTCAACGTACAGGAAAATTTCTGATCGATTTCCTGCTTTATGCTACATCTTACACAGGATACCAGACTAATGTAGACACTTACAATAGAACCGCTACTTTGTCGGAAGGTTTCCACAATAGTAAATTAGTTACACTAGAACGTTTAACAAGTACAACGATTACCTACTATTAAACATTAAACACACAATGATATTCGTTAATTATGGACAAAATTAATTTACATGTGAATAAAATTGTTTTTAAACGAATCATTTTCAACGGCGTATTGTTAATATTTGAACTGTTGCAATTTCGAAAAATCCGATAAAAAACGCGGTACAATTAAATATGAAATCAATAAAGCGACATAAAATCGGTCCGACATATTGTATTGCTATCATTTATCACCTGGAATATCATCCACGATGATCGACAAAAGCATTGTTGTGTTTTGAGATTTTTTACAGATATTTCAATTGAAAACAAAAAAATACCATCCCTGAATTGGATCAGATCTGACTTTATTCGAGACTAATAATCCTATCATTGTTTGTCATATCTATACGAGCTAATTGTTCTGTTATAAATAATTCGAAAAACATTTTCGATTCATTAATAATAGAGTATTATATTCCTTTCAGGCACAACTATTGCCTGTCTTATTCATTCGTGTGTTTTATAAATTCAATTATTCGAATAGTTTTTCCTAATATTTGCAAAATAATTTTATTAGAATTGTTTTAAACGCATATGTAAAATATGTAATTAATCTTCAACAATAAAGCAAGTTTAATAAATATGATATTAAATTTCGCTTTGTTAGCTCAAATCTACCTATAAAACTTTTCTCATATGTTACCAGTACCATTTCAATTTTATTATTGTTATTTGAATTAAGAACTCGGTTAGTTGTTATTTTTTTTATTACACTAACAAAAACTCATAGCTTTAAACGCTAAGTACAACACATCTTTGGAGTTTTCTTGTAAACCGACATTGATGGATTAAAAATGTAAAAATCTCGTATTTGTTATTCTCAAATATCGTTCACACAAAGTCGTATTTCAGTTAAATTCACTTTATCATTTCCGAGATGAATATGGTCAGACTCTTTAAAAATAGATATCCGGATTGATAAGCCGTTGAAATATCAAGATTACTTCACATAATCTGATCGTACCTTGGCTTCTTCCCTACTTAATAAATATCTTCAATCTGTTCCTGGATTGATTTTGTCGAAAAATTGAAATTAAAAAAGGGGTGAGATATTTGAGGAAAGGACTAACGATGAATGGGGGGCAATTTTCATCGTAAATTCCACTTTAACTTATTGAAATACTGTGAGATTATATGACTTTCGCTTTTTGCTTAATATACTAAGAATTTTATCAGGACCTGTATTTTATGGATAGCTTTAAATGGTATAGCTTAAAAGATTTACTTTAAAAATTGTATGAAATTGAAAGACAAATTGGTTGTTCCAAATTTACTACAGAGAAAGACTACATAAAGATAATTTTTTTCATCTTGTAGATATCAAGTTGTGCCGGTTTTTACTGTTCAACTAAGCCTTAGATGTCAGCATTGAAATCCTCAAGTGTATTTGTTATTGCCAGTAAGAATAATTGAGATACTTGAAACTCTATAAAGGCAAGTACAGGTGTTTTGGAATAATTCAACTTTAATAAATCTGGCTACCGGCTACTTTAGTGTTAAAAAAGGCGTTCCAATAGTTTGTCGAAAAATGGAACAAACCTGTAGAATTTTCGTGAGTTTATTCAATATTCAAGCATATAGGATATTTAAATAGGATCAATACTGTATATTACATATTATTTCCTATTATTTCAATTGTTATATTGTTATTCATCAACGTTGAAATTGATATGTTGGCTAACATAAATCGTCACTATTGTTAGCCTTAAAGGATAAATTAGTGGTACATGTAACTGACAGTTTTTACATTTATTACGTCATTATTATGTAATTATTTCGAATATAATAATTCTTCTAATTGTTAAAAAAATAAACCAGTTTAAATAATAAAACCATCATTAATGTTTTTACTAAAAAGGTACACAACGTTTTATACCGAATTTCTTTTAAAAGGGATCACTTTAAAACAAAAACTCGAACGAAAAGTACTGGTAAACAAATTTGAAAAACACCAACCTAGAATATTTGGTTACAGAAAGGTATTCGAGAATAATTTTCCAACTTCTACCAAAAGTAAGCCAGTTATAACAGATACCATATTAAAAGTTTAATTAACAATGATAATATCCAGTTGATTATTGGAGAAAAATCGTTGTAAAAATCAATGTTGGAAATAGGATAAATTAGAAAGTTGATCGTATTTTCTCAATTAGCCATCAGAATTGAGGAAATAAGGTTAAGCGTAATCGAATATTTAGTTCAGGTTTATTTCCGATAAGTTTTCAAAATCGATTAAAATACTTTTCCTATGCATTTAGTTAAATTTCTTTTAGAAAGTAGTCGAGTGGATAAAAATGGTGGATGCGCTGGGCTAACCTTCCGCAATCTTTCTCGATAACTGCACAATTTTTCTTCTACTACTAAAGGGTAACTTTTTGATACAAAAATTCAATTTATTGAAGTTATCGTTGGTGAAATTTTTAGTTTTATTACAAAATATCCAGAGATTTACTCTTAAATAAAAGTGCTATAGACTTAATCGTCTATAAATCTTTTTATTACTAGTTGAGAGTTACCTGATAATAGACGTAAATTACACGGTCTTCATTTCCAATAATGTTATTTATAAGTCTATCACAGTAACTATCAAAATACTTTATGAGATTTACGCGAGATACGGATTTTTGTTATTTTTATAAACCTATCGGATCGTATTTTTACTACGTGTAAATGCGACACGTGTTTACTTAAATATAAATGTAGTTTTTTTTCTTTTCTATCTATGCTTCGTTCTGTATGCTTTTGCACTATTCAAGAATCAAAAGTCCGGAAATTTCGACAGCACGTACTGATGTTATTTGGAATTTTTCTATCCTTTCAATTGGCGCAAAATCACAACGTTATAAGAAAAGTCGTAGTTTTTTTGAATAAAACTTGTCGTATATTATACAAAAATAAGATAAACAATAATGCAAATTCGTTGTGTCTATTTGCACATTTATCTGTAGTTGAATTTAGATTTATTTAATTTAAAGGATGATATAAATGAATGTAAAAGATAACAAAACAACGAACTGTACATTTCTAACGGAATTTAATTAATAATCGATATGATTAGATAGTAGACAATTAAGACACATAAAAATAGATAACCTTTGAAAGAGAAATTATCGATCAAACAAGACTTTCGAATAGTTTTCCCACATACGAAACACTAAACTCGATTGTATTCCAATAACAACAAGAAAAAAGACGAATATTTTTACAATAAATTTTCGTATAGAAATTTCCTTTCATGTCTCTAAAATAGCTTCATTATTTTCCTAAAAACAAAACAACATTGATAAAAAATTATCGATTGATAAACTATATTTTCGTCTGGTCCTAACATCATCTCTGGCATATATTATTGATGTTTGGTAATTTAAGGGTGAAAATACACTGCCAATATGATTTATATGAAATTTGAGTTAGTGACATTATCTGTGGTCACATATTTCCAATATTATGCACGTTCCAACAATATTACTCTATATGGATAATTTTTTGAATGTTTCAATAACTCCATTGTCGTCTATTCTGTTGTATTTTTTAATGATTGAAATTTCAATTAATTACAACCACAACCACTCGGCTGTTAATTTTTCTAGAATTTTCAATGACAAAAACGGACAATTGTTGATTTTTTTTAGTTGTTGATAGTTCATCAAAATCATCAACTAATTTTAGAAACAAAAATTATAAAAACATTTATGATTACTAACAAAACATTACGTTACACGAAACGGAATTTTGTTATTATATTATTTCAATATTTGTTGATTCAATCTAAATTGGAAATTTATTATTCAGTTCATTAAAAATGAATCTCAAATTGATCATCCAGACGAAGTTTAATAATAATAATAGAAACGATCCCGTCTTTTACCAATTTTAATAATAAATCATCCCGAATTCGGCATAGTATCGTTTATCTTCTAGCGACATTCATGTCAGAAGTCTTCTTTCTCTATTGCTTTGAATAGAAATGAAATCATTTCACAGAAATAACGATCATAATCCGGTTACACAACGCAATGTAATTGTTTATTGCCAGCGTATTCCAGAAAACTAAAAAACACTTATAGTGCAACGTAATTGAATTGAACAACTTGACTTTAAAGTAGACTAAATTGTAACTACACGGAACCGTTTGTTCGAATTCGAGTTGTAAAATTACACGCCAATCAACAAGTTTTCATGTTAATTTATCTGGGTTAAACTCCATACATGCAGTATTCCAGTATTCCTAGAAAATTGATGGGGTATATTTCCTTTTGATAATAACCTTTCGTATCGTTATTAATAAGTTATCAGACAGACTTAATCAACGCCATCTCAAAGCTATAGAAAATGAGTTCCACAACTTCTAAATTACTTTGTTTATCTAACAAACAAGTAAAACGACGTAGTTTGGATTAATTATTATTTTGTTTGTATTAAACTAATGTAAATATACAGTTTTTGTGTGTTTCAATTTTTAATTAATGGACTGTGCTTCTTTTGTTGTGTGTGAGTTGAAAAAATTACCAATCAGTTTCGAACAATTTTAATTGGATGAATTTTATCAGAAAATTAACAATTCTGAACGATTCCGTTTTAATTATATCTAAACAAGTTCGATTTAAAATTAGTCTAGTACCAATTGTGGAATTTAGAAATTTCGATTAAAATTAAATCATCGAATAAGGGAATTTTATAAATATTGCGTGACATTAAATATTATTGTTGTAAGCATACATATTTATCTTATATCAAACGTAATTAGCTTTTATACAAAACTGGCGTTTCTATTTGTACGTCAAATAATCGTTTTCACTATACTACATTATGACATTATCATATATAGAATGTAAAAAAAATATATAATAAAAACGACATAAAACGTATTCTGTGTCCATTATATAGAATATCGTTAAGGGCATCCGTCACCCAGGCTACTTTTGAGGCCGTTTTCAAAACAAGAAATTTCGTGCATTTTCCAATAGATTTTGATGATCTGAACGGCATTTGAAAGAGCATTTCAAGTAGAGTGTCGTGGATTATTGAACGTACTCTACAGTTATAAAAGGAAAACCGGAAGCATGTTTTTTTATATTTTTGTTCATAACTTTGTCAATACTGCTTATTTTTCAATGAATTTCACACAGCATGTATAAAATTAAAAGCGCTTTCCAATGATGATATTTTCAGATCGCATTGTTATTTTTAAATAATAGTTGTTGTTACGAGTGGCTTACTTTATCTACTACCGGATAGAGGGCCTCATCCTAATTACAGACTGATTTATCATGTATCTGAGGCGACCACCTTACCTGTTTGCAATGTTGTCAAACTTCTTTTTTTATGATTGAGATAACATCTTCGGTTTTTATTTCTTTTGTCAATTATCAGTATTTTTTCTGGTTTTTAACGCAGTTGGGGTCATATATTTGTCTTACTTGTTTGAGGTTTTTTAATTCTTATGTTTTTTTAAAGACATTCTAAACAAGTAGGGACGTCTAGATATATTTTTGTTATTTTCTTTTCAACCAACAGAACAACAAACGAAAAAAGCTTACAAATACTCGAAATGTTATAAATACGAATAGGTAACTATCTGTTTACAAAATAACTAAAGAGAGGCGTTTGGCTCCCTACAGGGAGCCATGACGTCATCATGTCGCACTATTTGGCAACATAGAAAACTGTGTATCTCTATCTATCTTCTATCTCCCACTCTCAAGAATTCATTGGCGTAACATATAGATTGAAACATACATTCAAAATGGTATTAAATTCCATTAAAAAATTGAAAAATTGTCGTTTAAATAAGAAAACTTCATAAAAATTAGCATTTACGACCTTTTTGCCTGTTTTTAAAATAAATGAGGGAGTATTAGTAAAATTCATAAGAATTAAGATAGAAAAAATTGACTATGTCTATGGACACGGTCAAATGTGCGTTTGTCACGTGACAATGTTGACATTCGCTCGAAATCTCAAGCGCGCTGACTTTGTTTATTAAATTTTCCTATTGAAACGACAATTTTTCGATTTTTTAATACATTCGTGAGTGTATCCTTTAATTTATTTCACACATCAATGAATTTCTGATGCTACGGGTTAGAAATTGTACTACAATTAACTGCCTTAGTTTCTACTGTATCGTTGCAAGATTATGTCGCTCATTTGGTAAACAACTATGACGTACAGTGGCGCGAATATTCAAAAACGTCTCTCTTTAAAAATAATCGAAGGTGTGGTTTTAATCATAAAAAAGAGATTTGACAACATTGCAAACAAGAAAAGTGGTTGTCTCAGATATATGAGAAAGCAGTCTGTAATTAGGATGAGGCCCTCTATCCGGTACTAGATGAAGTAAGCCACTCGTAACAACAATAATTTGTTTTTTATAAATTTCCCGAAAAACTAACAATACGATCGGAAAATATCATAATTGGAAAGCGCTTTTAATTTTATACATGCTGTGAAATTCATTGAAAACTAAGCAATATTTTCAAAGTTATGAACAAAAATATAAAAAACATTCTTCCGGTTTTTCTTTTGTAACTCTAGAGTACGTTCGAATTTCCAAAAATCCCATAATCCACGACACTCTAGTTGAAATGCTCTTTCAAATGCCGTTTGAAAATTGCCTCAAAAAGTAGCCTGGGTGACGGATGCCCTTAATTAATCAGTCGAATTTTGAATAAATCACGATCTTGATTTCGATCACATCAACAATAATTATCTGATAATTTTCAGTGTCAAGTTGATTAAATGTCAATAGATCGACTATAATGTTCAATGAGAGACAACAGCAAATAAGCGGATTCTTGAAATTGTTACTTTTTCGTTATAATAGGAAACAAAATCGACTATTTTTCTAATATATTTTTACAATAGTGTAATGGAAAATTCGAGTTATATACGTTATTTGTCCCCAAGCTATTATCGATAAAACATTACATAAACTGTTATACCATTCCATAGAGAAAAATGATTTTATTCAAGTTGGATTTTCGAATTTTAATCAAAATAACCCAATTATAACACCCATATAAAAATTAACCAACAATATAAACAGTTCTTAAAATGCCGCGCAAAACAGCAAAACTCACAAGGAAAGGGATACAACTGCCCCTCTCCGATTTTGATAAAATTTGCTGTACAGGTAAAGCTTCAAAAAATAGTCGATGCATTTTTTTTGGTTGTCCATATTCACTTGAAGAGGATGAAATTGCCTCTTAAAGTTAACCTCCAAAATCACATTTTTAGCTATATCTCGAGAACGAAACAAGATATCGAATCCATTCAAAAACCGAAATTTTATATACAATCAATACCATCTTATGACCCAGAAGACAATAACGGTCCGATTTGCGGAGGGTAAGAAATATGTGTGGGGTAGCACTTTTTTGCTCCCTCTGATCGCAGTTTTAGGAAATTCAAGTTTTTCTCCTCATAATCATAAACTTTATAGAAAAACTAAAGTTACCTGTTTTTGGTTTTTTCGATTCTTCCCCTATTTAAAGGGTTGAAACCCCAATATATTACAACGTCCACATTGAATTATTAATAGTATTTTCGTATCAGGAGACTAATCAGCAGCTAAAATGTTGTTTATAATGATCATTAATCGATATTATGAAGAATTTTCAGAATTGTGTATTCCAGGATAAAAATAAAAACAGTATTTAAGTTTTTGAAAGAATTCGATATCTTGTTTCGTTCTCGAGATATAGCTAAAAATGTGTTAACTTTAAGAGGCAATTTCACCCCCTTCAAGTGAATATGGGCAGCTAAAAAAAATATGCATCGATTATTTTTGATGCTCTACCTGAATACCAAGTTTTATCAAAATTGGAGTTGTATCCCTTTCCTTGTCAGTTAGTATCCCCACCATCAACTCCTGTCCAATAATTTCACATGTAGCAGTAACCGACGATTTGTATTGGTTAATATGGCATGGTGGGGAACTTGCCGAGTATCGCTATCTCACAAGGCATTATAGATATGTAATCTATAACTCACATTGTTGAAAACGTCCATTATTCTGGTCACACGATTTTTAAACGTGCATCGATTGCGGTGAAAAATGAACATTGGACGCCATTTATAATATTCGTAACTCGTATGTAATGCAACTGCAATGGTAATGCAATGTAATGCAAGAATTCTAAACGCTCGAAATTTAACAAAGAGGAATAATTTCCATCTTATAGCTGGAACATTTGCAGATTTTTTGCCTCGTAATCGATACATAATCGTCTTTAGTAATTTACATATCTGGACTGATTAGTATTACGAAATTATCTCTAATTAAGAAATTCTTTGTTAACAGAACAATCGTGCTATAATTAAATCTATTGTTGTTTTAATAATTATACTCTATTCAGAAAAATAAATGTCCCAACAATTAAATGCGTTATCTTGGGTACACCAAAAATGAAATCTAGCAATGAAACAAGAACGTATGTCTATTTGTTGATAATATAGTAGTGACAAAGGATCATAATTATTTTGCTTTATAAATTTTAATTACATACAATTAGATGGGATACAATTACGTTAATTATTAGGTAAATTATTCAAGTAATTTTACGTGTTCAAAAGACTTGTTTAAATATCAAAAGACTAATCTAGAGTTTTGTTGGAATTTTAATTTTGGTAGAAGTTTTCGTGTGCATTAACAAAATGGTAGAAGATCCATAATGTAATTGTAAAGTTACTTAATAATGTCAGTTAGGAGATTTTAAAGGTGCGAACTCACTGACGCGTGTACAGGTCTTGTGTGTTGTAGTGTACAAATTTGTTTCCCGGCTAGTAATCAAGTTTGAGCATTTCTAGTTTGCGTATGCGCAATAATTATTTTCTATTTAACATCAATAACAATAAAAATCTTTAATTGTTATCGACAATAAGAATAATATAAAATATCAACTTGTTAAAGCGTGAGGATCTCGTTAATTAAGATTTTAATTAAGATAAATTTTAGGAAAATTAGATCAGGCGTGAAATCAACTCAATTTAACATGTGTACAATTGAATGGACAGATTATTAATAATCATTTGAAATAAACAATTTATTAAAGAGATGAATGGAATAACGTTAAAATAATCTTGATATATTGGCTGCACTAATAAATCTTGTAACAAAATACGGTAATATAGGAAAAGTTTCAAGGGTGGGCTTTAGATATAGAAGGCAGGGGAAAATCGTTTTGTTTCCCTTGATTCTTGTAAGCTTGTTATATTACTTTAGTGAATCCAGAAATTTCATTCTATTTGACGTATGTATATACGATACACATATACATACATACACAGTTAAATATAGTGAATAGGTGAGCTTAAAATAACCTAAATGGTATAAAATGGACAATCGGGGTTGATTATTTTAATCAAAAATAACAACCCTATTTTGAGCACGAACCATATCTAGTCTTTATATAATAGTAATTAATTTTAAAGAAATCTATGAAATTAATTTCCTATAAAAAGTTTAATAGAGAATTGTAATTGATTTTATAAAATAAAATTGCCAAAATTATTTCAAGGGACTAAATACGAAACCCTTACGTCGTCGGATTTATTTTACGCTTATTAAAAGCAATAACTGTTTCGGAACTGAACCCTATTAACGACAACAAAATCGAATGTATTTCAATGCACAGCAATTTATTTTCCACTTAATATTGAGAAAGTTTGCCGGATGATTTTCTAAAAATTAAACAAATAATTATTACGTTAATCAATATTATTCAATACACAAAACCGTAATAATTAAAACAAAACATTTTCTAAGATTGTAAGCTTATTAATACTATTATTATTATTATTGTTATTATCATTATCATTTATCCTTCATTTCAACGATAAAGCTTGAGGCTTTACAAGTACGGATTTTCGTTAAATTTCAGATTTATCAATTCAAAGAGTCCTCAGACGTTTACTACAAGATTAACGAGTAAAAAAGAGTTATTGAGTGCTAAATAAATAAAATTCTGCGGCACAGTTTATTAGTAGATGGGACATGGTTCGTTTAAATAGACGATGATTAATGTTTTGGATATTGTATAGAGTGAATTACGGTCTAATATTGATATTTGTGGCATACATATATAGGTGTCAAATTATATCAGATACAACAACCACACTAAATATCGGATATTGTAGTTTACGATTCTACATACATAAAAAATATAATATGGATCATCCACTAATAAATTTAATAACAATAATTAAAAGTTTATCATATTTATTTTAATAATAAATTATACTTCTCCACCCTCAAATTGCAATAATAATAATTGGGAATTATAATTCGTCTACATCATTCTTCTTAAAACAACTTAATTGCTTTAATAACATCTGGACTATATTTTACACACGAAAAACAGTCGAATAATTGAGAAAAACGGCCATTTTCTAATCATTTATTGTCTTAAAATGAACACCATTGTGGTTTTAGTTTAATTTGCCGGAACTGTGTATTACCGTTGTTATAGTTTCAATGGTGATTTAACACGTAGATATCAATTATTTAATGATTGATGTCTATTTAGATATATACATTAGAGATTATAGATGTAAAACAATTCGTGTTTATAAATTTTTCTTTTCCATTACCGTAATAACAGTTATATACCGCATATATATTTTTGACTAAAAACTATATTTCATCTTGTCTTCTATAAATCTTACAAAAGAACATAAAAGCGGATAAAATTTCCATAATGCAGACTTCCTTGTGCAAGAAGTATGTAATATTAATTGGCTATGCTTATAACTTTGTCTAGTGATATCTTTGATGTTGTTTGATCTCGAATATCCAGTCCAATTTTTATTCGTTTTTTCTTTATTACAACGTTTTTCTGTCATTACTTTTAAAATAATCGAATAATAATATTCTGCAATTTTTACAGAAAACCTCTAATTACAATCAAAATAGGACAGTTGCGCTGTTATTTGCGCAATTATTGAAAATTGAGAAATATATGATGATTGTATTATAAGTTTTAATTTGGTGTTTAGTTTTATAGAAATTTTGTTTATCATTAGTTGATTTCGTCTTGCGGGATTTGTTGGGCTTAATTGAGTCCAGAAGTTGGGGAGTTTTCACTACTTTGCGGCCTTTATCGGTCTACTTCACTTCATTACAAATTAATTATATAATTAAGTACAGCGACTTCCTCTCTACTTTATAATAGAATTAATTGTTGTATTCTAACTTATAATTTCTGATAATAATTAATTGTTTCTTAAATTACGTTAATTTTATCGAATTTTTAATGGATTATTGACAGATCATGTCCATGTCTAATTAGTATGCCTTCATTGGTTTATTATTAGCGTGCCAACGGTCAATTCGGTTATTCAAAATATAAATGGTAATTTCATTTGTCAATTTGAAGAGAGCTTTATACTATTGAGTTCCCAGATTTAAATCGTCAAACATTCGAAATACGGATAGATTTCAACGATAAAATAAATCCAACATCACGTATCGCTGTTCGTATCAAATAAGCGTTAAACCAACTTGTGCGAAAATGTTTTATACCCGTTTTCTTGTGGATTAAGAAAGTAAAAACAACAAAAAAAGTCGAAAGAAAACCGACTGGGATGTGTACTGTGGAACGAAAGCTTTTACTGTCGATCCTCTCTCATGTTCAACATTGGAAAATTAACAAAAGTATTAAAACTGCTCTTTCGATGTATTCCACTTTCTATCCTTATTCTCTCTGTTTCCATCGAAATTATCATAATTTTAATTCTAGAAATTGTTCAAGTTCTCTGTTGTTTACTAAAAGTTCTAACTTCACATTTTATTGTGGTCTAATATAATCAAAATAAAAAAAGAAATACTTAAAGCAAATAATTCATAACATTTAGTGTAAGACTGACGTTAATTAAATTTGGAACTTTAAGGTTAGAAATTTAGTGAATTTGGTTATACCAACCCAATTTTTTGGCCAATAGAAATTGAAGATTTTCAATTATGCCCCCAACAAAAAATGAGTTGCCAAGAAAATTCTCCAGATATTATTGGTACCTAAAATCTAACCTCAAAGTGCTATTTTTCTAATATTTTGATGGATTTGTGCATTATTTGTACAAGTAAGTCTTCCTTTTTCTATTTTGATTATTTTTGATTAAAGCAATGGATTTTTATAAGGTGCCATTTAAATATAGAATCTACCCATATGTTCAAATTTATTATTTTATGATATGAAACTTTATTATTTTAGTAATTCGCTTAAAAAATTTGTCCTACTGTACAGTTCCATTAATCAAAGGGTTCGTTTGGCTGTTTCTATTCTGATTTTTTTTTGAATTTTGTTTTTAAATGGAGAATTTATTGGTCATTTTGCTGTATCAATTAGTAAAATAAATCAACGTGATCGGGCGTTCATACTATGTAGATTATTAAGATAAATCCCTAGCTTTGTCTATTTAGTGGACAATCAATGGGATTGGGAAAGTTGAGTGATTCTCCAAATGTTATCTCTCTATAGGGACAGACTCATTCTCTCATTGATCTCCCCTTTGATGATATTGTGTGTTCTATTAAAATTTATTAGAAAAGTTTCGATCATTCAATATTAATATTGGAAATATTAAAAGATATTTTCAACAGTGAAACGTTCATTTTTGGGGAGTGAATTTTTTGCAATAACGTCGATTGTACAATTAATCTGTTTGCTGTCCTTGGGGACTATCCGGAATCCAATAGCGGCCCAGCCTAGCGACAAAATATTAATAGATCCATCCAATATCTGTGATATTTTAAGAAACTTATCAAATTACCTTCAAATCTATCCGATTTCCGTCAAAATGATAGATATTTTAAAATCTACTTCGATTTTTTTTTTGATAGATATCTATTGTCGTTTATCGCAACTGGAATTTTAAATCTAACATATCGTGCGGACGGGTTTAAAAATTGTACTTATTATATTTTGAATAGTGAACGTTATATGTTATATTGACAACATAATAATCGAGTTTTGTTGAATTCAAAGGGGTGGTCGCAATCTTTCACTGGCATTTCTATCGGTTATCATCGAAATAATCCAACATTTCTTATCACAATAAATTCTAAATGCGTTTCTCTTATAACTCCATCGAATTTTCTACGTTAAAAACATCAATGTTGTTTCCGTTGAAAGTTCTCCCTTGGGCGCGAATAAGATTCGATTTCGTCCACAATTTTATATAAAATATATTGAATAATAAAAAGTGATTTCCGTTGACTTGTTGCTTCATTTATAAATAAATCATCATTTCGGTGATGATCTAAATCTCTTAAATTATATTGTTAGTTGAAATTTAGTAGGTCGTTGGAGCTTTGTTGCTTTATTATCGAAAATAGACCCCTCAAATCAATAGTCTGTAGCATTTTCGATAAATTTACAATACCATTAATCAACCAAAAAATCTCAAAGTATTGTCCAGTTAATGTAGAGCCAAGTTGTTGAAATGTATAGTTGTCTGAACTTTAATACGAATTGGAGTGTATTTTAGCTAAGCAACTAAAGAAATACAACTAAACAGTAAATTCAGTCGTACAAAGAACAGTTTTGTATAATGGTGGTGCATTAAGGGAACACGGAACAGGGGATGGAACGCTAGTCTGTTAGATAAATATATTGTAGAATCGTTAAAAACTATGCTAGGTATTTATAATTTAATTTTATATAGAAGTTTCAATGGAATAAAAGTTGAAAAATTGATCAAATCGCAATTTCAGATTATTAATAATTAATAATTATTTGTTCCAGTTTGTCTGCAATAAATGGATTGAATAGAATTCCGGCTGAAAATTGACCAGCAATATTGGTGAGTTTTTGTACAAATGTAACGTTTAAAAATTTATAAAATTAAGCAAATGGACCTATACATATAACATTTACCTTGTCTGGTTTCGGTTGTTATTGTTGTGTATGTTCACTAATACCTACTAAAGGTTTTCAGTTTCCTGTACAATTCAGTTATATCCAATCATAATCCTTAGCTGTCGGCATATAAGGATTTGTTTAAAAATTCGATGAAAGTTA
This sequence comes from Mylabris phalerata, assembly GCA_020740385.1. Classification (NCBI taxonomy): domain Eukaryota; kingdom Metazoa; phylum Arthropoda; class Insecta; order Coleoptera; family Meloidae; genus Mylabris; species Mylabris phalerata. The sequence continues at coordinate 151,387 of JAJEOX010000292.1, forward strand.
AAATAAACGAAATTACACCGAACTGGTGAATTTTGCCTATTCAAACAATCTTCATCCGGTTCTTTCGTTACATGAAAATTTTGTTTTTTTCTAAAATTTTCTCTAAACAATTTAATATTAATTTTGTATAGCGAGTTTATTCAAATATTATAATTAACTCTACATAGTTTATTTATACAAGAACAATATAAAGTTTATGGCGGATAATATTGATGGAACAAAGATAGCATAAAAGCTTGCATCAGGTCAATTCGTATACATTAAAATTTATTCAGGCAGATTTACGGTTTTATACCTTCGATCTTGAATATCGTATCCTAATAATAAACGGATCAAAATTCAGTTAAATTATATTGATATGATAATGTGTTGATAGTATTGGTTTTCGCTACAAATTTATCTATTGGAAATTTACATAAAACTCGTAACGAAACTGTAATAATAAAAACAATGATAAGAAAGATATGGAAATTGTCTAGTTCTGGTTGAGTATTGTTTGTGAATATTCGCAGAATGCTATATATTTTTAGTGGCGTTAATAAAATCGTCGATATCAAGATAAATATCCATCTACCAATCTTGCATAACCTTATAGGTCGTTTTATCGAATGTTCACATTCTACCCTTGTCACAAAACTGCCCTAGTAATTAAACTCTTGCAATAAATCACAGTTATTGCACAGGAACTCACCAATGGTCATTACCTGTTAAATGGAAATAGAAATTTTGAATATACTTGAATGTAATTAACTATAATCAGTGAAATTATAAACGAATCATTTTAAATGGAATGCGATAAACACTACTAAATGTCAACAGTTAAATGAAGAACAGGTCCTATTAAATACCGTTTTGTACTTACACTATTTCAACTTGACTGTAAAGTAAACAACTCACGTGATAAATGGACCACCCTAATGCCGCTCAAATTACCGACTATTATTTATTATAAAAGCATTTGTTTCATTATAGGAGCGTTTTAGTGTTACGTTTTTAAATTTAATTGATTCGACCCATTCCATTCAAATGAATATCGATTATTTTCCGTTTTAATACAATAACTATACTTTATTTTAATTAATTTCAAATTGTTATTCATCGGACGTTATTCATCAATTTCACACATTTTCAATTCATATACCAGAATTACGAAATTCATCGTCTAATGTTGTAAATCAGAAATTCAACAAAGTTGGATTGAAATTTCAAATCTGATGATCAACGCTCTGTTCTAAAGGAAAACAGGAAAATTTATTAGGAAATACAAAACAAATTTGCTACCAACATTTTACATATAAAATAGGACCACGGAAAAGGCATTTCGTTTTTCTACCAATTTTCGTTAACATTTTTCTTTGCGCCATTTCTATCGAATGGCAACGTTTTAAACGTGGGGACTATTGACGTTTATATTGTGGTTGATTCGTTTCCATATAAAGTTCCAATGTGGATTTTTATTGTTATTATTATTATCATTATTATTATTATTATTATTATTATTATTATTATTATTATTATTATTATTATTATTATTATTATTATTATTATTATTATTATTATTATTATTATTATATTATTATTATTATTAGGAATGAAAAGAAATACCACGAAATAGCCCGCCGGCGCATCCACCATAATTTGTTCTATTTGTATAGATGACTTCTCGTTTTACATTTATTAGAATCGTTCCGCCCTTACATAATTATTCATCATTTTTCATTTCCGTAATTTATATGGAATATACTATACAAAATTTTAAATTTATTTAATTAAAATTGAAATTTCGTTATAAAAATAAGGTAAATGCCGATTCGGTGATTTCGCCTTATGGTCATCGCATTAAGTGATTTCGAGGGTTAAATTTACATTCATTGACGTCATTTGGTTTATGTTCTTGTATTACTAAGCTGATCATTAGTGATTTCCATCAAATCAATGTTGTATTTGTTGGATTTTAGACAATGTTTTAAAATTAATTTACTTGAAATGTTTTCTAGAAACTTTCGTATTCTTGTTTTATTATAATATTGCTTGTTATTATGGTAATATCTAGTTTATAATCAGACTATTCAGATGGAAATACTTCACGTGTATATCGTTAACATAGCTCAAGTAAATTTGTTGTTTAATGCATAGTTTGTAAGCAAATTCACTATTATTACATTTAATAATAAAATCAAGAATGATATTAATTAAAAAACAATTATTCTACGTGAATTTCTATTACATTTTATTTATTGTTATTGTTTTGATAACATAACGTTAAACAAAGCGTACAAACAAAAGTTCCAATGTGGATGAGACAACAGTACACACCGGTGATCTTCCACATTTTCACTCGATAATAAAGCCAATGTTCGTTGGATCTTCAAAGGAGAACATTTGTATATGAAAAAAAAATCAATTAGAAAGCAACATAATGAATTTGACCTCCATCGATTAAAAATATTTTTAAAATCAGCTGTAAATGGATGAGTGGAAAAACTGTTGAAACTGTAGAGTAGATTACATTAAGTCATATAAAAACACGAATTAAGCGAAAAACGTTATTTTAACCGCATTTTCGATTTTTGTTATTCTGATAGGATAACAAATTTAGAAAGTTTTTAAAGTTCTTTACAATAAACTTGAGCCAAAGTGGTGATTATTTAAATCAGGATTTGGTAGTAAAGTGTGAAAGTGTTAGTATTAAAATTTTCGTTTAACTTGAAGATTACTTGCAAATCTATCTCGTTTCTATTAAAATGAGATTCATTTTAATTAATTAACTGAACTAGTTCGACTCGAGGGAAAAAATCGAAGGTACATTCTCATTTTCTCACATTAATAAGCGTACGAAACTAATGATTTTAATTTGGATAAAATTGATTCAGCTAATTGTAGCGATATTTAGGTGAAATTGAAAAAGCGCTGCTAATTGGCTTTTCATCATTGCTGATATAACTGTGAAAATTCTCTACATAAATCAATAAAATTTAGCGATATTGTTAGTTAATAAACTAATATAAATAGAAAACACGCTACGTGATAAAATAGGATGGGAAGCTGTCTACAGCTATTGGATAAGTAGCTCACCTTTAACATTTAATCGACTTTCTTACGATTTCCGTACACGGATTGAGTGCTAGGGAGTAGTGTCCTGTTCTATTAAGTTCCCAGTTGTACAACGTTGAATAAGCCCATTGGAAAATGAACGTTTCTAATATTTCTTTAACTTATTCTGAAATACAATTACATGAATTTCCAGGTTAATTATAATTCAATATTATTGCTTATTTGATAAAAAAAGAAGGAAATTGGTAGAAGTTTGATTGATAATTATTGTATACCGAAACAGTCAACTTTTAAAGTTAAGTTTTCCCTTTATCTCTTTTATAAAGTACATGCTTCCATCAAAGGATCATATTTCTTAAAAAAGCTGAACTAAATATTCCCCCTCAATACAACAACTTTGGAAAAGAAATACCCTAATAAATTTTAATTAATGAAATTCGAATTCTACACAGCAGACGAATATAATTTTTATATATGCGCGTTACATATATTTTACAAGTTTTCTTGTAAAATTCGGAAAATATGCCCTAAATAACATGTAGATATTTCATTGATATTGCTTGAATATTACTGGAAAAATTCAATAGAATTCCCAAGTCGGTGCTATAATTCATGGAAATTGTTGGGTATATGTCAAACTAATAGCCGAATAAATTCTATTATTATGATTTTTTTCGTCGGCCAGATATTCAAACTTGAATATCTATATGAATATATTCGTTTATTGTCTAAATCGGCGATATTTGAACAAGAAGTTCTATTAAAAGCATCTGTTCAAGTTTAGCAGTTTGTCAAAGTAGTGACAAACAACTAAAACCCTTAAACTTGAATCTTTGTTTATTTCTGTTTGTTCTATGTAACTGTCTGTAGATTTATTCAAACTGTTTTAATTATTGAAATGTTATAATCAAGAATGGTCTTAATTGAAGGTGCGAATTGTGTATTCATAGATTCCAGTTGATATAAATTTAAATCTTATTCGATTCAAAAGATTTATTTTATGATTAAAATTCCCAATACGAATTTTATGTTTTATGTACGAGTGTCACTAACGAAGGCGTTTGTTCCAGTTGGCGGATGAATAAGAATTTCAAGTATTCACCAGGGGATGATCGTGCACCATCTACTGTTTTCATTTCTATTATGGATAACCGATACAATACAATTACATCAAAGTCCAGTCACTGTACCTGGCGATATCATCTTAGGTGGTCTATTTCCTGTACACAAAAAAGGCGATCGTGTCCCATGTGGACCGCAAATATACCATCGTGGTGTACAACGTTTAGAAGCAATGATGTTTGCTATTGACCGTATCAACAGTAATCCACAAATCCTTCCTAACATATCCTTAGGTGTTCATATTTTGGATACATGTTCAAGAGATACGTATGCTTTAAATCAAAGTCTGCAATTTGTACGGGCATCTGTTAGTAATATCGACACCTCAGCTCTAGAATGCGTCGATCATTCTATACCAAGGCCACGTAATAATTATTCAGGACCTGTTTTCGGGGTGGTAGGCGGTTCTTACAGTTCTGTCTCTCTTCAAGTAGCCAATTTATTAGGTAAATTCATTGGAAATACCTGTTCTGTACTCGAACACATCATTAATCTTTATTTAACAACAACATAATGTTACATATAAATACAATGAGAAAAAAAATAAGAAAATTACCGAATATAGAACAAATTACCAATTTACAATATCAATTCACTTTAATCCAACGTTTGCATTATTGAAAATTTGTTTATCTTAGGTCTATTTCACATTCCACAAATATCTCCAGCATCAACAGCAAAAGCATTAAGTGATAAAACCCGATTTGAATATTTCGCAAGGACTGTTCCTCCGGACACGTTTCAATCTAGTGCTTTAGTGGATATTGTTAAAAGTGTAAATTGGTCCTACGTTTCAACTGTCTATTCTGAAGGTTCATATGGAGAGTACGGTATTGAAGTTTTCCATCGTGAAGCCCAAGAGAGGAACGTTTGTATTGCTACAGCTGAAAAGGTTCCAAGTACAGCCGACGATAGAGTTTTCGATAATATTATAACGAAATTGAGAAAGAAAACCAATGCTAGGGGTGTTGTTTTATTTACTCGTGCCGAGGATGCTAGGTAAGTATAATCGTTTAAATTAATTATTCATATAAACCACTTGAAATGCATTAATTATGTCAACGATCGATAACGTTTTAATTTTAAACGTACCGTAAGTCTATAAGAGTCGATCAGTTGTGTTTCCGTGGATAACAAAAGTTAAAATTTATTAGTTTGCGTACTGTCATGATCACAGGAGGATCCTACAAGCGGCGAAACGTCTGAATGTCAGCCATACGTTCTATTGGGTAGCTAGCGATGGATGGGGTAAACAACAAAAGTTAGTCGAAGGTTTAGAGGATGTGGCTGAAGGAGCTATAACCGTTGAACTACAATCTGATAACATTCCCGGTTTCGATGAATATATGATGTCTTTAACGCCTGAAACGAACATCAGAAATCCATGGTTTGAACAATATTGGGAGGACACATTCGATTGTATTCTAGCGAAAAATGTACCACTTGAAACAAATACAACATTCAATGTATGCAATACTGATTTAAGACTATCCCAAAAAGCCGGGTAAGGCTCATTAACGTTTTTCATTAAGTTAAGTGTAGTATAAAAAAGTATCGATCTATACACATACAACATATTATATATAAATTTTTTCGAATTGCTTTAATGACATTCTGTATTTCCACTTTACTGAATACAGACATTGTTGCCAGTATTTTAAGAAATATTACCGAGACACTCTTAGCTATATTTTTGTTGAAACTAGCATTACATTCATCGTTTGTTTGGAATTATTTACTGACAAAAAGTTCGCATTATATTGTTTTATTTGTAAGTCATGCTTTCAACTTTATAAAGACCTAGAAGATTGTAAGTCTACCAACAAAACCAGCCGATTACCGTTTCGTTATCGATTTTAGGATATCACCTTTAAATAAGTAGCGCAATTTTCATTCTTTCATGCAATAAAGAATTACGTGAAAAGCTCCAATGTTCCTGTTTATCTAAAAAAAACCAAACAAAAACAACAACAACACAAAAACACTTATATTGTACACAATATAAAGTAACAAAACATTCGCAATATTAATCGTCAAAAATAAACGTAATTTCCAACCTAATTTATGTTACAGACAAATATGAATCTTGTTCTTATTGCAGATACGAACAGGAAAGTAAAGTACAATTTGTGGTTGATGCCGTCTATGCGTTTGCATTAGCACTTCATAATCTCTACAATGATTTATGTAAAAATTACAAAAAACGCGGCGTTTGTCCAGCAATGAAGCAATATGATGGTGGCGATTTTTACAAAAAGTACATCCTTAATGTGTCCTTTACCGGTGAGTTGATTATTTGTCGTTACTTTTTTCACAGTTACATTGGCGTACCGCCAGAAAATACAAAACTATTTCCATTATAAACTTCCGCTCCATTCTTAGCTGTAATATTCGGTTTCCAGATCTAGCAGGAAGTCCTGTCATGTTCGATTCGAGAGGAGATGGCTTAGCACGTTATGACATTCTCAACTATCAACGATTGATAAATGCCTCGGGATATCATTATAGAGTAAGTAGATTGTTTGATATCTTTACATGGAATCTAGACAGAAAATTCCAAGTATTTTCCATGCGAAATTACCTAAAGTTTATAAAATAATGTTATTATCTATTCAACTACTCACATCGTTTGATAAGTTTAGAAAGAAAGTAAATAGTTATTGTTTTCCCTTCTCTAACAACTAATCGATTAGGATGACACTTTGAGTAGCCAAAAAAAAAACAATAGTCACGAATTTTCCACGACTCTAGGCAGTAAAAAACTGTCACTTCAAGCAAAATATTCGGTTTAATCCAGTTTAAAAACGAATGACACATGACACTAACCGTGACAACATTGATTTTAAATCCAGTCATGATTGTTGGCTTTTCCAACACGTAATGCAATACAATCTTATATTTGTTGTATTCAAAATTGCATCGCTAAACCATTTCTTGCCTATGAAATGCAATTGATTCTCCAATTTTTTTTACATTGTAAATTGTATAAATCAAATGGGATTTTTCCATTTTATAGGTAGTCGGAAAATGGTTCAATTCATTAGAATTAAATTTAGAACATTTAGTTTGGAATAATAATCAAACAACACCTCCAACATCAGCATGTTCACTTCCATGCGAACCAGGCATGATAAAAAAACAACAGGTAAAATTTATTTTATTAACAAAACTGGAAAGCACTCGTGTATAAATAATTCGATTTAATATTTCTCGTCAGTTGATCAATTCAATGCGTTTCAAATTTGAGCATATGTATAAACTAACAGTAATAGTAATAATAATAATGTTGAGTGGTATTTATGTTCGATATTGAAGAATTTGTCGGTGTTTCAAGTGGACCAATCGAATGTGTCTATTGTAGATGAAACCAGCCATTTCTATCAATCTATATGTGATTCTCGGAGCGTAATTGGAAACGGTAAGAGTTTATTTTGAGTTTGTGCAATTTCCAATATACATATGTTCAAGTGGAAGACTTTGGTGTATGTATGTAGATATAATGGATTCTTGCCCTATTCGATTCTTATATTACTGTTATCTTAACTATTTTTTTTTTATATTTTCAACCAACAAAAAAACACAAGTAGATCGGGACGTTAATTCTGTTTGTTTTAGTTCATTGTTCTAAAAATTTCAACGTGTAGGAGAATTAAACAAACAATTGATAGTGTGCGATAAAGTTTTTGTGTTAATTGATAACAAATGTCGTGTGTTTACTGAAATTGAGTTTAGACTTATTTAATTTCGAATCTATGTAAATTTGTTGATTCGTTTATTCTTTTTATGATTTTTTCTCCAATTTCCATTCTATGGTTGTTGTAAATTGAAACGAGATCAAAAGAATTTCCATTATTTTTATTTATTTTTTTTTGTTATATATCTTTCGATATATTTAGACAATAATTCTAGCAAATGTCAAGAACAAACTTTTCATTTAATTTTATTCGTTGAAACGTATCATCGTATTCTGCGTGTGTAGTTTCAACGTGTTAAATATGGATTATTTTAATATTGTTTCAGGGCGATACGTGTTGTTGGATATGCGATAAATGCGAAGAATACGAATATGTGTATGATGAATTCACGTGTAAAGACTGTGGTCCCGGTTATTGGCCATATGAGGATAAATTATCCTGTTACGCATTAGAATTACAATATATGCGTTGGGATTCACCGTATGCTCTAGTACCAGTAGCATTCTCTTGTTTAGGTATCTTAGTAACATTAACAATAATTGCATTATTCATCAAACATAATGATACACCATTGGTTAGAGCATCTGGACGTGAATTGAGTTATATGCTATTATTGGGTATATTGTTGTGTTATTTAAATACGTTTATTTTATTGGCACGCCCAACGACAGAGACATGTATTACACAAAGATTCGGTGTTGGTGTTGGATTTTCTATAATATACGGGGCCCTACTTACAAAGACTAATAGAATCTCACGTATATTTGATTCAGCTTCGAAATCTGCTCAAAGACCGAACTATATTAGTCCCAAGTCGCAGGTAATCATCACATGTTCCCTCATAGCTGTGCAAATTCTACTCACACTCGTATGGATGATCGTTGAACCACCAGGCACCAGATTCTATTACCCTCATAGGAACCAGGTCAGTATTATATATTATTATGTTAAATATACTCGATTTTTCCTATATCTCAATATAGACATCGAATATCAACGAAATTGTAGACGATCTAAAAAGAAATATATCCTTACTTATAGTAGGATAATACTGAAAACGTATAGTTAAAGTAAATAAATATACCGGTCGATACCTTCAAATATCTAAGATAACATACATTATCCGATCCTAGACAAATTATAAGATATCCCTAACAACTTTAGTTCATCCATCTAGATAACTGGAAACGGATCTCATCTGTTGATGGATAAATATTTCGTTATTACCGGCTAAATTTCTACTCGTCATAATAATTTTTTTTTGTTTCAATTAAAACGCCTTGAAATTTCCATCATTAACAGTACAACCCGATTTTATTGATTAAATATCGGTATATTAGTGGTTTTAGTTAAGATGCACTAGAAACTTTGTAGACCACTTAATATTCCCTATTTATACACGGAAAGAATTTACAATTTGTTATTTCAATTGTAATGAAGTTTCCTATGGAAATTCCCTTGAGATATTCTAACAAAATGTCTGGTCTATAGTAAATTTATTTGAGGCTGTGAATCAATATTTCAAATACTATTGAAATAAAACAGCCATGTATACAGAACTGCCGGTAAACACTTGTGAATTGTGACTCAAAGGAATTTATTTGTGATGAAACAAATCATGAGTGAAGTTTGTCGATTTTGTAATTTTCAAAGTGTCATCTATTTGGAATTATGGAATATTAAAACGGGTGATGTAAAAAAAAGCCGAAAATCCTCTATATTTTCGATGAAGTCAACGAAATAGCCGCAGGTGAACAGTGTTGGAAAGTGTTACAAACTGTAATAAAGTCAAATAAACAGTTTCATTTTCCACTATGTGAAGTTATAAAAGCGGAACAACAAATTTGTCTTAACTTGTTTTATCGTTTATTGACTATACGATGATACCTGCACGGTTATAATAGGCGGTTTATGGAGGTTTTACCGAAATTTCCGGGAAACACTTGTTTATTAACCGATTGTTGTGCCTCAAATACATTAAAATTCGGTAAAATGGTCGACCCTTTTCCAACGTACTTAAAAACACTCGAAAAACTTCCACATTAAGGAAATTGTGAGATTAGATGAACTTTACGACAATTAACCAATAAAATTATACGCAAATTTATTTGACGATGATAATTGAATGACAGTTTTGATTTTGAATATTTACGGGTAGGCTTGTAACTTAATCTTGTTTAGTTCGTTTCGTTGATATAAATCCTCGCATTTCCACCAATTCTATTGTGTTTGACAAATATCAAAACCTATATCAAAAAAATTGAATCTCGATAAAAATGGTGCGTAATTGGTTAAATTACTCTTGTCTCTCAATCAAAAATTCAAATCTATTCGATCTGTTTTGACCGTTTTAAATTTGGATTTTATTGTCGAAATACGATAGTTTTTTCTGTATTACAGGTGATATTGAAATGTAAAATCCAAGACATGTCGTTCCTGTTTTCCCAACTTTATAACATGGTATTGATAACAATTTGTACGGTGTATGCTGTTAAGACTAGAAAAATTCCAGAAAATTTCAATGAATCAAAATTTATCGGTTTCACAATGTATACAACTTGCGTTATTTGGTTGGCTTTTATTCCAATATACTTCGGTACTGGTAATTCGTATGAGGTGAGTATTTTATAAATTATTTCAATTTTCGAAGTTTTATCTAGTTGATTTATGTTTTCGCGAATCTTGTTCAATTTAAAAACATCTCACATTAAAATTAATAATATTAACGATATAAAGTCAATCAGTTGAATTATTGGGATAAAAGATATAAATCATAATAATATGATATAATGCAATTTTTTGAAAATATTTGAGCTCAGCTTTTAAATTGATAGTTTATAGATCGATTTTATTAATTTAGAACAATTGATGATTTATTTTATTTTGACAAATAAATGAAGTTTTGGTTATTGTTTCCGATACAAAGAGAAATGATGGATTCCATTTGTACAACAATTTAATGGAAATTTTTTATAATAAAAATATTTACGAGCGTCGACTGTAAGTAAGTAGATCAAGAGAAAATATATTAGACTTGTCAAGATTGTCCATTTCGTTTTCAATTTTTTGTTATTGTAGATTATTTCGATGAAATTAGTAATAAACGATTTTCGTTTCTGTATTATGCGCTACGACACTAGTTCTATTGTGAATTTTTCATTCGATCAACAATATGGAAGAAATTCATTAAAATCCCAAGTAAAACGAAACATTCTGTATTGTGTGATAAAATTCCGACGAATTTCTATTTTACCTACTATGAAAAAGAATAAACATTAAAAAAAGCAATATACCGCGTGTTTCACTTAAATGTTCCTAGATTTAATTGCAATACCTAGTATTTAACGACTGATTTGGAAAATATTTTAAGTATTTATAGGGGGCAAAATTGGGGCCAACTAGCTCATCGGAAATTGGACAAAAAACGACCGTTTTAAACGATTTTGCGACTTTCAAAAACTTTCAAAAGTTACACACGTAAAATTATTCAGAATGATTCAAAGATGCCCCTAACATTGATTTTATTCGTTTTTTCTCCATTTTATTCTGGGACGGAAAGGAATACGTTGCGTTTTTTTTTCCAGAAAAAAATCATGTGGCGAGTATCCTTGAGACATTTGACGTGTTTATCTCGGTTTAAAAAATCGAAGCCTTTTCTGAAACGAGCGTTTTTTAACCAAGTTCCCGATGAACTACGGGGTTCAAATTTTGATAGAATGATCTCTCAGGACTCTCCTATAAATCCTTGAAATATTCTTCAAATCGTTCATTAAATAATTGGCGTTTCCATTAGAGCTATGAACATTTAAGTGAGACACGCGGTATAAAAGAGAATATATTGTTATTGAGTATAATTCTATAAGCGTTTTATATTAGAAATTCCCAAAGAACATAGCATACGATGTTTGATTCGCATTAGTATAGGTATATTTTTACATTACGTTTTATATAATAACATAAATATTTCAACTTTTCGTATTTGAGTCGATTCAATTTAAAATACTTACTTGTTAGAAACAACCCTGTTGATATTCCACTATTACATTTATTATAAAATATATTTATCAAATATATTTCTGGAAGCTGATAGGAATCAGGGTGTACTACAGAAAGATTAATTATTCGAATAAATAAAATTGATGATCTTTGTACGGTACAATTGAATAAATTAATCATGCTTATAATACAGAATGTTCCGTCTAATAATATCGTTGTTTCTTCTATTTATTTTATGCGATAAGTAAACAATAGTATTGTCAATAAAATGATATTTATAGATACAGTTGTCAATACAATTCAACATTTATATGAAAAACACCGATATTACAATGACAATTTAATTCAACCACTAACTGTACATGTTGTACATGTTTTCGTTTTAATATCCTTTTTTGCCAACATCAACTTAATTAAATAAAATTAATATTAAATATACGATAGATAGATAGATTCGTTGGTGTGATCGTTGAATATTATCAATATTATCACTGTAAATTGATCTTTAACCACTTTTTGATTGTTCATATAGTCGATATTTTATTGTATTCATCATTACTTACATCGTTTTTATTAAAATTTTCAAACATTAAGGCTTCATTTGCATATTGTTTTACAATATGCAAACTCAGAAACACTCAGAAAATTTCAAATTGTATCAATTTTCATGAATAATTGTTGGAAAATTGTTGAATATCGCGTCGTTTTGAGCTCGTTTAACCATAGAGATATGCAATATTCGGTTTACATTCATCATTGATAAAATAATAAATTACAAGTTGCACCAAGTTCGGACTGTTCGAAACAGAGCGCCGGTTCCTATTAGATGGAATAGTTTGTATTAAATTGTTAGATTGAATTCGATTAATTTTCGTAATTTTTGTATTGCGACGGCCGCTGTATAATTATAGTTTCAATAGTCTTAAATAGTTGGAAATTCGCATTGCGTATTACATTTGAACTTTTCCAGTGGTGTACTTGTAAAACAATATGTTAAGTAATAGACAGTTGAAGTATACTTGGATTACGAGAAAGTAGGCCACGAATATTTAACAAAGAAGTCCAAACAAAATTCAGAACTTTGTCTTAAAGTCTTTGATATGTTCGTTTCAAACAAAAATCTATTTTTAGTATTTTTTCCTCAACTGTTTGGCGTCAAAAATGTATTTAATAATTTAATCTATCTCACATTTAATAAATGATTTTGAATTATAGAAACCCAAAACCAGTTCGACTAAAGTTTGATATTATGGATTTCCATCAAAAATTCTCTTAAACTCTGTTTTTCCCGTAAGTAACGGATGAATTTTTATGTGGCGTTTGCAGTTGTTTAAATTTTATGAATACGTTGTATATTTCCTACTGATATCCATCCAACATTTTCTCTAATGGATGTTGTAAAGTCGTATTTTGACAGATTTTTCTTAGGAACTCATCGAAAATTCACTAGTTGTACGCTAGTAGAAAGTGGAGAATTTCCAGTTTTATCCATAGTAAGATTTCCCCACTCAACACTCGAATCTAAAACGTTTTTTTTTTATTTCTGATTCCAGACCCAAATCACAACATTATGCGTTGCAATATCAATGAACGCTACCGTCGCCCTTGTTTGTCTTTACTCACCAAAAGTCTACATTATTGTTCTACATCCAGATAAGAATGTACGGAAATTGACAATGAACAGTGCTGCTTATAAGAAGTACAATTCTGGACCAGCCTCCACCTATACAGCATCATCGACAAATAGAGGTTTAACAAACTTTCTTTTTATTAATTGTGGTTTTTCCTTTATTAATAGTTATACAAATGGAGGTATTTCAAGATATTGTAGCGTGCGGATTAGGAAATCGTCGACAAACACGAACAAATTTAGACAAAACGTCAGACTATACCGGAAGTAATATCACTTTTATTTTTTGTTTATACAAATAAAATCGTTCAAAATAAGGAGGAAAAACTCATATTTGATAGTTATAAATTACCTACAAATGATAAAATTACACAAATACTAATAATCAAATACCCCGGCGCATCCACCAAAATTACACGCCTACACTACTTGTGTTTTTTTTATCGTTGTTGTTATTACTAGAAATAGTGATGTAAGAGATGCTGCTTATCTCTAAAGTGGAAATGATGTTCGCCTTTTTCTGTTGTTATTGTTGCCGTTGCTGATAAAATTGGCGTTAAGTTGCTGTTTGTTATCAGTCTCTTTCAAGCTTACGGTTTCAAAAGTATATTCTTATAGATATTCGGACATAGAGAAATAATCGTAAACTAGCAAAATCAACCAATATTGAGATTTAGTCAGGTGTTTAGTATGAAATTAGAATTGACAAACCTCCTGATTGTTGCACAATTAGTTCAAATTGATTTCTATACGATTAAATTTGGAATTGTATTAAAGGTGAGTTAATAAATATTTTTTCGATATTTTCTCAGGTGTTGATCCCAGTGAAACAATTCCAATGCAAAGTGTTGGTCCAAATACGCCGTCTAGAGGCTCTTGTACAGCCGGTACAGTTGAACCCGCCTCCGATAGTATAGCTTTATTATAAATAAATAACCAACAAATTTGAATGATCTCCAACTATAAACAACAGTATTGATTAGTATTGTTCAAATAAGAATTAACATCATTATCTTCATTATTATTTTAAGGTTCTGTTTTATAACAAACGATACGTCAACTCTAGTTTCTATCCTCATATTTTCCACTTATCCATTTATTCTCATATATACTCTGACGTAACAGAAATGAATTTTCTGAAAGGATTCGCGTCTAGTTGTTGTTTTATTTTCTCCTATTGCTCCTTCATTTTTCTCTTTTTTTCCTATATAACAGATATTGTTACGGAATTATTAATAATTCAAAAATTAATGGAAAATGTCGAAATTCCAGTTAAAAAATATATCAAGTGTTATTCTAAATATTTTCTCAACTCCCCCATCTCAACTTTAATAAAAATCAATTAGATTATATATTGATTTATTAAATCGCGTTATTATATTTAATTACGCTGTAGAATACGAAAGAATTTCTTTTATGTCTGACAATCCTTGCAACTCTCACCTGATATTTGTAATTTAATTAATTCTAGTAAGATTTACTTGTAGACGTTAAAAAAATAATAAACGACTGATGTACTCTACGTCTATTTCGATTCGGTCTGGTGTTTTCAGATTTAGAAAAAGCGAATGAAGCCGACCGGGTTGTAATGGACGGAGTATAAAGGATACGTTATAATTGTGATATTTCGTTTCGTTTGTTGAATATTTAGATTCTATTTGGATAAATACAATTATGAATGTAGCAGAATTATTTGACACAAATCTAGTTTGATTATTTAAATTAGATTTGTGGACGTTCTTAAATGGTAGAATAATCACCGACATAAAATCGGATCATTTTCATTTGAAATTAGTTAAAATTACGGTTTTGCAGATGATTCAGATCTTCTGTCGGCGACTGTGTAAAAATACATATCATATTCAATTGTTGCGTGTATAAATGGATTTTATATAGATTGAAAACTAATAAATTAAAGGTATTAAAATAGAATTTAAATCAAGTTTATCTGTATCTGACAGAATTGATATTTTATGGTTATATCTGCAACAAACAAAAAAAAAAAGAAGAGTAGATAAAATTCATTCTATTTTCTGTGAAATTTAATGTTAATCCCATGTAGCAATAGTTGAATCAACACAACCCAATCTAGTCATTTCATAACGGGTGTTTTGAAATTATCATCGATTCAATACAAGTCAATAATTAAACAAAATTAATCGGGAATCATTTCGATCGTCCGTTATCACAAAACTGTTCCGCCTAATGTTCACTATTTATAGCTCATTCCTTATATCTGTATCGAATATTATAAATGACTATCGCCAAATTTAATTCGTTCTCAAATTAATTTTTATTATTAACTTATTCACTAGCTGTAAATGTTCATTGTTTGTAGGAAAATGTGATATTTTTATTATTTAATTATTGTACAGGCCGTCAAAATTCACACAACAAACAATATTGCCACTCTTTGTCGTCCTGTATATGCTGAATAAATGTGATTTTATTTTTTATTGTTTATTGATATTAATTCAATTAAACGTTCAATGGAAGATACAAAAGACCGATTATTTACGAATTTATGTAAATGTACGTTGTAGAATTTATTTTGCTCTCTTAAATAAAGAAACTGTTACCTATAATAATTACGCATAATCCATAATTACAATATATTCCTAATTCTGCGATTATAAAAATTATTTTTAAGGCGACCTCTATTGATTAATAGAATAACTATAATAGAACGTTTGGTACAGTATTTTAGATATTTAGCGCCACCTAGGAGATAGTAGTAGTAATAAAAATAGGCGCCTTATTTGAATTGAAAATTATTGATTTTTGAATGAAACTGTTTTATATGTAGAGATCTTTATTGGCACCAATAACCAAAAATAAATTGCTTATACAAGCAAAATGTTAAAGTGTACAAACTGCTTAAATGTTAAAAACCCATTAATTATTATTATTATGGTTATTTTTAATGAGAACAGAAAAAATAATGCTACACGTTCACAGGGATTACTCAACAAGCTACTTACAATATACAATGTACAAAACCTAATGGGATTTATTTTTGCTTATTTGTTTTTTTTTTGAAATTTTTATAAAATTATTTAGCCTAAAATATGTGTTATTATAACTGAATAAAATCATTGACCTAAAATTGTATAACTTAACAATAAAGAATCACATGCATCATTAATAAAATGATGAATTTCATTTAAAAAATAAAACGAAACATCTAACTGGCATTAATTTTCATCTAAACTCCCATTTCCTACCACCAGAAATTGTCATTTACACATCCACACTCACATAAACACACTTAAACAGGCATACAATCTAATGCTAACTATGTACAAATTATGTTATGAAAAAGGCATATTCATCACCTGATATTTTTAATGTTTTACAAAAATATATTATTATAGTTCTACTGAATATTAGCAGCATTTTAAAGAAAATGAAAATTATAGTACTCTCTTAATATAAGCAATAGTTTTGTTGCAATTCAATGCCCTTTAAAAGGTGAGGATTTCCGTGTTAAACACTATTTATTTCTACTATTAGAAAAAAATGTTTTTAACTTGAATATTTTGAGCAAAATTGCAGTGGTAGTTCAGTTTTTCTTCGTTACTGTTTTTTTCTATATAGGTTTACATTTAAAAAAATATTTCCACATCCCTATACATAATGTCCATTACCGAATTGAACCGTAAATATATAAATTTGAACAACGAATCTTTCAAAACACCTATCTAGATTTTGGTATCTAAAAACCGAATTAAATTCACTCTTTATGTCCTTGTGTTGGTGGTTCTTTACGTTCTTGATTTGTTATTGTTGAATTTGAACGAGGCACAACTAATATTGAACCATCAGCTGATGTTTGCAAACTATATTGATAAGGTGAATATTGATTACCATCAGGATCACGTAAATTCTATAAATTTTCTCATTAATTATTTAGAAAATTAACTAAAATTTTGTTAATTACCTGAAATACATGCCGATATAATTGTTGATATTTATCTTTCATTCTTTGTC
Organism: Mylabris phalerata; assembly: GCA_020740385.1. Classification (NCBI taxonomy): domain Eukaryota; kingdom Metazoa; phylum Arthropoda; class Insecta; order Coleoptera; family Meloidae; genus Mylabris; species Mylabris phalerata. Next base: position 168,874 of record JAJEOX010000292.1, read on the forward strand.
GTTCATTTGAGATGAATTCATGTTCGTTCATTAATCGCATCTTTCTATCTCTCATATCTTTAACTTCATCAGCTAAACTCAATATTTGATCGAGTTTACGTTTACGACAATTTTGTGCTGCAACTTTATTTTTACCACGTCTACGTATATCACGGATTAGACTCAATTGTGCTTCACTTAAGTCATATTTAGACAAACGTTCATTAAATTCGTCCATTGGTAAATTAATAATATCATCAACAGTTATTGGAACGTTTAAAGCACGTGCACGTTTCTCATCTCTAGTTAAATGTTCATCATCGGAATTTTTGCGTTGTTTAATTATTTTATCGCGCGATATTGGACGTTGCATAGCACCAGTACTTTCTGGTGGTAAATGATAAGTATGATTATGTTGTATATGATCAATTGTTGAACGTACTATATGATTATTACGTCCAAATTCCATTGAACATGAATATTTCATTTCAGTTGGTTTTGGACCAATACTACCTTCCGGTTGTGTATTATTATATGTTGTTGTTGTTGCTGTTGTTGTTGTTGGATCTCTATATTCGTATTTAATTGGTGGTTGATGTGTTGTTGTTGTTGCTGATGTTGTTGTTGTTGTTACAGTTGCTGATACACCACTAGCACCTTGTTCTTGTAAATAACGTTTACCGAACATTTGATGTTTCTTTTGTGCTACTGGTGGTATTCTTGCTGTATCTGGTGATTGTCCCATATTTGTATGATGACGACTTGTATAACTATAATCATATGGTCGGTATTTTCTATAATTGTAATTAAATATTATTTATTTTTATATTTATCGAATTTAGTTCAATTATTTACGTTTGATAATCGGTAACGTAATGGTCGCCTGTTGTATGACCAGAGTCCGAACCGGCATCACACCATTCACCATCCGATAATGATGGGACACGTTCTGATCCCATTGAACTAACAGCACTATCACTGGATGTATCCATACGTTCAGCATCAGCACGGGAAATTGATGTTGCACCACCTGTACTACTCATACTTAAATTATTGATGGTGTTATTGCTGTCCAACATACGCATCGTGTACATCCCTGGTAAAACCGTGAATTACTCATTAATTAAAAATTACAAATTTAATTAATAATAAAAATTAATAATAGATCACTTTAAAATTGATAATTGAGAAAAATTTCGATAATCCAAAAGTCGATTTTTTAATAATTTCAAATTATGAAAATTTTCATTATTTACCAAGCACTTACGTCATCAGATCAATAACGTCACCCTCTTATCAACAATGAAAGTTTTTTATCATAAAAATCTTCTTCAATTGGGATTTTCCGGCGTTATTAAAAATCGTTTTTTTTTGTTTTTTTTTTAGAGATATCGCTAAAAAACTTACTTGTCTAGCAAATCTATACGTTAAAATAACAACAACAATGACAATTATAACAATTACAATTGTTTATTAAATAACAATAACAACACAAATTGTCATTAATGGAAAAATTATTCATTTCGATTGTATTTCTAAAATTTTGGTAATTGCCAAACATTGTATAATGAACGAAAAACGTAAAATAACTGATTAAATACAATGCTCCATTGGCTATGAATGTCTTATCAGTAATGAACTAAGTCTCAAGGATAACCCGAACGATGATTCAACAATTTTTCTCTAATATTCAAACTTAAAATTAACATCAACACATAAAAATTACACACTTTTTCTAAACAAACATAATCAATAACACGTGTATTAATTATTAATATATTAAATAGTCAAAATTGATTTCTAATTAATCTAATAATTGTATAAAATCCGCCGACATTTCGTCTAATAGTTAAAAACCGACAAACTTTTGTTGCCAAATTATAAAAATAAACCACTACTAAAATAGATCGAAAGAAAATTCGAACGTTTTCAATACAAATTAAATTTTAATTTATTAAATAATAGATAGAATTTTCGAAATTGTGTACCGTGCAATTTTAATGAATGTCACTTTTTTTGAAAAAAACCCACTCCACTAAATCACGCATGCGTTTCATGAAACAATTTAAATTCTCCTTATCAATTTGCGTAATAATTTTTTGTAATTGCGATTTAAAAAGTAAATCATTTTTGATATTATTAATAATATAATTCTTACCTTCATTCATTGCCATATCCATTAATTGTAGATCTTCATCGTTTAAAATGGACGATAAGAAACCATCGGTTTGATTCAATTCAGATGTACCGTTCTTTAATTAAAAATAAAATTAATTGAATTTTTCTAATTTTGATTTATTTAATTACCTGATAATACATCATATCATGCGAAGGCTCAAGTTTGTAATGAGGGGTTGTATTCGGTTCACCCATTGGTTCACTGCTATTTGTTAAATTCATAGATGTTGCAACAGCATTACCGAGATTTGTTCCGCCTAAATTCAATAAATAATTAAATTTAATTATAATAATTATTACTATTATTAAATATTACCGATATTGCTGTATGGTACTGTGGCGTTAATATCACCCATAGGTGGTGTTAATGTGGCATTATGCAATAAAACACCACGTGTTGCTTCTGGATTATAACCCATACTATGGGCATGCGGGTGACTATAATTATGCAATGCATGATGGTGACTAAATGGATGACTTATACTGGTAGCATCACCAGGACTTGGTAAACTTAATAAATTAGCCAAATCCTGCCATCTTTGTTCCATGCTCATTGTACGAACAAATGGCATACGGCTCTATAATTAAAAATTAAAATAAAATAGAAAATTTCACATTATTTCAACAACAAAATTAGTTATGGTTGAATAGCCAATTTATATTAAAGCTTTCTATTAAATTATATAAGTTGATTTTTATCGTACCTACACCTGATCACTATTAAAATGCAGGTAGATTTATAAAAATTTTAACACACACACACACGCACAAATTGATACACACAAGAATTGATGATAAAAGGAACGAACCACCCTTGGACATGTTGTTAATTTGACAAGAAGAACCCGCAAATTACAAAGGAAGAAGTCACTACCTAGCCGTTTTTTAACAACAATTCATCTGTCATCATTCGAAATTCACATTAAAAAGGGTACAAATCTCATTATAAAACTGATTCTTTAACGAAACGAACGAGAAAAAATTCATGTTGAGAATAAAATTGTTATAGAAACAATACATGTTAATTATAGGACGATTATAAAAGAATGTATAGAATCAAAAATAATTAAATTTATTCGATCAAAAGACATCGTGTAGAAAAATATACCTTGACAATAAAATTACAAGGTAATTGTTAATTCTATTTTAAATATGATGCATGCTTCTATTTCCTGAGATTAATAATAAAATGTAAGTTAAACGTATAATTTTAAATGTAAGAAAACTGAATACGCCAAGGTTGTCCATAAAAATACACAAAAATTCATAAAAAACAAAATAATTCAACTAAATTATTCTGTCATAAAATTTTAAAATGACATTTCAGAAGGTTACGTTTCAAAAATCACTAACAATTGTCAAAAAAGAGAGATAACTGTTAATACCAACTTAAAACACTAATCTGTCTCTTATACTCCCACAAATTAATATAACAAGTCTAGGTACTTTTAAATGATTAAATTGGACGACTTGCAAAATATCAATCTAAAATTTTATACAAGACTACCAACAAGTAAAGAATAAAAAATGCAAGATTATTATAAGTTTTTAGATGTGTCGATAGGGTTGGACTTAAAATTTTCTAAACTAGTTAAACGAGCAAATACGACTTTTGATTGATTTTTCTACTTACTTGAAAGGCCCGATGATGGGAGTGGTGAAATTGCGGCGTTTGAATCATATCAGTTAACAAATCTAGATCGTCTTCTGCTGTTTTCGTTTCAGTATTCGTTTCTGTTTTTGTAACAGCCGATGCAGTTTCACTATCGTCTAAATTCTCCAATTCTTTCACATTAATAGCGTCCTTTTAAATGCATCATAATTAATTTAAATTCATTAATTAAACGAAAAAAACAAACGTACTTGTGGTGTATCGTCGTCTAATTCAACTAAACGTAAAGCTTCGTCAAGAAGAAACTCTGGAAGCGGCAATGAAAGGTCCCCTAGTGGTAGATCACACGAGGGGCCACAATCCGCTCCATTTAAAGATTCGTTCAATTCCTCTGTCTTTATTACATACTCCCCTGTAAATAAATAAAAACAAACATCTCAATTATTACACGGATATTTTCAATAAATCTACAATAAAAGTTGAGAATATCAATACGGAGCAACCCCGAATATTTCTATTGGTTGTTGAATAGTTTAGGGTAGTTTCCACCCCAATAGTTACGCAATACAGATGTTACAAATGGTTGTTGTGTGGATGGTGAAAAAAACGATTAAATTTTCTTCTCTATGATTGAATGTTGCTGTATCATTGTGTTGTGATAAAAAAATTGGAAATCCTGTAAAATCCGCCGTTAGACAATCAATAAATAAATTAGAAAAAATATCGGAGAATCTAAATAGTTTTATTGTTTGAAAAATTGATTGATGGTCAGTGGCGGGCATGGTAAAACAAATTTCTGCCATTGGCCAATATAAATTAAATAATAATGAGAAAATACCTAAAATAAAGATAATCTAAGAAAAAATTATAAATAATGAATAGATTGTTTGATGATTAATGTTAAGTTATTTTATATGAAGAGGCGTTAACTTGAAATATTAAAATCGAATATATTACGTTGCTGCCATGTGCCGGAAAGCCATTTGTATGTTCCAATGAATATACGTCAAAGAGAGGCCGCCATTTGGAAGCCATTTTGTTATGTGTATACATCTCAACTGTATTGTTAAAATGTATAAGAGAGATAGAGTATTATAAATAAAAATATAAAAGAATGAATAAGAATCTTTCTCTCTGTTGTACATGATGCCGACGATAATGAAGATGTGTGAACACTTTGATAAATTCTATCGATACAAAATCTCACGGTTTTTTTTTTACTACCCCCATATTTTTTTATTATATCGTCATTAATTTATAGTTTAATTGAAGGCTCACATATTAAAAAAAAATACAAGTACCACTCCTATTGTTCATACAATCCGATTTCACTTCAAATAAAAACGTTAATAATTATGAATATATCGGTGATTATTAATTGACGGTTTAAATAATCAATTTCTAATTAACGCATTCAAATAATCACTCGAATAAAAATGAAAAATACTTTTACTTTTTTTCTAATTTAGGGATCAATTACGCAAAATTTTCATCATTTCTAGATAATTTCTAATTATAAATTTCGATATACTTATCCATAATATCAATGTCAATTTATTGTGATTTATTGCGTTTTAATTGACTCTAATGAATCGAAAATAGATAATTTTGAGAAAAATCGACGATAATACTTGAAACTAGTAAAATTTTCTACATTATCTACTAGAGATTTAGTTCAATTTTTTTCCAAAATATTCTATTTAAAAATACGTACATTTAACAGGTAAATTTAATACAGAATATCCTTTAATAGAAATTGAAAGATAATAAAATATTTTCTGAAACAAGATTCTCAAAGAAAACGGATTTTAATCAAGGAAATTACAGTTTATTATATGTTTATTGTTCAAATAATGGCTATTCAGTGGAGCGATTTTATTTACGAGATTACATATTTATTTTCTTAAGTCTTTGATTTACTCGATTATTTCGATTATAGATTGTAATAATTGCCAAATGGATTAGAAAAATATCGATTTTAATTATTATTATTATTTATGCATTGTTAATTTGTTATAAAAAGTGAATGATTGATATATTTTGATATTATAATTAATATAATATTAAAATTGTTATTACTTTTTTCTGATCTCATTTTGTTATGTAATGATGATTGACAGAATGAGTAACGAAATTTTGGTGGGTATAATAATTTTCCATTAATTAAACTAAATATTATATTTATTATTTATAATTTTATTTCAATTTACGAATCAACTCTTTTAATTGTTAATTTAATAATTTTAATGGGTGACAATTAATAAATCACAATACAAACGTGCTATTGAAATATTCAGTTTTTATATTATTTATTGGAAATGTAGCGAATTCTCTCCGCTACTTAGCGTCTTCATAAATTTTACAAATAGCACGTTAACTGACATACGCTGTATATTTTATCAATATTTAATTTAATGGCGATTTTACTGAATTTATATAATAATTTATTGCAAAATATGCGATTTTGATATATTTTAGATTGTTTTCTTCTGATAAAATTTGTTTTAACATACGATTTAGAGATGATTATTGTATTTATATTGAAATTGCTTCATTTTGTTATCAATTTTTCTCTTTGTGCCAGTTTATGTTAGATGAACTATTGGTAAAATTGTATTTTTTAATTGTCGGACTATCAAAGGTTAATTTTGTTTATGAAATTATTGAATTTGCGTTAAAATGGATTAAACATTTTTCAGGATCAACCGATATTTTATATAGATTAGATTAGATAAGAGCTTCCAAATTTTAATTTAAAAATTTAATTAAGAATAGTTACAATTTTCTCGAATAGTATCAAATTTAGCAATTTTTTTAAGATTTTGGTAAATTTACAATACGTTCTCTACAATTTCTGTTTTTAATAGGCAAGAAAGATAATGGAGTTGTTTCTTTATGAAATATTCAGGATGAAACACGGCGTATAAATAATAAAATTGTGATGTTTATTTACTTTTGCTATAAAATGGAATATTATGAATAGTTTAATTTAACGATCTATCTCCTTATTGACATTACGATTTAAATTCTCTACCACTTATTTTGATAGTACTAGAAAAACTTTTCTATATTGGTATATTTTTGTTTCTTATTGTTATCATTATTTTTTTCTTTTTACCTGTACAATGAATACATTATAATATTGTCGATACTTGAACGAACAAAAAAGTGTCAAAAATCATATTTCTAACAAGAAAGATAAATAAACAAAACAAAAGGCAGGTTTTTTCGTGATGGACATAACACACAAATACAGACACAAGTATAAGGGAAAGAAACCTGAAATGTACTTGAGACAGACTTTTAAAAACCGCATTCAAGATGAGAATCTTTTGAAATTTTTATTTATAAGGGAACAGTAATTTTCACCTTTTTAAAGTGGTTCATTTTAAAATCACCTCACTAATGGTTTCTTGGAAAAGGTATGGATGAAAAAGACGAATAAAATAACACAAAACTGATTGTTATCTAAATAATGCACCTTTTAATTTATATACGTGTTATAAATTCACCGATAAATATTAATATTGGTGTTATTATTGGGATTTTCGACCGGCGGTTTTTCAGTAAAAGCCGACGGCTGACCGGACTAAAAGCCGCGCTTTTCTCGTATTTGTAAAATTTCAAATTTTATTATTCGATTCGATTTTTAACAATAATCTTTACAAGAATCTAACTGCCATGTGCTCAGTTATAGTAGATTCAATAACAATAAAAGTAAAAGCGTTTATTATTCCTTTCAATTTTCAAAAAATTTACAAATGTCAAAAAACGCACGAGAAACGATTACTCAAAAATGAAATATATAAATGTTATAGAATAAAATAATTTTAGTTGTGTCATGGTGCAATTCCCTTGAGTATGTTATACTAAGTCCGAATATCATTAATCATAAATTTAGTTACAATATAGAATTTTTGACAACTGAAAACTATGACTAACAAAAATCATTAATATTTCATAGATGCCCTATTGTCAACATTAATGATCCCTATACTTGAATGCAAAAGTAAAAATGATGTTTATTTAAGAATCAAATCCTACCTTTGTATTAAAACGAAAAATGTGCGTAATTCAGTGAAAATTATATCCAAAATGACATGTCCAAACAATCACAATACAACACAATTATTTCAATTAATAAAAAACAATACACTTATCAATAAAATCACTAAACATATTTAAATTAGAAAAGAAACCAAACACTAAAACTGAATAGATGAATGAATGAACGAAGAACACACGAATAGCAGGAACAGTAATGTTGTTTATGGTGCTTTCGAAGGTATAAGACTGCTAGAGCTGAAAACAGGCAAAGCCAATCAGGACCCAGCCCAACAGAGCGAGCTCAAGCTAATATGGCTGCCACACTGACAATGGGGGCCAGAGAAAGGGAACTTGCTCAACAGAGGACAGAGGGGCTTCTAAGAGAGGGGCTCTAACCCCGAATGATTGCAATGCAACTTTTTTTCGTGTACTATTTTTATATGTATGTGTTACAATCTTATATATTTCCATTAACGATTCGACCACCGCTGTTAATGCCCCACCTATACAACAATCAAAAACAGAAATTTTTTAAACCCTATATAACAATATTAAATAGAAATTTTTATGATTGTGTTATTGTTTTAAAAGAGTGGGAGTTGGAGGTGAAGAACTAAACAATAATGGTAGAGAGAAAGACCTTGGAGCCACTCCAATACAGCAACAATATAATCTTAAATTCTTAACAAAAGATGAGCTTGACTTATAATCCACTTAAAAAGGTAGCGAAGAATTCCTTCCTAAACATCCATTTAATGACAGCTTGACTCTTTAATTTATCAACCATCAAATCCTCTTCACAATACAATTCGAATTATTTCAACACTAATAACCCAAATTGAACGATTCTTTTTGGGGGTAATTTCAATAAAATTATTGTTTATATTTTTATAGTTATTGTAAATATTATTAGAAATTGTGTAATGCGGTTAATAAGATAGTAAGGTTGTTGGATTCTCTTCACAATAAAGCACAAAGTCATTTTCAGTCTGCATTTTGTCTAGTAAAGGTCTGTCCCCATCATTGGCCACTGTGAATGAATTGTGCTTATACATATTGTTTGTTGTATCACCTAAGAAACGTGGCGTCATGCACAAGGAAAACACACCAAAGTCTGGAGTCATGACAACTTGCAAGCCATTCAACTACGCGATTATAAAAGTAGCTACAATTTTATTGTTATTGAATTTTGACCAACAATAAGAAACGTTTTTTCTAATTGTAACAACTATTAATAAACGTTTGCAAACTCACTGGCTATTCGATATGCTAATTTGGCCATCCAATCATCAACAGGTGTATCATCACTATCATCATCATTGTCATCATTAACAATGAAGGAGAAGAAAAGGAAAAAAATCACTTTCAACTATTGTCATTTATAACGTTTTTTTCTTCTCCTTTTTATTGATTACACAACGATCAAATATCATATAATTGAATCAAACTATCACAAAAACAATGATAGAAACTCTTTTATTATTTTCTATCAAATGCTCGAATCTTAATATAAATGGACATCTATCACTGCTTGAACGACAGATAAACCATTAGTCAATATTTGTGAGTGTACCTGTCTGTAATCTGACCTATGTCCCATATTGATGGTTTGTCATATTCTCATACATCGGCATACCAATTTTTATTAAACATAATAATCAATCCACAGTCGATTTATCATAAATTCTTATCGTAATCGATAATCGAAATTTGTAAAAATTAAAGAATTCCACAAATAATCAAAATGGGGAAAGAAATTCGTTAATTGAACACCGATATAACAAAATAGGCGTGGCTATTTAAAACAGCATTCGATAGAAAGTCGGCACGCCTCCTCCAGTTGTTATATACCTATTGTGAATATAACATTAATTCTGAAAATAAAAATCAGATGGTTTTTTTCCTTAAATTTTTTCCTCTATTTAAAAATATTAAAATTCAACAGTTCCTGGTTGATAATTTATACTGTTAAATATTAATTTCCTTTTGAAATTGAGGAAAAACGTAAATTGAACGAATACAATTTTAAATTAGGTTATCTAAGGACAGGTGTTGGGTGTGAAAAGGAGTCTAGACCAGGGCTTTATTCGACAACATACAGGATGACTTTACAATTTTTATCCTGCAGTGAGAAATATTTCCAAGAAGACCCACCCTACCAAATAAACTATCTGTTTGAAATACCAAATAACGTATTTCTCTCCTTTCTATTTTATTTATTTATTTGTTTGTTTAAAATAGAATCTAGGTGTTTATTTGTTTTTTTTTAGAAAAATCGGAGATAGTTGTAAAGTTTTCTAATTATAAAAGGGTCGTTTAATGGGAAATTTTTGCCGATCTCATCATGGACCGGGTTCAACTGTCAAATACCATCATTACTCATGGAAAATAAAGCTTATATCATGGAAATATTTTAGACATAGTACGGAATCCAACTTCTATTGTTAAGTTATTAATCTGGTTGTGTATGTATTTGTGTGTTGTGAACGATGCTTTCCATCAATCTGAACAGCATGAAACGGAGTGTTCTTACATTAAGAGAGTGAGCAAGGGTTTTCCCTATAAGGGAGATACATTTACTAAAACGTTTATTATTCCCATCCACTCCATTTATTTATATTTAAAACCTTTCATAATGATTGATTGATCAATATTTTAACGAAATCCAACACCGAATTATATTCAAAACAATTTTAAAATAGTGAAATAATCCCTAGAAATAGAATCAAATTTAAGAAAATCAACTCAAATTATTCGGATGACACGAAATTTTAACAGGCGCATCAAAATTAATAAAGCCCGAAAAACAAATGGCGGTAACAGCCAACCATCGTAGTTACAATTTATTCAAATTAACAAACATTAAAGCATAAAATTCCAGCTGTCGACATTATCAACCGTACAATTTTTAATCAAAATAACCAAAACAACAATAATCATTATTATTATAAAAACAAAATGGAAGATTTTTTTTATTACGAACCTGTTTCAGTATCGATGGTATAATTCAGACCGGCCCATGGATCAACTAATTCAGGTTCTTCTTCCTATTAAAAACAAAAATAATAAACAACAAAATTGAAAATCATTTAAAAACTAACTTTAATTTTATCATCATTGATAGCTTTTAATGTTTCCAATTTTTCAATGTCTTCATTTCTGTTGTTGCATTTGATGTTGTTGGTGTTGTATTACCATTGTTGATTTCGGGTTTTTCGATTTTTGCATTCGCTAAATCCAGCGAAAAACCCAAATCGACATCTTGTTTCCACAATACTTCTATCAAATCCATATCCTGAAACAAATAATAAAATAATTAATAAAAAATAATAATTCCGAAATGTCCATATTGTACTGTTACTGTTTAACTAAAAATGATTGATAACATTTTCGATAACAACACAATATTTTTAATTAAAATAAAAGCGAATCCGCTTGCCAATTTATTGATAACATAATTCGCATTTCTATTATAAAATTATAAAATGACAGAAGGTTATCCAACGTAACATTCCAAAAGTCACTAACAACTGATAATCTTAATTTGTAAGAAAAACAAAAGATACGGTGATATATTCTGTTAGTAAGTCTGTTAATACCACCTTAAACTATCAATCTATCTCTTTTTCTCTCACAAATTAGTATCCAAAATAAAGGTACTTTTAAATCATTATATTGGAAAACCTAAAATGTCAATCAAAAATTTTGTAATAGACATATTTTGACATCTTTATTTACTAATCTCTTAAATTGACAGAAAATTTGTTGTTTTTTAGAAATTTTCAACTACTTAGATCCTAAACAAATACACTAAGACAATATTTAAACTGTTAACCCGGAGCATCCCCAACAACAAATTTAACATTAATTAGAAAATAACGCAATTTTAAATGTTAAATCGTAATAATGCGAATCTATAATTAAATTATTTGATTCAATATTTTTTGGCTTTATAGCGAGATTTGATAATTGTTTCTTTAATGATTTAGAAGCAAAATTCGTTAAAAATCGATTAAGAAAGTCTCTAATAACCGAATTTGTATTTTTTGTGATAGAGAAAGTACAATTCAAGCATCTAGAAGTGTTCGTTATATTCAAAAGTTGCGAAAGTTATCGTTATAAGAGAACTGCAATATTCTTTTCTGATAAAAATGGAGGCTTTCATAATTTGTAATAAAAGCTTCAAATAGTTGATAGTTTTCAGTCAATATTGCTCTTAATTAACGGTTTTTTTTATCAATTAATGTTATTTCAGAGAAATTTGAATTATGAATTGACTGAAATAAGCTTAATTTTGATTGTTTTTGATAAAGTGTAAGCTTTTTCGCTGAAGTGTTGTTCTATTGTTAATAATTATTATAATTTATTTATTGATGAATTAGAAAAAAGACTTTTAATTATCTTTAATTAAATACTGATATACGATCGTTTTTGTTTTTGTTCTTTTTTTTTTATTAATTGTACAGTTAATCAATTGATGACTTTCTAAAATTGTTAATTGTGATAATTACAAAAGGTATATATGTAAAAACTGTTGTCTACAATGAAAATAATTAGTTAATTAATGTCCAAATCGAATTTCTCATCATTAATCAAAGATATGCGTGTATCGTTGATAGGTAAAACAAAACAACACCTGCTACGTAATATGAATTAAAATTAAAGCTCCATCATGAATATTATTGTTATATATTTACATGTTGAAATAAGGTAATAAAGAAATGATGACGATAATAATAATAATAATGATAATGTTATAAATAAATTAAAATAACGATTGGACTGTTCACTGTAACAAGTCGACAAGATGGCGGCGATCACCCGACTTTACACAACTCAACAACGTTTGATTTATCCATGCGGGAGACCAAGGTGTGGTTCTCGTTTTCCCTGTTACCCTACAGTTAACCAACACCCATTGTCTTTTATGCTCCTCCCAATCTAATCTAATACTGGCAGTTGTTGAATTTTTCCTTTTCTAAATACTATTGGCAATAATCTAACAAAACTATAGTAGAATATTGAGGGAGTTCAACAAAATTATTGTAGAAAAATTACAAAACACTAATAGAGATATTCAGTTTTGACACTGTCACAATTGTATTAAGAGATTTGTCTCCAACAATAGCAACAATGAATGAAAAATTGTAATTTATCAATAGAACTAAATTTCTATTCGTGTTTTTTTTTTGATAAATTCACCCTTAGAAAATATTCTTGTTCCCCCCCGTTTTAAACTTTCCCTTTTTGCCTATTCATTTATTCCTTCTTCAAAACAAAACCAAACCGAATACATGCGAGATAAATCAAAGAGTATCTTTTCGATTCTGCGTCTCCCTTAGTAACAACGATAAGGGTGTTTGTTTTTGTTCGAAAACTGTCTCTGTATAGAAGAGAGAAAGATTAATTGTTGTGAAAGTAGAAAAATTACACCCTCGCTCTGTATGTTTTATTTATCAAGATTTATGTTCAAAATAATCGACGATTAATAATAATGAGTTGGACGACAATAAAAAAAATTAAACATGATATAAGAAGAATAAGATTGAGGAAAAAATTATAATTAAATACTCAATATTTTCTCAACAACTTAATAAAAATTTGTTAGATTTCCGTTTGTTAAAGGAACTTTTTAAGCTCGATTGATCGTGACGGTTTAGGTCTATTGCACAAGAGGAAATAACTACAAAAGCATTTTACAGTCGATGAAGAACGGAGCGTCCTAGAAAAATTCTTTAAAACAAAATAACAACAGTAAAATATTGTTTTTTTTTGTGCTCGTTTTTATTACATATTTTGACAATTAATTGATTAGATAAAACATAATCATTGACGGAAGTTTCTGATTAAAGAGATAAGTTTTTTGAGACCGCAGTCCTTATAAAAATTATCAATTTTTTAATGTAATGCTCGAAAACTGCGAATATTTGAATAAAATTTTCAAAAAATTGAATTGTTAACTCATTCAAAAAAAAGTACGCAGTTTGAATTTATAGTACTCGCCACTTAATCTCTTCAAGATAAACAAATAGATTAAAATCGCTTTTAGGTCAATTTCAACTGCTTTTATAGCCAAAATTCCGTTTATCTTTTAACAATTACATTATTAAATTTATAAAATCTGATTTTCTACAAGCATTATTTACAAATTGAGAACCAAAAATTATGACAATTTTAACTACTTATTTTCCTTTAAGAGGAAACCAAATTATATCACAATCGACTCATTGGTTGATAAAATGTGTCTAATTATAGATTCAATCATTTTAGGATAATACAAATTCTCAATTGTTAGTAATTTTAATATTAAATTCTTGGCGCCTCAAGTTGATTGTCTCAAGATTATGACTCAAAAAACTATTTTAAAAGTAAAATTGTCTACAAATTAATTCTAACGAGGATCTAATAAATATGTCATTCAAAAAAATACGATTAAAGTATTATTCTAACGGACACCAAAGAGGTGTCAGTAATTATTTTAAGTTAAATCTTTCATAAAAGGCAAGTCTTTAAGAAACTTTTAATAGACATCGAAATACAGTGGTGGCCATTAAATTCGTTTCAGATAAACTGATAACGATAAGCGAACAATAACACTGTTTAAATAATAAATGATAATCTATTGGGTAGCAACAATAAATCGTATTTATGTAAACTTAAATATTCATATTAAATGGCGATTACTGTATTTGACGAGAAATCCAATGTGCTTGATTCAAATCGGCTACTTTTATACAAGAATTTAAAAGGATATACAAAGCGTTCCATCCCGTTTTACTCTAGATATTAATTTGTAATATTTTACTTAGAAAAATTGGCAATAATAGTTAATAGTTTTATCTGCGCTTATCAGCGGATAGAAACACTAATTTCATCATTAATAATGGTCTTATTGAGATTAATCGATTTATTAAAAATAAGTATTAGCTCGATACAAAAGTCGATTAATAGAGTTAGGATGTACACATCTTCCTATAATAATTTCAACGTTCTGAATCTTGCATTGGCGTAGTTGATTTAACATACAAATTACATTTATTTATAATCTATTCCAGAATTACAGATAATTTATAAATATCTACGTAATAGTTTATTTATTTTTCTTTATAAGTCATCTGTTTATTAACCTAAACGAAGTGCAATGAGAGAAATGGTGGGAGAACTGATTTTGTTGAAAACTTCGATAAAATCAAACAACTGCGTTTTAGCTATGACATTACCCAATCAAACGGATTACTATTACTGGTCTACTGTTTCTCAATATTCTATTCTAATCGATATAGAGCAGTTCGCTTTGTTGGCGGAGAAAGCACTTGATTAAAACAGAAATCAACAATCCGCTTTACTGAAATTTTTCAGGAGATTAGATTTTAACCGGCACGCTCTAGCGTGCCAAATCCTAACTTTAGTTATTAATGATAGCCGTATTTGGTGATATTGAACGTTCTATATATTTTTAAATTATTACTGCAATTGTAGATATTGGCAGATATCTAAAATTTCGTTACGTGAATTGAGTAAATTACAATGAAAATTGTTATAAACAGTTAACAAAATACTTAGATTGTAACTAATTTTAACTAAATTGTGCTAGTTTTGAGATTAGATAAATTTTATCAAAAATTTTAACAAATATGATGCAATCATTTGTACTACAATAAAATATTTTTAATGTTAATTGTTGCGATTGTTAATTAATCGGATTTGTAATAGAATCTGTATTAGATAATTATTGTAAATTATACGCTTTCCTGTTAATTATTCTTGGAAATTTTATAATTTTATAGAAAATTTTCAATTTTAAAGATATCATTATTACAGTATTTGTTTAGATAGTAAATAACCTCAAGCACTAACAACACAAAAACGTGAAATTTTACATCGGTGCTTGGGTGTTAAACAATTTCACCCTTGCCTAATAACAATAGAAGAACTGTCCGTTTTCTTGAATAGTCTCTCCTAAGATCTGTATGTAAAGAATTTCTTTCATTCGAAAATACATCAATTAAAATTCAAATAACTAAGAAAAAACAACAAGATTATTTATAACAAATCAAAATTATAATAAACTCAATCTAGGCGGAGTATTGTAATTACAAAAAGATATTATCTTGACATGCAATCTACATATTGTATAATACAAAAAAAATAATTAAAAC
Source organism: Mylabris phalerata (assembly GCA_020740385.1). Lineage (NCBI taxonomy): Eukaryota > Metazoa > Arthropoda > Insecta > Coleoptera > Meloidae > Mylabris > Mylabris phalerata. Next base: position 184,849 of record JAJEOX010000292.1, read on the forward strand.
AAGTTTAGTTAAACAAGCCATTATATTATAACTTGGACAAAACAAAGCTAATTAAACAAATATTCGTTTAAATAAGATCGACTATTGTATTCATGAATATAAATTAACCGAAAATTTCAATATTTTCTTATAATTTTTTTCTGCCTCTTTCTCCGTTGTAGGTATATCGATTAAAAGTATTTTTCTTATTTATTCTTCACCAATGTTCAATTTAAATATAAATCGCGGAAATCACTATTATAATAACACAATAATTAATCATTTTGACATGACAAAACTTATCTTTCATCATAAAGTTCCAACAAAACTACATGCAAACGAAAAATATCTTCCTGAACGACTGTAGTAGAAAAAAAAAACAAGAATTTTAACGATTAGTTTCCCATTTAGATGGATTGTTTTGTTTGGAAAATTCATCAACATGGTCCAATTGTAATGATATGTTGATTTTTTTTTCTATTACTTGTTCTTTTAAATAAATGGAACGATTGGTGTTTGGTTGATTAAAGTTAGAAGAGAGGGCCGCTCAAGCTTTTAACCAATGAAGATGGTCGATAGAGCAATTCACGAGGAACTGGATTCCTATTAAGAAGAATCATTTATCATCTGTCGCCACAGGACTGGGATGCATACATGCATACGAACATACGGCATTTCAAACTATTGAAAGAAAACAGGGGCGGCTTTCTATACAACATCATATGAATAATATATGGAAAATTTTAATTGAACAAAACCAAAAAAAGAACGTGCGATTGTAAAAAAATCGACATTTTTTAAATAGTTTTACAATATACAATAACCGTCAGTTAATCTTGTAGTATTAAATTGATAATCGAAGGAGATTGACTGGCGTTCGGTGTATTTAATCAATGATGAATTTTCTAAATACGGTACTGATGGGAAACGTCCTGCTAAGATACCGCTAATGATATAAAGATAAAATAAGAGAATGGATTTCTGTCCTGTTACGAGTGAGAGCCACAAAACAGGCGGGGTCCATTCGGTTTTATTATCTGACCTCCTGCTAGAGATATACTCTTAATCGATTGTAATTTAACGATATGAAATCGATCGTGCGTATTATTCTATAAAATGAATAATGAGATTGTTATAAACATATATTTAATAATAATAACAAAAAAGAATAACTATTGTCAATCAATTTATAGGTAAAAGGTTAGAATTCTAAACATATATCAAAAGTTCATGACATAAAAGTATATTCATCATTTTATTTTCTACCAATATCGATAGACTTTCAGTAAAATCATAGTTCAATTGTGTTTTTTGTCGAAAAATTCTCACGATGAATATTTGATTAATTAAAGAGCTTTCTGTTTAACTTTATAGTTTAATCAAATATAATCATAAATGAATAATCGTTCATTCACGAATATTAACATCGACGTAATAAAACTATATTAAACAGATAGATGTTATCGTTTTTGTTTTTTTTTTAATAAAATCTTTCACAATACCACGTCGTAACTTTGTGATCTTTAATTTTTATTATTTGTTGTTTTTATTATTACATTGAAATCTCATTAATAATATTTCAGGTCAATTTAACTAATGAACAACTTATCTCAAGACAACAACAACAACAAAAAAGCATGTAATAATCAATTTTTTCTACGTTGTTTAATAGAAATTGTATAATAAAACAGGGCGCGGACATGAAATCCAACATCAAATATTTTCCTGCGGCATTTTGGGGGCAGTCCTTGTAAACTTGCATGCGCGTTCTTTACTCCAATATCCGCATAACTACACAGAATTGGCCGAAATAGCCATCTTGACGTAATTATTAATTTTTTAAAAAATTCTACTACATCAACAACAACAACAATGGAGAATATGGATATAGAAAAAAAAAACCAACCAACGAAAGGAGGACTGAAGAGAAAAAAACTTGATAAAACGTAGAAGGCAGACGAATGGTCCGGAGGTCAGCAGACGGTAAGAAATGAAGCATGACGACTTGACAAAAGAACCCGCCGACATAATCAATGCTGACCAATCAGCGGCCACTTTTATACCAAGACTGGGACTGTCGAAGGTCCACATCTACAATTTATTGGGACTCGGCGCCGTTCTATACGCTGTCTCTCCATTGTATATCGCTATCAAACCTGTTAACGATTCTAATGCTTATCGGATCGTATAATCAATAGCTAATTTCCAACAGATCCGACCATGTTCAACCAACATTGTAGTACAAGACAAGCTATCTCAAAATAAAGATGGAACAAAAAAAAAACCGGCATTCCATTGAATGCAGACTAGTAAGACAATTATTATCTGATTCGCGGCCGATATATCATTGACAACAACAAAAACAATAATTGCTACTAACTGATAATCTCAATTCTTATTTAAATCAAATAGCGATACAGTCACATTAGTGAGAACCAAGCCTTATCGAATTTTTTTCTATTGTATGCATTCAATGTAGAAGTAGGGTGGAAATAAAAGATTTCTCGCTCATTCGAGAGGGGATGTTATCTGAATTTCTCAAAGGGCGAAAATCCATCATTCCACCCCATCTTGGATAGTGCGTGCGCAATATGTGAAATTTCCCAAACTGATACAACTAAACATAAACAAGAAAAAAAAAATCAATTTATTTAATACAAATAAAAATTTCCAATTTTATTCAACACCAACAACATTCACTTGAAAGTATCAATGATAAATATCGATATTCAACGATAATTGATTGAAATTAATAAAAAAATACTTTATTGAAAGGCAATTTTAATTTGTTTAAATGATTATTCGAAATAATGCCTGCTGTGAAACAGGTCGAGTGTTTTAAAAAAACCGATTATAAAATGGTATATTTTACAAATATCTCGATCACTATCTACAATTGTAATTAAATTAATTATCCATTCTTGAGATGCGGTTACAATCGTACGGAAATTGATAAGGATTAAAAATTGAAAACCTCTCCTATTACTCAGCATCGAGAGCTTACTTACATCACAATAAATTTTGAGATAAACAGATAAATAAACAATAAGTAGTGTTAATTGGTTTTTAAAGAATATCAATGAATCATATAAAGTGTCCCTTAGAAATATGGCTACAATCTAGAAACGTACCCGCGTTAACCATATGGTCACTTTTTTACTATTTATGGGTTGAATTTATGCCAGACAGGCGTAAATTTATAGAATCTGGTTATTATTATTGCAATTATGACTTTATATACAGGGTCTTTCAATCAAAGTTCCTAGTTCTCATGACAGCCCTTATTAATTGCCGGGCGATTTGAAAAATATTTTGAGAATTTGTAGGACAGTCGCTAGGAACATTTAGTCAAAATTAAAACTTCGTAGTTCATTGTGAAATTGGTGAAAACCGCTTTAATTCGACCAACTTGCGATCTTGACTTTTGCAAAATTATCATAAATCAATAAGGATTGATTATAAGACCGTTTTGATATAATTTTTTTACCAGTTTTTATTACTGAAGCTTGGAAAAACGATCCAACATCGATTATAAATGAATGAATAATCATTTACTACTGTTTATTATTTTACTCTTGAATGAAGATTGGTTTATCGCTTGCTTGTTTATTTTTTCAACTGTTTGACACTCAGCACGGTTGATAAACTTTTATTGTTTATGTATAAAATCCAATAAATGAAACTGGGAAAAAATTGGAAAGCTCATATTTAAATTGAGGCAGAAAATAAAAATAACAATAAAAGTATCAAGTAGTTGAAAAAATAAACAAACAGAAGCGATAAACAATCTTAAGTCGGTATTTTGTAGATCCGTTACCATGGGAAACAGATTACAACTGAAAATCAACAATTTCTCTGTCAATTTCATAATTTCAATTAATTTGGTCAACTACAATTTTGAATTGTTGCTATAATGTTACTACGGTCTTTTTAAAATCTACGAAGAAATTTGTAAATAATCGATATCCATGAAAGAAATTACTTTTTTTTTATTAATTATTGAATTTCGATTTTAGCTATTAAATAGGTATAAAAATAATGGCACATACAAAATTGTACTTGACCAAATTAATTCACAGAGGGGATTCTTGATTTTCTGTTGTAGATCCGTGTTAATGGATCTACAAAATCCTACTATTCAAGAGAAAATAGTAAACAACTGATATAATAAATGCTTATCCACTCCTTAATGATCGATATAAGAAAATAAATTTTTCCTTTTTTCCAGGCTTTCGTGAAAAAAATGAAAAAAATATTTTTTGTACAACTCCTTGTAACACTGTAGATCATTTAACATCAATTTTAAATAGTGATCGATCATAACATTTTCCAATTACAGTGGTTTTCACCAATTTTCCAATAAATTTTAAGGCTCAAATTTTGCTAAACTGCTCCCTATGGACTACCCTACAAATCCTCAAAATATTTTTCAAATCGCTCAACAATCAACATGAGCCGTCATAAGAACTAGGAACTATGTTTACAAGTGGAACTCCTTTTAAATTTAAACTTCTAATAATTAAAAAAGGATTGTTTAACGAAACTAATCACAAATAAGTTCAAATAAAACAAAAATAAACATCAACAAATTTATAAATATTTTAATAAATGTTTAGATTACTACGAACAAAGTGTTTGTTTACTTTATATACAATATAAACAATTTATTTGTTTGTTAGAACTTTGCATTGGTCTTATAAATAGAACTACTTGTGTTCGGAAGTCAAGTTAGCAATACCATAATAGACAGCATATAAGTTAAATTATTAACAACCATTAGTACAATTAGCTATAGTGAAATTATATGGAATTTTATTTTTCGTAATTGTACCCAACTCTGAGGCAAAAAAAAATGAATTTTATATTAGCGAGAAACAAGTTCTGAGATAATATTTGACACGTGTAATCAAAAATTAACAGTAGTCATAAAATGAACCGGATCAACTCGGAATTGAAGTTTTTGACCTCGAATTTCAATTATTTAATAATATTTGGGAATTTTAAGATATACAAAAATAACTGAGAGAATATTAAAAAAATCTTACAAAATCACATCGTATAAGTAATAATAACAATAAGAGATAGGTCTAGAATACAACTCAAATTCCAAAGTCTACGATGGCGGGATTTCGAAATATCGTTTTGATTAAAATTGTGCTTTTATTGGCTTGTTAAAAAATTTACCGAATTATTTCAATTGGCATCATCCGTTATTAGTGAGGGGTAATTTTTGCATATAATCGATAGGTAATAAATGAAATTTCTAAAATAAAATACTGTTATTATATCGGCCATATATCGAGAATCTATACTAACAATAATTAAACTTAAAAATAGTAATTTTATATCTATTAAAATAATTAAAACGTTTGAAGTGTTAATATTAGAGAAAATTAGGGAGCTTTAGTTATTTCAACAATTAGATTACTGTATTATCATTTTTTTAATAATTTTTTTATTTTTATTTTTATACGATTAGAGATAATAAGATATGATTTATTTACAATGAAAAGATATCTGTACGATAGCAAGTTGAATATAAATTCGACAGAAGAACCGACATTTCTTTAAAGAAAAATTAATAGTAGTTGTAGTGTTATAGTACCGATCTTGTACTGTTAAGGTGGTCCTGTCTATGAACGTATAAGACACCGCACTGTGATCTGTCCCAACATCATTTGTCATTTACAATCAACAAAAAAAAAAAAAACACTGACCACCCTCTATAACACAACCATTTGTCAAATAACAATTGTTATACCTTTAAAAACATTTCTAATAATAATAATAATAATAATAACAATAATCACTTGGCCACAAAGACTTCACTTTTACAACCCTTTCGAATTTTACCTGAATTTCATGTACAATTATAGAAAAAAAATCGTAATTTCGAATCAAAAAGCGCGCGATATTTTAATATCAATAATACAACTACAACGTCATCTATTATACGGTTTCTGAACCATGCGGATTACAGATTGAGTAATCAAATTTTCGAAAAAACTACTTTAATTAGGCCGTAATTAATTTTGATTAAAATAGAAAAACATGTGAAAATTGATGAAAATTTAAGTTGTCTTTTTTCGAAAATATTGATAAGAGATAGAATAAATAAACGAAAAATGACGTCATCTCTAAATTTACATATATTCCAGTGAGAGTCTTGCAGAAATTTCTTGTTATTTTAATAAATATTTTTTAATAAAATAATATTCGATTTTATATTATATTATACCGATTATTATTGATTTATATAAAAATTAAATTATTTTTAATTTATCTCTTGTTTATAGGTCAAAAAACATTTCTTTAATTGTGAAAAACTACGAAAAAAATGATTTTACTTACCATTTTTTTCGATATATTAGTATCCTCTCATAACATCACCCCACACCGACAACCTAATTAAGACTGCACTATACAAAAATTAATTGTTTCAAATGATAACAAATATATCTCTGATAAGAACTGGAAAAATAAATTGACTCTATAACAAGCGCCAGTGACAATCCGTATATCCTTGACTTTCGTCTGTTTTATACAACATTTATAATTTAGTAAAACACGTGATATTAATATGAACCTACCATTGAATAATAATAATTTGCCTACAGGTTTAAATAGAATTTTTTTTCCGTAAATAAAAATATTATCTCAATATAAACATATAAAATACAAAAATTCGATAATCGGAGAAACTTTCTTTTTTGTCCCGAATTATTAATTAATCTCCAATTTAAAACTTAACATTCAACGATAAACCGGTTGAATTTATCAAAAATCAAATAATGATAAAAAAAATCAATAATGAATAAATTGATCTTATAAATATATTTAAATCGTAATTGAGAAAATATAATTTTATGGATAATTAAGCCGATTTCAAGGTTATTCAATTGAAAAATCCACAAGAATCGAAAAATTTAACATAGATTCAATTTTAAAAACTATGACTTCACTGCGCCATCTATTTGATAGTAGCGCTACTATTACTGTTGAAATTTAATTCCAAATATTCGTACCAGATGTCGCTAACTGTAAATAATAAAGAGCGCGAAATATAAAGCGTGACCTACCGCAAAATAGATAAAAATAATTATTGTATATGCAAAAAAATAAATGTATGAACTTTTTAACAAGTTCAAGTTCAAATATTTTAAAAATTTATTATTTTTGTAATCTATTTCAAGTTTTACCTGTTATTAACTTTCTTCGAAAAAATATAATTTTTGCCAAATTGTTCGTAAATAGTTCATAAAAATACATCAATTCAAGTCGTTTACATATGTTATATTGTGAAATAATACCACATTTTTAAATTAACAATTTACCTTGACGATATCTTCTATTGGAGTTTCTATTAAATCCTGGCCTCATGTTTTATGAAGTTAAAAAAAAAACACGTAAGGTTTCTGTTGTGGTTTTCATGTGATTTCTGATAAACTATCATGAAGTTCAAAGAGTATTTCTAGTAATTTTTATCATTACACTATGAATAAATTTGAATTTATTCTTCAGATAATAATCAATAAAGCTTAATCATTTTTCTAATTATAAATTAACATCTGTTTTCCAATACGATTTTCTGAGAAACTGTCCTTTTGTCTACAATTACAGAAACAATTAGTGATCCTTATAAGACAACGTGTAGGTTTAAGGTCAAAAGAAGAACACTAGGCCAATGATCGGGGCTAATTGTCTGTTTTGGCAACAATTTCCCTTTAATAATTGCACAAAAACACGTGAAATATATAAAATATACAATATACATGCGTCTCCGCTTTATCTTTATATCGATTTGTAAATTTGGCGATTTATATTTGACTATACGTCCTTCACAAATGTGAATAACACATAAAGAGAGGTCGTTTCCACTATTTATACATAAAAAGTTCAGTGCAATGTCTCTCTATTTATGTCGTTTACATAGTTTTTATGTGTATGTGTTTACACCTAAATACAATAGGGTTGATTAAAATTTCGTCTAGACTATTCTCAATGAAATCATAAGGAAAAATTTTGAAAAATTGCGCAATCGATGATAAATAGAGATATAGAACGTTCAAGTTCTTACAAGGACACATGTGATACTATTGTACAAAAACAAAAACAAATTAATTGTCGGAAAACTCGTTCTAATACACTTTTTTTTTAATTTTTTTTCAATCATAATTATAATGGACAGTTCCATTTGTGTAATTTAATTTTATTGTCATCATCACCTGATGAATTATTTTTTATTAAACAACAAACAATTTTGAAAAACGACGATAAAATACGAAAATTGCGTAAAATATTGTGCAATCAACGATATTAGTTGATATTTCAATATAAAGATAATAGGCTGGAAGCTTTACTAATTAATTATTGAGACAAAACTAAAAATCAAATTGATTGTTTCAAAGGCATTGCTACTTTTATCGAGTATTACAAATAATTCCATATCAGTTGATGGAAAAACATTGAATTTGTTACTTTTATCACATTTTTGTATCAATATAATATCAGAAAATTTTCCAAAAACTTATCATTATGCTGTAATAGTGATTCTTATAATTTATCGATAGATAACATTCGGTAACGGATTTAAAAACACCAAACTAGAGGAAACAGTCTGTATATTGTGTTCAAATCCTATTTATAGTTGGTCTAAAAGTACAAGATTTTTTTTTAATAATATTAACAGGATATCCATTTTTATATTATCTAGTCAGTTTAGTTGGTAATAGTATGATAATTCGTTTAATTTTATTACGACTATTTCGAGAAAGAAAATAAGGACTATAAACCTTTAATGAACTTTATAATACAAAGTTCGATTGAAATAATTATTTTTGTTAATGAACAAAGAAAACAATTTGGAAATTCACTTTAGGCTAAACAAAATTTTGTTAAAAGATCCAGTTATGTACATGAAAACAATTTAACTTATTAACAAACTACTAACAAAATTATCTTCGTTAATTTCCGTTATTTAGTAAAAAATCTAGAATAGGGCAAGAATTTAGAATATACAGAGTGTTTCATCTAATTAAAAACAAATTAAATGATCAATAAATTCAATTGTTTTTATAGGTGCTATTATAGTGTGACGCCTAGTAGACAATGAATCGTAAAAGTATAATTATAGTCTAGATATGATTGTCATCTTATAAGATGAATTTATTACAGTTTTATCAAAAATATAATTCAATGATTATAGAAAACCAAAATATTTAATTTAACCAACAAAGAGTGATAAAACTTGACGTCAAACTGGAATTAGTTAAAAATTCATTATTGTTTTTCAGTTTGTTTTTATTTTTCATATCTAAAAAAATAGCAAATAATTTTCATAATAAAGATGAATTTTCCTTAACTTAGGTAAAAATAAATCCTCAAAATTATCCTATGATTTCACTGACATTGACCAAATACAATGACTCATTTCGACTCGATAATAATCAGGTAGTAATTAAAATCATTATGTAATTTCTTGTAATAGAAAAATCATTTTTTATACGAATTAAACCGAAAATTTAGTTGTTCATTTTCCTATTATTGTGAGAAAATTGTCTATTTAGAATGATAACGAAAACAATAGTTCGTTAAATATTAATCGATTCATGTACGGGTCAATAAATTCAATGAAAAGTACTAAATAACTTTTATATACCCTTAATATTATCGATTATAAGTCAACCCACTTAAATACGATTCTAAAATAAACAGAAATAACAAAGACATTTCGCTAAGACAAACGACTTTCCAAAGATATATTTAACGTATTTCATGAATTGACCTTGTTGTAATTTTTTGGACATCCTATATAATTGTGTTTATTCATAAAAACAAGCAAAAAATCAAAAATAATAAAATGACGCATAGATTGTTATTGACTTTTGTCGATTTTTCTTACTATCGTGTATATTTCCCAAAGAAGAAATATAAGGTATTTTATAAATGCAAGTGTAAATTAGTTCAAGGTTGGCAGCAATGTTATTCCAGTTTTATGAAATAAGTGTTTGAAATTTTTTTTTTAAGTTTATCGTGAAATATAATTGAGTGAATCAGAGAAAATTTTTCGAAAATTCTCTTTTTCTCACATCTGTACGCACATGATAATGAATGGAAAATTCATAGATACAAGACAATAGTATATTATATACCAAGGGGCTAAAGCGCGTCATTTCGTCCCGAGAGTGGAAGTTTATTGCCCGAGGGACGTAAGTCCCGAGGGCAATAACCACTCGAGGGACGAAAGAAAGCACTTTAGTCCCGAGGTATATACGATATTTTTTGCACTTTCGGAAATGTTTAAAGCAATAAATTTAAAAAATTAAAGATTTGGAAATATCTATTACCATTTTTATTATGGGGTGCTATGCTAATTTATCATAGTTACTGCATTAATAAACAAGATTAATGAAATCGTCATTATAGAAAGGTAAGCAATGTCTGAATATTTCAATTTAAAAAAGGTATTTTGCCTTCAAAATCAAAAAAAATTATACAAACACCAGTATAAAATATTCATAACTTGGTGTCACGAGAAAAAAGCAGAAGTTAATGAAGATTCTCTGTTAGTATTTTTTAATGGAAATCAACATCAAAATTTTTAATAAAATTTGACATTTCTTAGGCTTTTGTTGTCTTGGAAACATTTATTTATTTTTCATTATATCCCTAGGGATATAATGAAGTACTTTAGTCCCTGTTTTGAGGGACTAAAATCTCACTTTAGTCCCGAAAGTGCAAAAAAAACATAACATTTGCCAAGTTGACGTATTTAAAAATAATCCAGTTCTTTGTTTTTGAGGAAAACTATCGAAAATAAAACGCAGTTTTTTTACTAATTTTTCTAATATTTAAATTAATTAAAATCAATATTAAAAAAACAAAAATGTGTTTTTATCGAAACTACTCTATTTATCGCAATAATAAATCGTAATAATAAATTTTATTTCAGCTTATAAAGAATAAAGTGAAATTACACAAAACGGTGAAAGTGGAAAATTTATATATTGCTCCAAAACATAAGTGTACACTTGAAATTATGCCAAATTTGAATTTTAATATTTAAATCGTAAATTCCATAAATTATGAACATTTTTTCTCGATTCAAGTATATTCTAATTTGGTTAACTTGACCCTCAAACTACCTCAATACAAAAATTTATAGCGTTTTTATTTGTTGCTACATTTAAAATGAATCGAAACTGTATCGAAATTGCGTAGAATAACAAGATGCCAAGATAAAGAACTAAAATTAGATGCCAAAAATTTTCTTATTAACAACAAAGGGTTAAGACAACGACTAGAATTATAATGAAAATACTTCTAACCACTTAACTCCTAAATATTTCTAAATAATTGACAAAAACGTTAGCCCCTTAGATCATTTTTATAATAGAAAGATTGATTTTTAATAATTAAAATTACTATCAAAAAAATCTAACAGATTTTCTATTTATTGCTAATGCAACCCTTATAAAAGTAATTTTTCATCCATCTTAATACAATGGTAAAATCGTACAATACGTCCCACACGTTAGAGGAAACAACAATTTTTTATATTCTTATTTATATTTAAACTGACAAGAGATAAGAACGGTTTTAGGTAATTTACCTTAACAATTTTTGTGTTGATAAGCTTCTTAAACATATTTTCGTCATATTTAACAATCACTAGATCGAAATAACTAAAAAAACGCATTAAATACTCACGTCTTGGATCGATTTTTATTTCAAACAAGATCAATATTCTAATTGTTAACTCAATTATAACGGGCGTCCCATATTTGTGCGTCTTGTTGGATTCAGTACTCGATTTTTATACGAGTCGAATTATATTAAATAAATTTTAATTAACATCAATTAATTGAATTTATTTCTTTTTATTAATATTTTAACAACTCAAAAGTACGTTAATTTAAGTGTTACGCTTTTAGATTTTATAAACGAATACGTCCAATTTTTAACGAAAATATTTTTGTTTATAATTCACCTTGCAGTATCCTGAAATGTTTTGTTCAATCAACGCCGTATTTACAATAATTGATTCAATAAAAAATAGTTTGAAGAAAAACAAAAAACATAACTGAAATGTTGAAAACGAAGCTTAAATTGATTGCGAAAGTTTTGATGGTATTAAAAAAAAATGTAGACATCAGGTATTTTGAATAAGTCGTAATTTAGAAAATTTCGTAAAATATCAAAAAATTACGAGTTTAGTTTCCATTAACGAACAATGAACAAAGAACTATTGACGTTTTATGTGTCCTACACGTGGGGATTAAAATTCTATTTATAAACAAATCTAAACAAAATAATTCTGTTAATATTTTCCTGATTATTGTTGATAATGATTGTAGTGTTGTAAAATATGAAAATGCATTGAACAGTCTTTGTTGACATTACCTTATGATTCATTGGATATAAAATTCTAATTTTATGAAGGTTAATTATAGTGTTTAGATGAAAATTCGGGAAAATTTGAGGTATCTCGGGTAATATGGCGATTTTCGTATAAGGAAAATTATAAATGAAACTTTCTAATGAAAGTTTTATTACATATGGAATTGTTTTCGTTAATAACAAACCTCTTGTGTTAATTCAATGCCTGGTGCTACATCAATTGCTCCAGCTGATGCCTCATTTTGTCCATTATTTATATCGTTTGTATCTTGTTCTTGTGTTGATGTATTAACAATATCAGTTGTTTGATTTTGTGATAATGGTGTACTAATTCTTTCTATATTTAACAAATATGCTTGTACATCTGGATGACGATAATTAGCACGATTATAACGTCCCAATAAATTCAGATCATCGAATAATTCACGTTCGTAATTCAATAATACAGAATCTAAACTTTTCGGATGTATATAATGAGAACGCAATATTGATGGACTAAATGACCGCCAACTTGTACCATTATCATAATCAAATGTTGATATATCGTTATCAAAATATGGCCCACTATTGCCTCTTAATAAACTCAATATTAACGCCAATTGTAATAATTCGTCTCTATACACCTTTTTTAATGACAACATTTTCGTAATATAATTAAATTTCGTTCAATTCGAATATTTTCAGTCAATTTGAACAATTTTCAAAGTTTTGACAATTTAACTTAACCTAAAAATTTCACACGAACCTCCAACAAACGAACAGTCACGTAAAATACATTATCACTTATTATTAAACATATTTACGATGTTCCCAATTAAAATCGACAATATTTTAATTCAATAATAATCATTTTCATGAAAATTTCAATTTTATTACAACAATCAGGTGATATGGTGACAGTTGTTATACCGGGTACAATACACGATCGTCGTTTATTAACTTTGTTATAAAAGTCAATGTTCACTTGATTAATAAAAGTAAAAGTAGCACAATTAAACTACAATTTAGTTAATTTAAGTCACCTTATTTTTAATTACCAAAAATTTATAGAAAACTAATAACACCTGTCATCAGCACTAATATCGCTCACTAAATGTGTTCCTTTGTGTATGTGTGTGTATGTGTACACAAACGTGATTTGGATGTGTATTATACGAAATTCAACTAAAATTGCGCACTGTATGACCAACAAAAAGCGGGAAGAGGGGGAATTTACGCATTTCTAACAATAATTTTAAATAATTTATAGAAAAATAACAATAATTAAAAATAAAAACACATTTATAGCCCAACAAAAAGCAATTTGTAATTTAATCAAATTTCCCGCCATAATCTATACGAATTATAACGCAACTATTATACCAAAATTATATTATAAGTTTTATAAATTATATTAATAAACAATTGAAATCGGCAATAATTTAAATATTGTTAATAAATCTCCTAAAATTCAATAAATATTTGAAAATTATAAGCGTCATCTGTTAGAGTGGCAGTAAAGTGGCAAATTGATAAGACGCTTTGATAAAACCGAATTAGAATTCTGAATTTAGTTTATTTTTTTGTTATTGACGAATTTTCAATGCCTTGTTAGATCTATTAATATTTTTTATAACAGTTGAAATTTATAAATAAATAAATTAAAAATTAATTGCGCTATCTAGCGGCGATTCTATCTAATTACAATAAAATGCAGAAACTTATAAAAAATAATTATATTCTAATTAATAGAATTAAAAATACTCACTTTACAAAAAAGATATTGTTCCCTTATAGAGAGACCATACATTATGACTGAAACACTGTCTTCTTTCATTGTATTGTAATTAAGTTGGCATAATCTATAATTTTCGCTGTTGTTCGTGTATTTTTTTTGATTATTATTAATTAAAATAAAATTTAAAAAAACATATATACAGTAGAAATTTTAAATAAAACAGAAACTAAAACTAAACTATTGACTTCTACAGTACTACTGTGAACAAGTTAAATTACGTCATTTTATTCAATTTTCATATAAAACAACGGACGACATTTTAATTTGCCCTATGATCTTTCTATAGGAAATCGGTTTTAAAATGGAATTTTTTTTTCGAAAAGAACTAAAACTGTATAAACATTTAATAAACAAGAGGAGTGAAGTCGAAAATTTATAAGTATCGAAATTGGTAAAAAAGCCTCTGAAGAAAATCTCAAAATTATCAAAATATAGACAGGGCCGTGTGGTAATATTGTAGGCCCCGGTAAGGCGAAAACCTATAATTTTTGGCAACTAATAGCTTGAGTTGCCAGCACAGTTGCATTAAACACCAAAAAGCAATAGAAAGCCTGATTTATATTTTTTTTTTTTATTGAAGATATGATGGAATAGTAAAGAGTGAAACAGAAGATCACCGAAAAGTAATTCTACTAGTACTCAAAAATATACAGAATACAACTGTAATTCGATAATATTTTTAGGGGGGTATTCACAATTTTTTAGTAAGTTGAGAATAATCTTCAAATGAAGAGAAACGAATAAAGCTATCTGTTGCATTCTCTAAAATTTTCGTAACATCTAATAATTTGGTCAACTACAATAAAAGTCCACCTATAGGTGCCTGTTCATGTGTAAAATATAGGACGATCATTCTCAAAGTTTGTCGAAGTTAAAAAAATATGCTGGACCAATTGAGTCTTGAAAATTTCTTATAAACAGATGAGACAGCCAACGTATAAACGATTGCGTAACTTCTCTATTTCACTTTTATCAGAAACGTCATTCTGATTCTTATTCTGATCTCGATCCCGAACCTGCCCTACATTACAAAACAAATAGAATAGGCAATGATTGTCTTCAATAACGAAAACTTGATGCTGATCTTCATCCTTAAAGATTATCTTGAACAATTTTGCGAATACGCCCCTTAGTCTACTTAACTGTTTTATTACCAAATTTGTCCTTATTTATCAGAGTATAAAAGAATAGTAAAATAGAGTCACAATTTGGAGATTATTTCGAAAATAATAGCAAGCAGGATATTCAAAAAAAAGTTGTAATTCATTTTGTATTTGTATAACAAGTGTAATAAGTACATATTATTTATCAAATACTAAATTTACGTTACTTTTTCTATGGGTTATGCATTTTGAACGAATTGAAAACCTAACAACCATTGATTTGAAATTAGCGATTTTAAAAAATAATTCCTTTAATTTGAAGAATGAAAAGGAGGCGCAACAGACGGGAAATATTAGAAAGCCGGTCCTGGAATGTTGAACTCCCCATTTTTCTTTTAATTCTCTGGTTCAAAGAATAATCAAATGTCCCCAAAATAACAACAGATGACTTAGCCTTTAAAAATCTTATCGATTTTATTATTTTTATTTTTATAATTTGATAAGATGCCTGTTATTTCCTGTTATAAAGTTTCAGAATTCAATAACAATGTAAGGGCATTATCTAATATTATCATTTTAATTAGAAACAATAGGATATCTACTGGAGCTTCATTTTTCACGTTAATCATGACTAATTATTGTAAGTATAGTTTATTTATTTGAAATCGGCCAAACTGACTGTCAAACTGTTATCACTAGAATTGGGGATTATTGGTGTTTAGATTATCTTCTTTTTTCTATACATTGAAAACATATTCACAGGTGGCTTAAAAAGTGATGTTTAAATAAAATACAAGGCTGGAAAGTCAAATAAAAACATAGTAAATGATAAACTGTTGTTATATTTTGTTTCTAATTGAAACCGCCAGCTTTATATATTTAATCATTTCGTTTTCTAGTAAGCCGAAGGAATAAACATTCGAATATGTTCATACACCATGTGTGCAGTAGCAGTAGCCTATGACTTTGCGAACGTATCTCAGATTCTTGTTTCAACTAAATAATCTACATTACCGACATCCTCTTATTTGAACAGATTGTCGATAATGCAGATTGCCAAGCTGAATCAAGAAGCTGCCCTACAAAGTCATAGGCTACTGCGAAGAGGAATAGCGTGTAACACATGGTAGTTTGTAATAGCGGTTTTAAATCGAAACTTATTTGGAATCAGCCAGATTGATTTTTAAACTGTCAACAGTAAAATTCTGGGTCATTCAATAACTGAAACTTATATTGGTTCGTTATTAATAAGCTCGCTTCTCATTGGCGTTAGACGTAGTTTTTTTTATTGGGTGGCCAAAAACAAGACTGAAAATTCAAACAAAAACACAAAAAAATCGTGATGTCTTCCCTTAATAGTGTTTCTAATCAGAATCGCCAGTCTTGTATGTTCAAATATGAACTTACTAGAAAAATATTGGTTTCTACTTGCATTCACCTGCTCAGTATGTCGTGATTTTTCTCGATATTGGTTATATTCAAGAGCAAATTGCTGTTATAACTGTCTTTTAATCAACACCTCATCGTACTATCAACACCTAATTGAAATGAAAACACCAAAAAACGAATCGACCCATATTGATTCTACGAATGTTGTCAATTCATTTATAATTTATTATTTCTATAAAAATCGTCGAGAGTTTTGTTTTCATAAGTAATCTGATAAACGATGAGTTGATGAGAACAATTAATTAATGATTCAATGTTTTGACTATTTTAAATTAGAAAATAAATAAAATTTTCTACTACTGTCTTTTTAATATTTGTGGATAAAATAATAAAAACTTGCAATATTAAAAATTATATTTTCAATAAATTCTTTTTAATGACATGTCTTACACATTTTTTCGTTAATGATAAATCGTTTTCAATTAAATAAAATGTTGAAGATTGTTGATAAAATCCAGTTAAATTTGTTGTATATTGATAAAACTCTAATAATAATTGTTTTGTTAAATTCGAGTTATTTAAACAATTATTTAAATTATTAATATCCAAAAAATTACGCAGACTGGAATAATAATTTGTACATTTCTTTCCTGTTAAATAGCTGATAAATTTACAAATTTCGAATGACGATTCTATTTGTAACAATAAATAAAAAATTAACTTAAAAATATCGAAACGATTATGAATAGGGCTAACTTTATATAAATAAACAATAGTAGACGCTAAATCATTTAAAATATCGTCATCTTTGATGTTATCAATATAGTGCTGTAAGGCCCTGTTTAGAAATTCTAAATCGACTTGACTCTTCCCTGGGCAATGACTTATTATTAAAACATAAATAAACATTTTATAAATATTGCTAGTAGAAAAATCACACCTAATGTAATTAATAAGTCTCGATAGATCTAAATTGGAGTCTAATTCGTAAAATAATAAAATCGATTTCGAATAACATGCCGATAAATAAATATCACTATTCGATAGGTCCTTTAAACGCAAGATGAGGATTTCTAAAATTTCTGCCGTTAAATAAGGAGATTTTATGGATTTTTCAACCAATATCGATAGAATTTTTGTTTCTAAATCCACCGGAATATCAATCGATAGAACAGTCTTTAAAATTTTGTCAATTTTCGTGAGATTTGTTTGATTATTGACTAGATATGGGATATAATTGTTTAACCAAATTCGTGATTCTAAAATATCGTTGTGATCTAAAATTTGTTCCCCAATATCGTCAATATTGTACAATCGAATTGACAATAGATTAAAATAAAAATTGTTGTGTTTCTTTAGAAAATTAATCAAATCGTGGATAATTAAAGTGGTCTTATAACAAGATTTTCTACTATATAACTCCTGTATGAGTTTAATGAAATTTGCTAAAATAACAGTTTTAAAATTACCAAAATTCAGTTTAACATATTTACAAAGATTTTCAATAATTTCGGGTATTTCACAATCCAAACACAGCGATGTAAAAGACTGAATTGCTAATAATCCATAATTATTAGAATATTTCCCGATGATACCCAGAAATAGATCCCGAAAATTATTGAACAATTGTATTAAACTATTATCTCGTAATAAATTGTTTTTCAATTGTGATTCTGAGAAGAATAACAACACAATTATTGCCCTATCGTCGAGTTTTGATTTCGTTAAAATTTCGAAGAATAAAAGGGAAATATTTGGAAATATTATAAATACATCTTCTATACTTTTTGGACGATTTTGGTATTCCATGGATACACCTAATAGGCGTTCAATAAGGGCCTTAACCAGTTGTAAATCGGCATTCCTAAAATTTTATTTTGCAACAATTTAATAAATTTATTACTGATAATGGAAATAATACCTTATCATCCAGTTTTTGGATAAAAACGCCTGGATACAGTGATTCATTATTATTGGTATGTATGGTAGGGTTAGCTGGTGGCAGGAGGAATCGCATATAAACACCTCAAGACTATGAAGAGCTGAGACAATCGCGAGTTCGGTATCGTGGGGTGTTAATAAACGTCTAATTGACCAATTGATATACATCTTGAAATTTAAAATAAGATTATTTTTATAATAATTTTTCGTTTATATTATTACCTTTCGATTACCGGTTGATGTTAAAGCGTGTATTACAAGACGTGCTTCTGGATTGCGGCGTATTTTCGATTGATGCCGTTTCGGGTACGTATTAATCGAAACTAATGTTTTTTCTAATAATTTCATCTTAATTTTGCGATTTTCTTCATTCTGTTCCATTAAATCACCAAAATATTGTACCAAATTGATCGTCTTTGTTACCGGTTTTTTCATATTACTCCTCTTTATAATTGTAGTTAAATTTTCCAATAAACGACAATTTTCAAAATTTACATCATTTTTTGATATGGACAAACAATCTACAACAGTCTAATTATTTTGCAAAAATAAAAATTATTTTGATTCTATGTCAATTTGTTTATTATTATTTTCATCTAAATACTCACATTTATTAGAGCCTCTAGAGCTTTAATCGTTTTGACATCGGCTAGTTCGACAAAATCAGATTGAATTAAATCGCAAAATATGTCCAATGATTTCTCTAATAATTCAACTATATCGAAATTGTGATATTTTTTAATTTCTGTTAAAATATTCAGAATAACAACCGATAGAAATAACGATTGCGATTGGAAAATTGTCAAATTTTTAAAATAAATCTGTTTTAAATAATTTAAATCACCAACAAAATTATAACTACGAAAGTTCAAATATTTTACCAAAAACTCAAAATACGATTTATTATTTTCTAAATTTTGTAAACTAACAAATCGACTAGTTTTACTCAATTCTGATCGAATATCTGGCGAATTAATTTCAAATTTTGGTAAATAATAACTTAAAATTAATCCAATTAAATCAAAATTTGAGTAATTTTGGTATTTCTCTAAAAACAACTGGATTTTTTCGATAAAACTACGAGAAAAAAATGTATCATCCCAAAAATTCGAATTTTCTAAGTCTTTATAAAACAAATTCGATCGAGTTTTATAAATATTCTCCTGATCCAACTTATAATTCAAAACTAATTGTTCTGATGGACCGAAACTTATATCAAGTAAAATTTTAACTAATTGCGATACAATTTGGCAATTTTCTATATCAATTCGATTGTAACAGAATAGAAAGATTTTATACAAAAAATTTCGATATAAATTCAAATTCACGTCTATCGATTTTGATAAATTAATATGACTAACTAAGAAGATTTGGGAGAAAATTCGTTTCAAAAATTTCAAAATATCACCCGATAGCGGCCCATTAGAGTAATTCTTTAAAAATAATAAAACTGTATTTATATCAAAACCATTAGGGGGTTGATTTTTCTTTAAATAACTGGACACAATATTTAGTCCAAGTACGCTAGTTTTTGGATATAGTAGAAAATTCAAAATGTCCAAATCAAACCGATTGTTATGGCAATTTTTTTGCTTCACTTCCAATAAAGTGTAGGCTTTTAAAATTACGGAAATCTCCTCATTTCTAACAAAATTATAAAAATGATTACCGTAATATTTAACGGTGATTGGTATCCAATATTTCAATAAGCTGTTATAGAACTCCCTGAAAATAAGAATTAATTTTTGGTATTTATATTAAAAAAAAATCTTACCCTTCTTCAAATTGTGTAAAATAAGGACGATAAATCGGCCATAATTTAACTTTAAATTCATCAAAATCATACAAATTAATTAGCGCTTCGTAATAGAAAGAACCCTCCCGACTTTCTACATTATAGAAAAATGACTTAATTATATTATCAGTGATTTTTCTATAAAGAAACCCTAAATCAGATTTTTTAATTGAAGTTAGAACATCATTCGAATTCACACAATTCACAGGATAATAACAAATTTGATATTTTAAATTATTATAATTTTCGGATAGATTTTTGATTGCAATTTTTGAAATATCACAAGCGGACCGTTTAAAACCGAAAACCGGTAAACAAGCAACTTTATTCATTATTTTGAGTGTCATTAAACTAATTTTATTATTTAAAATATCCGCCCTTTTGCGATAGATGTTCTCTAATAGTTTTAAAACATGTAAATTTTCAGAATTTGGGGTTGTAGCTGATTTCAAGATTAGCTCTATAATAAAATATAAAAAATCTCGATTTTCATTACTTTCGAATAATTTCCGATTGAATTTCAGTGATGTTAGCAGAATTACTTGAAATAATGATCGATTCCTTATATTAATTCGATACTTTTTCATCATAATATAACTGTGATTTTTGTTAGATTCTAACAAGTTTCGATAAATTTCACAAAAATCCCTCGATTGTGATTTTATATATAACTCAATAGATTTGGCAATTATTTTCGAAATCACGTCCATATTAAAGGGTGCTTCAGGGGGTAATTGTGCAATGAAAGTAATTAAACTAACCATATCTTCGTCCATTTGGAATTTCACCAGATTCCCCTGAAAATTAATAAAAATTAAAATAGCTCTCTGAAATTAAGAAACTTACTCCATTATCAAGAAATGCCTTCATTATTTTTTGTTAATTCATTAATTTTGATTCATCAATTAAATAAAATCTTGTTGAAAGTAAGGTTAAAACTTCATTTTTTTCGAAATTAATTCAGCAACTGTCAAACATTGTCGTCTATTTTCAATATACAATCAAATTTTTATTATATTAAAATATTTATAATAAATTTTAATTCAATCTTATGAATAAAATTGATTTATTTATTAATTATTTTAAAATTAAATTTATTTTTGAAAAATATTATTCGAATTTACAGTTTGACGAATGCTGGAATAATCGATTAATTCAATTTGCCATCTATTGAGATTCTTATAAACTATTAAGCGGCAATTTTGAAATTACTAATCAATCTAGAGGGTTTTATCAATTGCAATGATATTAATTTATAATTAAAAATAAATAATTAAACTTAAATTTGGCTTCAAATTATTCTTGATTGAAATAAAATTTTCAATAATAATTATTGATTGATTATTGATTGATAATTAAGAAATTGATTTGTGGTTATCGTTTATGGAATTTTTAGAACATTGTCAATTTCTTTGTTTTTATTATCAAAAGAAACACGCTAATCGCGAAAAATTAAAAATGGAAACAATCTCACACTTCTTATCTATTTCTCAAGTTTTCCTCGTTCAAATTACGTTTTAATAAATAAAAATATTCAAGGTGTGGTAATAAATTCCAGTTATTCAACCAGGTTCGATAATTTTCTTTGTTAATTATCAATATTATTGTTTTCTTTTGATAACAAAGAAAGATCACCTTGAAAATAATATCGAAATTGCAATAACTGATAAACTATCAGGGTTAATGAAGAAAACTGATATTTTTTTGGGCGCTTAGGGGCATTTACAAGATAAAAATATGTTTATTTCATTACCGTTTTACCCCGCAAATAAGTCAGAGAGAAATAGAATAAATAATAGGAACTCTGTTTTTATTACCCCAATATAGCTCGTATCAATGCAATATTATCGTATTATCATAAAGGGTGCGTTAAAATTAGAATTACTGAATTGTCAGTTAATTAGTTAATCACCCCCTAGAATCAATTTAAATAAATTGACCGGAATTCAATTTTGAAAGTTTCTTAGTAAGCCTGAATTCGAGCAATTATAAGCTTTTACCCAGTTTCCAGTTCAATTTATTTTCTTTTTAATTAAAAAACTGATATAATTCAATTTTAAATTCCATAAATAAATTGAATAATTAATGCGGTAGTGTCTTGGTTCCCCAATTAGTAACTGCATCATTTTATTCATTTTCGACAATTTTCCTGAATGTGTTATTAAATTTCCAAATAATTCAGCTTACTTTAAAGCCTGTTTTCTTATTTTCTTGGCCCAGAATTGGTCGAAATCAAGACTGTATTTCCATAAACATACGTCCACAAGCGGATAGAGTACATGATCGGGAATTCAAGTGATCGGAATAATAAAATTCGTGCCCCTATTTGAAGATGATATTCCTATACTATTGATTAAAAGCAGAGGCGGCTCGTGTTTAAGTATTACGGAATTCTAAAACTCGGTTTTCACTCAAGTCGTCTAAGTTTAATTAGTACGGTTATACCGGATGTACATATTTCCTTATAGTATCGTAGATTTTTCAGACAGTTGAACATACGTTCATAGATGTCAAATATGAATTAATCTACGACACTGCATAACCAAGATATAGTTAATTGGGTTGTACACCCTGTATATTCCAACAGGTATATAATTTAAGTATGAGTCAATTAAGGGCGCAAAGTAGTTCGCGTTGATTAAAAGCACGAAAATGCGAATTTCTAACTCACGATTTCTGGCGTAGCCCCTGACAACTCTACCTGTTTGCCAAATTAATAGGCCAGTCAGAAAGAGTATAAAATTATCTAGATAACTGTATATGTTTTAAAAGAAAATTACTAATTTTAATAAGTAAAAATAATGCTAGAAAAACAACTCGGTTTTTCCGCGGTAATTCATGCAATTTTCAAATTAAGGGTGTGTATCACCAAAATAGAACACTTTCAAAACAAGACAACTTTTTTATTTTCCAACGGATTTCAATGTTCTAAGCGGCATTTGAAAGAGCATTTCAAGAAGTAGGGAATTACGTATCTGATTTTTTGAAATTCGGATGTAATGTAGAGTTACAAAAGGAAATATAGAAGGATGTTTTTTAGCATTTTTTACAGTTTTTTTTATATTTTTCCTCATAACTTGGCAAATATTATTTATTTTCTAATGAATTTCACCAAACATGTAGCATATTAAAAACGCTTTCCAAATTTTTTTACGTACAGTTTTAAACTTAGACAACTGAACCAGGGCTCGTTTGAAAGCTAATGAATAGCAGATTATTTGGAGAATAGTTTGAGATTGGGATTCGGAAAATTTACTGCAAATTTATGGTGGGGAATAGTGTCGAATTTTCACCTATTATTTTTATCTGTTGAAATTAATATTTTTTGTATAAAGTATATTGGAATTTATAGATCATTTCATTATTTTTCCAATGGTACCATTGTTACTGCGAAAAAATTGAAAATCTTTTGGAAAATTGACGATAAACAAAACTATGTTTATCGTGTGAAAAGCTGAAAGTGATAGTTCGATAGCTTCTCGCCCGAGTATACTATTGTCCATAAAAATGGATTTCTTGCAGTGGCGCATAGATGTCAGCAGGTGTCTTTCTGCAATGTTCCCAAATTATATTTTCTGCTTGAGGCCTCACCTTTGTCGTCTTATTTTTGCATAGATAAATGGAAAAAAAAAAACAATAAACTGGTTGTATATAATTAACTTTAACAATTAATAAAAAAATTAGTCACTATTTTGATTGGAATGTTAAAAAAAGAAAATTGTAATTAATTTTTTTTACAAAAAAATAAACATTCCAAGTAAAGTGGCGACTAATTTTTTTATTAATTGTTAAAGTTAATTATATACAATTAGTTTACTGTTTTTTTTTCTCCAATTATCTATGCTGTAATAAGAGGGCAAACGTGTGGCCTCAGGAACAAAAACAAATTTGGCAACATTGCAGAAAGACAAGATGACAGACTTTAGAGCCATCTTTCCGCCAATAGATGTAACTCATTTTTGTGGTTTGGAGACTTGCTATTCAACTAGTTTTTCACACGATAAACATAGTTTTGTTTATCACTAATTTTCCAAGAGATTTTCAATTTTTTTTGCAGCAACAATGGTACCGTTGGAAATGAAATAATCCATAAATTGCAATACACTTTATACAAAAATAATTAATTTTAACAGATTAAAATAATAGGTGAAAATTCGACACTATTCCCCACCATAAATTTGCAGTAAATTTTCCGAATTTCAACCTCAAACTATTCTCCAAATAATCTGCTATTCATTAGCTTTTAAACGAGCTATGGTTCAGTTGTCTAAGTTTTAAACTGTACGTAAAAAAGTTAAATTAGAATGTTTAAACGTTTCATCAATTTTCCGGAAAACTAACAATGTGATCGAAAAATTTCTGGCAGATTTGGAAAACATTTTTAATTTGCCAGATGTTGTGTGGTATTCATTAGAAAATAAGCAATAGTTGTCAAGTTATGAAGGAAAATATAAAAAAAGAACTGTAAAAAATGCTAAAAAAGATGCTTCTATATTTCCTTCTGTAACTCTAGATTACATACGAATTTTAAAAAATCAGATACATATTTCTCTACTTCTTGAAATGCTCTTTCAAATACCGTTTAGAACATGGAAATCCGTTGGAAAATAAAAAAGTTATCTTGTTATGAAATTATTCTATTTTGGTGATACACACCCTTAAAAAATGATCTCTCTATCTTGTACTCCGCTTTTGTATCAGCTTTCGAATGAGTGGTTGATCAATGTTGTAAAATAAAAATTGACTACAAATTCTTATATCTTCTTATAGAAGATTTCTTAATTTTCCGGAAAATTTCTTGAAGATTTGAAAAGCACCTGTCTGATAATAAGAAAAATATTGCAAAATAAACAGTACTGGTCAATTTATGAGAAAATATAAGAAATTGCGCAAAAAACATGCAGTAAGATTTTCGTCTGTAATTCGAATTTTTCAAAAATTTATCTTTAGTTGCCGTAACTCCAAGAACGAGCGAGAAATCGTGAGTTAGAAATTTGCATTTTCGCGATTTAAATCTATGTATATTCTGCACCCGTAAATAAATACACAATGTTTTTTAATCTAGTTATTTTTGTGGACTTCACAACCCCAGAATTGAATAGCTAACTACGCCTATGGTATTTACAATAGATAACAAGCGAATAGAGTACATGACCGGCAATTCAAATGATCGAAATAATAGAATTCGTGGCCCTGTTTGAAAGCAATACAGTCCTGGTTAAAACATACGATTTTTTTTATATTCGTATACTGTTGATTAAAAGCAGAGGCGGCTCGTTTTTAAGCATTAAGGAACTCTAACACTCCGTTTTCACTCAAAATGGTCGTGTAAAGTACGAGCCGTCAATGACTAGAAGTAGCCCAAGTTTAATTAGTAGAGTTATACCGGGTGCACATATTTCTTTATAATATCGTAGATTTTCCAGACAGTTGATAGATAACAAATATGAATCAATCTACGATATTGCGTAACGTACATATAGTTAATAGGGTTGTATGATGCGTATAAAAATAAATGGACATAGTTTAAAATGATTGTTCATCCTTCATTGAATTTGCGACCTTGAGAGATTTTCGTCCTGATCCGTATTTGAAAATTTAAAAATGTTCAACTTTAAGATACTTTCAAATTGTAATTATTATTAAAAAAAATCATATTGGAATTCTACGATTTTTAGTGACTCTTAAATTCGTTAAAGCTTTTCAAGGAAATTAGTTTTCTAATCCTAACATGGGCCTGAAATTTAATAATGCGGCCCCCTAAACTGGCTGCAACTACCTACCCTGACATAAATCTTACTGCCCATCTTTTTGCGGTTGACAATAGTAGGGAGCCGCCTCGGACAGTCCATTAATTTTTATACGCACTATACCATGTGTACCACGCTATTCCTCTTCGCAGTAACCTGACTTTGTGAACGTAGGGCAGCTTCTTACTTCAACATCTGCATTACCGATAGGCTCTTATTTCAATAGAGTGTCAGTAATGCTGATTATTTAGTTAAAACCAATGAGGTAGTAGAGTGCGCATCCCCTATATACTTATATAAGACCAAATTGGTTTGATATGGGGAAATTTCGACAGTCAGTCCTCACTCTCTCTAACTTATGAGTGTGTCGTTCAATAGGGACCTCCTTTTCTCAAATCATGATCGATCATGGCTTGAGAAAAAAAAGGCAATAGAAACGACACCAACATATCGACATATCCAAGATGTCTACCACCATAAGTGGTACCTAGAGTGCGCATCCGGTCAAAAAACGTCTCCACTTATGGTGGCAGACATTTTGGATATGTCGATGTCATTTCAACAGAAACGACACCAACATATCGCCTTCCTTTTCTCAAGCCATGATCGATCAAGGCTTGAGAAACGGAGGTCCTTATTGAACGACACACTCATAAGTTAGAGAGAGTGGGGACTAACTGTCAAAATTTCGCCATATGAGGAACAAATTAGTCTTATACAAGTATAGGGGATGCGCACTCTAGGTACCTCATTGATAAGTGGACACGTTTTTTGATAGGATGATCACTCTACTACCTCATGGGTTGAAACAAGAAACACATACGTTTGCAAAATCATAGGCTACTGCGAAGGGGAATAGCGTGGCACACATGGTACACCTTGTACATTCCAACGGGTTCAACTATTTAGGGGATGCTCTATATATTAAAGAGCAGTTATTCTAATATCGTTTATTATGATGACATTATTTCTACATTTGGCATCAAATAAAATATGACGGAAATATTCTAAAACCTAATAAAGTACAAATTTATATTTTACACAATTGAAACAACCCATCACCATACAAATAATAGACGATTATCTACAAAAATTTTAAATGATAATAATTTAACGAAATAATATACACGCGAATCGTTAAATGCCGATGGATTATTTATTTTTATTGTTTATTGGAATGAAATGAACCTAAGGTCACTTCTAAAACAGATTAGTAGTAGTTATTTTATAACAGGTTCGAAAATTCGATTTGTTTTCAAAAATTTTAAAAAACGTATTTAAAAAATAAAAAATCGTTAGGACTTTTCTAGTTTCATTTACGAAATAATAGTGCCCAATAATTTAAGCTTAATTTCAATCACTATTGGTTTTTAATTTCGGTAAATATCGATTTTAATACCCCATATTATATATAACAACGTCAAGGCTACTTTTTATTTTAACAATTATTGTACAACTACCTGAACAACAGTTAACCATTTATATATGAAATTCAAAACGTTTTAAAAATACTATTGTCATATATTAATATACAAACTGTGTATATAAATTTATATTCCTGTACCTCCAGGACTTCATGCCTACAAAAATCTAAGACTCGTTTTATTTTTTTTATTTTTTTAATAGTTTAATAAGCTACTTAGTGACGGAATTACGCCCAAGAGATAACAGAAATAATTAGGCCTACAATTTACATACCTGACAGAATAAAATTCGGTATCACAAATATTCCTAATTTGTTATTATTATAAATTTTTTAGAGTAAACTTCAGGTTCATTATAATTTTTTTGTTATTTATTCTGTCCAGGTGCAATACTGAGCTAATGTGGAAGGCATAACTAAAGTAAATGGGCTAATTTTTATTTTATTTTTGTTTGAATTTAGCTTTTTTATGAGTTATTCAGCAGCATTAATATTGATTGTTTTGCCTTTAGGATCATCAAAACGATCCATTGTATTTATATCCATAATCATTGTTAAACCGAATGTCATAATCAACAATAATACCAATGTTACAAATAAACCAGACCATATTGGTATAGATGTGAAACCGATACAATCATAAGCATCACCAAATGTTGTTAAATTACTATTTGTAGATGGCTGAACTTGTAAACCAGGTAATTTTAATGTTGCTTGTCCATCTGTAGCGGTTACTGTTAAATTAGTGCAATGATAAGAGAATGAATTTGGTGCAAATACATCTGTCGTATTGAATGTTACATTTTTATCATCGTATGTAACAACAATATTATTTAGATTCCAATAGCCATTACTAGTGAACGGAAACTCGAAACTACAAAATAATTGGTAATTGAAAAAATTACAGATAATTATACTTACAGTAATTTGGTCGAATCTTTCGTTAATGTTAAACTAACAGTACCATTATCGTATGATGATGTTGCAGTACAACTTTGATCGATAGTTATACTAAAATTTAAAATTACTAATTAATAATTAAGATTTAAAATCGACTTACTTTGAGTTGTTTATTTGAAGTAATCCGGTATTGCTTAAATAGAATATAATATAATCTGCTATAAATTGAACAGCTGTTGATTCATCATCATCGGCTAATAGATTCCTTGTACGTCTGTGCGTGATATCTTCAGGTGCCACCTAATAAATCATCGATAATAAAAAACGAAATAATGATACTCAACTATTATACCCATGATGAATGATAGGCTGTATAAATCGCCAAGATATTGGTGTGTTTTTTTGAAATTTCGTTATAAATCGATACAATATCAGAATCTAAAATAGACAAATTTAGAATTAATTTTAAAATTACCCTATAGATTTACCGTGTCGTTTTAACATCTCTGAACGGGGCTCATCATCTTTAGCATCATTTAAATCAATAATTAAAATATTATCTTCAGGCACATCATGATTATTAATTAGTTTATTTATCGATAATTCTGTTATTTTTTTATCGAGTTGTCGTACAGCTCCAATTGGATTTTGAACAGATGGTCGATAATGAATGTGTGACGATTTTTTTAAATTAGAAATATGTGTAAATAGTATATTTCCAGATGAATCACGTTGAGCAAAATCTTCAGGACTTAACTATAATTAAAATAAATTTAATTAATTTATTGTTTGATAAAATAGATAAATTTAATCTTACTGTATGTTCAGCAAAAATCACAATATACGGTTTTTTCTTTAAATATTCCAAAATTGTGTCTTTGAATGAATCTTCACTAGTTTTGTGCAATGCAGGAACACGATCAGACGCCCTGTAATTAATCATATGATCACTTATTTACATAGAAGATTTCTACAATAATTACAACAAAAACGTTCAAATTTTATTATAAATTTAAATAATTCATCAATAATACCACAATGAATACAATAATTAACAATTTAAACAAATAAGGGTTGATAAAACTACAATAAACTTACTTAATTGTACCCCACATATAAACAGGCACAAATTCTGTTGTTTTAACATAACTAACACTAATTGTTACGATTAAATAAAACAATATATTGAAATTATTTGAAAACATTTTAAATAATTAAAGTTTATTCTTATTTTTCTTCAAGTTTCAACGATTATTTGAGAGAAATCTTCTAGTCACGTGAAAACTGGGAGTAGATTTGACAATCAGATGTAACTAACCGTCCTAATAAACGTCAATTAATGACTACAACGACATCTATAAATTAATTTTAAAAGTAAACTACAACAGCGCCAAGTTTTTAAATCAAACAAATTAAACAATTATAGTGCACTTGTGAATTTGGAACATCAGCAATTGTAGTAGTTCAGCTATTGTCTCATAGATGGTAGTTTTATTAAAGCATACAAGATTGTACCAGTGGTGTCGATTGAGGTAAGCAAATTTTAATAATTATACCGTAATTTAGTAAATTAAATACGAACCGTATTCAGATTTCGATATATTAAAAATAATAATTCAATTTTGTCGCTTATTCTATAATTGTTTCAAATTAGTCGTGTATTTACCGTAAAGTAGGTTAGACTAATTGTTTTTAAATTTATATAGAGTGATTCAAATTCGATGGTCGTTAGAAAAATCAAAAATATAAAAATCGAGATTGAATTGCATTATTAATTTTCGTATTATAAATAACAAGCTTGAGAAGATTGTTATATTGCTCGATTTTGTGGCAATTTAGCTGTATTTTATCTGTTATTTGAGCCGCCTGTACACTTATGATTAGAGTTGGGATTCGGGCAGTTTTTTGGGGCGCTATCAAATCTAATCCCTGAAAAATTTGACAAAAGCGGCACATGAATTTCGATTTTAAACTAGTTTTATCCGTCAACAAACAACAACATGGCGAAGCGCTCTGTATCGATAGCAACAGAATTTAGAAAAACAGTCGACCATTTATAATGATCCATTTGACTTAGCAACGTCATCGCTAAAACGCAGGTGTTTGATTTTATCTGTGGTGTGAATATTATATAGGTTAGGGAGATACATAGGCCCATTGGAGAGATAGACAGAGGGATAGTAAGATAGAGATATACAAAGTAGGTGGACAAATATTAAAAACGATGACGATTTGGGCCGCCCACCCTTAGTCCCTTGGCCAAACAAACCACTTTCGTCCAAAGAAGAAAATTTACCTGCTTCAAATTTTACAAATTTTCGATGAAAACCAGCTTCAGGAGATTTGCAGTCCTTATCGCACTCTTGTGGCACATTGATTTAAATAAAGATGGAGCTATCTTTAAAATACGGTTATTCCTATTTCTATTCGATCAATTGCTATCTAGTCGTAACATTAATTAGGGCCTAACCTGTATGGTGTACCAGCGCACATGATTTTCCATCTCTCTCGAACAATTTGACGTCATCTTGGTCATGTCAACATAACCAATAGAAGACTGTTTGTATGATTTTTTTTTAAATAAAATAATTTTTGAAAAAATTTGAAAACTGTCGAACATTCTATTACAACATAATTACCAAATTACCAAAACAATCAATTATTATTAGTACTATTAATTTTTGATAAGTGAAAACAGTGCCAGAAAATCAACTCGAATTTTCCGCGATAATTCAGGCAATTTTCAAAATATCACAAAAAGGGCTTCTCATTTTCCTCGGCTTTTGTATCAGCTTTCGAATGAGGGGTTGATCAATGTTGTAAAATAAAAACTGTGCCCAAATTCTTATATCCTCCCAGACATTTTATTAATTTTCCGGAAAACTAACGGTGGAATCAGAAAATTTCTTAAAGATTTGAAAAGAACTTTTTATTTGCTATCTATCAGTACCATAATTTTTGCAAAATAATCAAAATTGCCCAAGTTATAAAAGAAAATACAAGAAACTGTACAAAAATACGAAAAAAACATGTTGTTAGATTTCCATCTGTAATTCAAATTTATATCAACATTTTAAAAAACGGAAAGAACCGTTAGAGGCTACAAGAAGTGCTCTTTCCAAAAATCTATCTGCGGTTGTCGTAGTCTCAAGAACAAGCGAGAAATCGCGAGTTAGAAATTCATATTTGCTAACTTAAACGTTATTTTTGACCAAAATGACGTCATACGCAAAACGTACCAAAATACGACATATACGCTGTTACACCATATAATATTCACACCACGATTTTAGCGAATTGTTGACAGATTTGGTTACCCTACCAATTTTCTCTCATTGTAGTTCGTTTAGGTTAATAAATCCATAATTCTAAATTAAATACTAATAATGAAAATTATTTTTATATTTAATTAATTACAAGTAAATTGCAAATTATTTGAATACAGGGCCGTAGCTAGGAAACTATTTCAGGTGGGGCTCAATTTTTGTGAGGAGGGGCGTATTTTTAAAAAGATAGATTTCACAATACATGTATGTATAACAATTGTATGAGGAAGAAAAGATCTATTTTAATGTTATGGGTGAAAATATAAAAAAATGTAGAAAAAGTCAAAAAATTATACAAAAAACATGTTGTTAGATTTTCGTCTGTAATTCAAATTTATATCAACATTTTGAAAAACGGGAAAAACCGTTCCGGGCTATAAGAAATGCTCTTTTCAAAAATCTATTTCCGGTTGTCGTAGTCCGAAGGACGAGCGAGTAGTAATCGCTAGTTAAAAATTCACATTTTCGCCGGTAAAAATCTTGAGATGTACCCCGTGCCTTTAAGATGTTGGGGTGGCAAGAAACCGTTACAGGGGGGGCTCAGCCCCATCTAGCCCCCCCGTAGCTACGGCCCTGTTTGAATATTAAACCAATTACGTCACTGGTAAGTTTTGACGGTTGAAATTTTTTGTTGTGCAACTGTAGATCCTAACTCTACTTATGATTGAAACTGGGTGCAGGTCCGTATTTGAAAATATACAGCCGATATCGGGTCAAGAAAAAAATCATTGCAATATAGCCCGGATAATTGACATCTGACTCGGTGTTCTATATTTTTATACCTTTCCTCTTGTATATCGACCAACTTGACTTATGTATTTATTATTTATCGCAATTCTGGAGGTAAAGTCGAGTTAATCGCGGTATAGATGCTGGCCTGGAGCCTTAAAAATCTGTTGTTTTCTCACAATGTGCTACTGTTAATTGTATTCACCCTGTGATATACGACGTTGTCAAAGCTGGCGAAAGTTGGATTGTGTATTAACATAGAAAATTAATAGTCAGTTTTACTATTGTGACATTTATTTAAATGTAGAATATCTACAGAAAATGTACATAGACAATATTTTATACAAATGTTTAAATATATATAATTTTATTAGTAACATAAATATCTTAATAATAACATTATGGTATTATTCAAATACCTAATAACAAAAATAATAAAAATTACAAAATTTATTATTATCATCATTATCATTATTATTATCATTATCATAATAATATTAATAAGAATAAAACGAAAATTATTTCATCTCAAAAAAAGAGTTAATCAACAATAATATCTTTAATTTAAATTTAAATAATAATTTTTTACAATCACTACCAACATTTATTTTGGATTGAGGCAAACAAATTATATCGGATATCCCACAAATGCCTAATTAGCGACAATTATGGAACATCTATTTCTATACAGAAAATAATTTAAATAATCTGATATGAAGTTATTATTGTACAAAACAATTATAATATATTGCGACAATTATCCAGATAAATTTTGAAAATACAGCATCACATTAATTTTTTTTTATAGGGAAAATTAAGCTTTTAATCGTTTTTGACTAGTAATCTTTTTGAATTTGATGTGACCCATTAATCGATCAATTAATGTATAATTAATTTTTTGGAAAAACAGCTAAATTTAAAGTAATTGTAGTTAATTTTATAGAGATATGTTGATAAGATTATTGTAATAATTGTATATTGCTGATATCTCTAAGCTATATTTGTGCAAATATAGTATTAAGGTGCGTTTACATAAGTGCTGTAATAACTGGATCATCCATCAAAGTTTACATTACATAAATATACGTCTTAAATCAGTTGGTGATGTGATCATGCTGCACTGGGGGCAGATGTTTTTGCTACCCTAATAAATAAATACGTTGAAAATGAATTAAAAAATTACGCTAGAGAAATATAAATAGATGGAATATTAAATGTTGATATTTTACTTACTAAAGCGTGTAACCAGCAATCTTCGCAATGCACATGCCAACATACAGTCGATATAACAGGTTTCTTATAATGTTCCTAGATGGGAATAAGTGGAAAAACATCCGATAATTAAATATCATCAATCACGAAATCGACTACAAATCTTACCAAACAAATTAAACATTTATAGTCTTCAGTTTCTGTACTAGTCGCTGTTGTTTCCCCTGTTGTTTCAGTAACTAAGGGTCGAATTCTATTTCGTAATTCTTCAATCATTTGGGTCCGACTACTCGGTTCGGCATCTGATGTACTAACATTACTATCACTTTCAATAATTATTTCCATTGTTACTTCAACATCACCGCTAGAATTAACAGTCGCTACTTGTGATTGCGCCCCTTCTTTTTTATTATTGTTAACACTATTATTATTATTATTATTATTATTATTATTATTATTATTATTATTATTATTATTGTTATTATTGTTATTATTATTGTTAGTTGTTG
This sequence comes from Mylabris phalerata, assembly GCA_020740385.1. NCBI lineage: Eukaryota > Metazoa > Arthropoda > Insecta > Coleoptera > Meloidae > Mylabris > Mylabris phalerata. The sequence continues at coordinate 219,081 of JAJEOX010000292.1, forward strand.
TTTTATCTTGATTCTTAACGATAATGTCCGATTCGGTGTATTGTGATGGTCCATATGATGATTCTTCAGGTTCATCACCATCGACAATAACATCATCCCCCTCATTGTCGTCAGAAACTGTCCGTCCAGTACTGCTACCAATTGTATTACCATTACCAGTCAAAGAATTTGTTCGTCGTCTTTGTGTTTCAGCCCATTCTTCCAATTCAGAATCACCCTCAACATCCACAGTTTCATCTTCTTCATTCAACGAATTCTAACACGAAATATAAAATGGAATTTTTCTTTCAATATTTTTTGGTTGAATTACCTTTCGGCATTGTTCCGTGTGCATATTCAACTCTTCAGAACTCCGATGAAGCCGTCCGACACATATCATACAGCCGTCATCGGCTTTTCTTTTTCTCATTTTCAATCGTAGCCGTCCTTGTCGATTCGATTTGATCCTCTGAAATGTCTCCCATCGGCCCTCTGGTCCACTGTCTCCAGGTAGTGCAGGTGGTCGTCCTGGTTCTTGTCGACGTTTCCTTGTTGCAGCCAATCCACTACCGCTGATTTTACATAAAATTTCCAATTCTTGAACGAAATGGGCTTCAAGATCACCAGGTGATATGGCGATACCGCAAATCGGACAACTAGATGGATCTCTTTTCTTTTTATTAAGTCCAATATCTGTGGAAAATACGATATTTTTTTAAATAAATTCCCAAGTATTTGTTGTTTATTTAGGGTAATAAATGTAAAATATTAACGGACAGGGGTTGGATGAAAACAAAGAAAACTAAGATACAAAAATATATCAGTTTCATCTGTGTGATCCGAGGAAAGCTGTGAAATATATTAGCATTTGTCATGTTAATAGTCACAGGGGGCAGATTGGCGGATTTGCTGTTGTAGAGGGGCTGGGGGGCCCGCATGTCGCCGCACCTGCGGGCATGGCGATCGCGCACCGATCCGTCAGAGGCGCACATCATTCATGGGATTAGCGGGGCTAACCTTGTTAATTGCCCGACTAGACCCGTGTGTACCCCAAACGTAAATCAGCACCGGCTAAAAGGGGATGAAATAAGCTTAAGTCATCACGTTGTGCTGAATTTACACCAGGGCCTCGCGACCTCATCGCCCCCGGAAGACACACACATACAAATACAATCGTACTATATACATATATGTATACAAAGTTCACGTTACTATTCTGATTTACACTTTCAAATGCGCATCGATTCCTATAATCCGAACATAAGCTTTCCAACTATTCCAACTAATTCCACCTATATGGAACAGGGGACTATTGCCGGTTCAATGTTGGACGTTTTTACACAAATACCACACTTACACAAATTATACAACGACTAGCTGGATATTTTCTTGGCTTATCGATTAATTTCTATGAAATTTTCGTTAATATTAAACGAAAATAATAATTCGAAAAGTTGTGGTTGAATTTTCAAAAGTAATTATTTTTTAATTTGTCGCCAAGTTTTTCGATAATCGTTACCCGGTATAAAAGGTTAATAAACAATAATGATTTTAATAAGAGTTGAAAATGTAGGGAAGTTAGCTGGAGTGATCCTTAAAACGTTAAGATTCGTTCCTTCAAACAGACGATTTCAAACGAGTGTTGTTAAAATGTTCGCTGGCCCACTTAGTGTTTATAACAGATTTAATTAATTAATTTAGGCGTCCTTAGAGCCTTTTCGCAATCTTACAGACAGTTATTACTTTGTAAGTATAATAACTGTAACACTACTCGACAATTTGAAAATTAATATCTTCATAAAATGCCCCTTGCTGTGTGTTGCCGTATTATTTAAGAGCGTATGTCACCCTTATGAAAGCTTATGTTCTTATATAGCTATTGGCGACACACAATAGCATTACCTGTGGATAGCTATGTTTATATATCTATACACATATACCCCACACAATTTACGATATAACAAACATTATTTTTATAACATCATTCTACCAACAACATGCAATATAATCAAACTGGAACTTATAAAAAATCACCACTTATGTGCAATTTAAACGGTTGTTTATCTTTTTAATCGTTAATTTTATTACAACTGGTTAAATCGTTATAACCGATGTTCAACAATATAAAAAACATATTTAAATGAAGTATAGAATTGTTGAAACACCATGATTTCGTATTCAGTACTTTTTGAACAAGATAAATTTCAACCAAAATTGCCAATGTTCACAGGTATCCATTCAGTAACATATGGTGTTACCAGGCTAATCGCATTATTGATAGACAGTTGTGCCACCCTATATATACACACATACAAACACACACAAACATATATACAAACAACTCTTATTATCACACCAATATTATCCTACAACCCTTACAACGTTTTATATACAAGAAAAACAATAATTGCATAGTATAATAACCAATTACGCTACTCAACGAAGAAAATTCTGATTGTTTGTTTATTTATTTCCAATAAAATCATTGTAAATATTTGTGAACCGGTTAGTATCGGACAGGATTAATCAAATCGTAACTATAATAATTTGTCGTTATTATAGTTGACGTTTGCCATTCGTTTTTACACAAACAACTGGCCTATAGAAAAACTTGTACTGTCATAAGTTGCATTTATTTTATTTGAAGAAACAACAGAGAATCGTCCTGTCGACACCAATGTTCGTTTAACAATCACAAACAACCAAATACAAGCACCGCCAAATACACCACTCTACAACTTTAAACTTACAGGAACCGCCACTTAATCCGTCTATTCTATTAAACCGATAATTCTATACTATACTCTATTCACGATTCAATTGCGAATTTTGGAACTGACAGTTTAGAAGGTTATCCAACATAATTTTTAAAGCGTAGCAAAATTTATAACGGTAGTTTACAAAGACAGAATGATATCTACTGTTGGTATCACTAAAGGCATAAAATCCTACGCGTTTGTTTACATTTTTCTATCATTTTTGAAACATAACCTCACAATGTTTGTTTTCAAGCGGTTCTTTTGAGCGAGTTTTGTGTTTCGGTTAGCGCTTTTTTAATATATAAATATTTTAAAATAATATAAATTTTGATTTTTCTACAAAAAATAAATGTATATTCTCTCCACAATTCAATCAATATGATTTGAATTTTTCCGCGTTTTTGTTGGTACTACTTTTTACCCCGCGCTCAAATGACAGTTATGTTGTTCTGTTAAAATTTCGCAATTGAATCGTGAATATAGTATACGATTGTAGCGGTTTAAGTTTTATTTGTTTCAAATGACAGAATTAGATTTGAATATATTAAGTAACGGTCGCGGTATAGCGTCAATTTTATAAAATTTCGTAAGATAATTAGATTAGTTATATGACAAATTAAGAGTTTGCTTACAATTCGGTTGGTGTGTTGATTACATTAATGTTATAGAAATTTTTGTTTAATTTATTTTCACATCACGACCTAAACATGTCCACAAAACAAGATATTAACAAAGTTTTGATGCGACCGGACTAGGGTAGGTGTATAAAGCTATTAATTTCGACTTTAACTTGCAACAATCCATACTAGCAAAATCGTTATTATTACTATCATTATTATTATAAAACATTGGTAACTTTATAATAAAATCTTTTCCATTAAAACAGCCCTCTTGAAAATTGAGGGTAGATAAATGGAAAAAATAATAAACAAAATTTTATTAGCTATTAAGTTGAGATTATTTTTTGGGTCGTTGTGCACTATCATTATCACCCTCTTTAGATTGTTCCATGAAGTGAATTCGATTTTATAAACAGGTATAATCAACGTTGACAAGCTCTAATGAATTGCGTAATAACTAATTTCACTTAATATAGATTAGACTACTGAATAATCCCACCTGTTATTATTGGTTTTTTTCTCTCTATATATATGTAGGTAAATATGTAGATCGTATTTTAATTTGGCTGTCACTATTAGAAAAATTAGTTGACAGATTTAAGATTATAACATATGGTTATTTTAATATTTAATACTAAATCGACATATGCCACAATATTCAATATGTAATTTATTCTAATCAAATTTGCATTATTTTGAAGATATTCGATTTAATTACCGTTATTACAACGGATTTTTACCGCAGTTTATTTACTAAATTGTTGATTCGATGATTTATTTATTTCCATTTAAACAAAAACAAATAAAATTTAGGTATAACTAGTTGAAGTTAAATGAATTCATCCCGAAAATCAACGTATATGAAACTTTTCTACCCCACATATGTATGCAGAAATGTTTCTCGTTTCGCACTCACACAAATAGCGGAAAGAAAAAAATATAAAAAACTTTTCACGTTTAGGGATTTGTTTGGCGATTTGAGTTGGTGTTTAACATCAAACGGTTGTTCGCACCTCTAAAGCGTTTGCTAAATCCTTTCCCCGGATTTGTAAACGAGTCCCGGTCTAAACGGTTCTATGTATGACTGACCATTTATCATTCCGTACACCCCCAGTTTTGTATATTGCACTACTAAACGATGTTACCCTCTTATTTTCACCAACATGTTGAACAATACAAACTACCACTACTATCATCATCATTATTATTATTTGATTTTTTTGTTTGTTTTGGTTTCAGGTAGTTGTGGTTTCTGGAGTTGTCACGACGCCACCATCGCTATAGGGGTGAGTTTATTATTGTTATTATTATTATGACTGTGTTTACGAAATTCGCCAAAATTTCCAGTTGAACAGAACTAGTTTATTACAAGTGTATGTATGTAGAAGAGACGTGTCAATAAAATAAATCCATAGAAAAATGTAGCGAACATCTAAACATAAAGTTGGTATGCTATTGTTTCCGGACAGTAGAGTTAAAAGGGCGGTTTGAATTTAGATATTATACATATACGTATTTGAAGGAAGGAAGCAATGGCGTGCGGACCATTTCATCTAAAAAACTGTTCTTTACACTCACATGTTCCCATATTCACACATACTTATTCATATAACCCCGCCGCAAACTGCCCTTATACCCTCCTAATATTATGTCGTGTTATAGATATAGACTCATTTGAATATTTAAAGCCTCTTATTGAGAATGTAATACCACTTTGAACAAACAAGAATTATTACATGCAGATATAACTTAATCATAATCATAAACGAATCTTGCTTTACGAATAAATTTATCGGTTATAAAATTTGTTCAATTGATCGATTTTTATTATTGTAAAGATATTTAACAGTCAACACACGCATCAGTTAAAGCCGCCAATCTCACAACTGGACACCCGAAACGGACATTCTCGCCCTCTTTCAAACATTGTTAGCCCCCATAAATCCCTGCGTCATTTTTTTCCAAGATTATCCCTTGTCCGGAAAAGCCACTTACAATAATACAAGGTTTTTATGAACAACTAACTTTAACATCGTAAATAAAACACAAAACTATATCGATTCAAAAAATTATTAAACCAATATTATTCTATAATAGTATAAACGTTAATAAGATAGGGGTGGAAAACGATTAATTTTTTGTCGGTCGAAATCACCATCTACATGGAGATAAGTGATGGCTATTATCTGTTGTCAGTAGTCGGTCCTCAAGCAGTACCATATGAGGATCGGGGCCGATAATCCTGCCGATTTACCCGTTGGGGAACCGCAGAAACACGGTGTGTAAAGGATTTGTGAAATGTAATTGGTTCAGCTGGTTTAGACATAGTGGAATCATCAATAGCTCATCAGTTTGAATCGTTCAACCTGCACCCTTAAAGTTTATTTTTCGTTGTTATTTCCGGTAGTTTTATTGAATGTTAATATGGGAATTTTAGTTAGCTCAATATCGGTGTGGTTTTAGTTGTCTAAACGCGTTCAATAGCTGACGATATTAGGGGGTTAGAACAGTTGTTAGTTGTGAAATGAATTAAGTTTGCCGATTAAAGGACCCTCATCTAAGAGAGTTAGTATAACTGATGCCGCGAATCGGCAAAGTTTTCCTAGTAGTCTTATTGTTCAATCTGTTGTGTCTTTAAAGACTATTGGCAATGTCCGCTTCTACCATTGACATTCCACATCTTTCAGTTTTTATTAATACTCCTTCGAAACGTCCATTTAAACACATTGTTATTTTATGATAAGAATGCGAATACATAAACGCTTTAGCTTATGCCTTTTACGAATATATTGTAGATTGTAAAATATTATGCTACAAGATGGTATCGTTTATATCTTTGTCTGTTCGTGTATTTTATTACCGAAGAGACAGTTTTCGATTTCCAAACATCACAATAGAATCATTCGAACGGATACCAACACACGTTCCAGAAGTAACCGGTCAGATAAATAATTTGACGCCCATCATTACTTTTTGTCGTTTCCATTATAATCGTTATAGTTTTTCTTCCAAATCCTCAATTTATCTTACGGATTATTATTGAAAAAAAAAATTAAAAAAAATTCGTGACGCGCTGTTGGGTCAGTACGATCGATTTGCGGCATAAATAGGTAAATGGGGAGGTTGAGGATTTTGCTAGATGTCAATCCTGCTAATGATACCGCACGACCACACCAAATTACACCGCCGGTTTGGCAATGCGAGAGGTGAGCGAAGGGGAGCCCCTGGAACCATCTGGCGCCTATGAGAGTTAGTTTTCCCGTTTGTAATATTCCTAATGACGAACACACGCGCTACTCGTCTGCAACACTACACCACCATCACCTCTACTAACCACGTATTGCATGAAAATACAACTTTTCTCCGCTTATTTCCATTCTTTCCATCAACTAGGGTGATGCCGAGGTGAAAATCTGTTTCTATAATGAACCGTGTTGATCGTCGCCGACTTGAAAACATTGATCGACGCTTAAGGGTGTTGAAATTAATAAACGATTCGTCGACGATTGAAAAATAAACTCGCCTTCCTTCCGTCGTCTATTATTAATTTTTTAAATCGCGATTTGAACTAAAGAAAACGAAACGATAAGCAGATATGCTAATTTTGACAGGTTTTATTAAAATATTTTTTTGCTATAAAAACGAAAAAATCCCGGATTGAGCCTGGTGTCATTGTTAGTACAGCTATAGTGGATTCTGTTTTGTTGAATTTTGGGTCTGTTTTAAATGGCCTGTTAACACTAGCACTGTCTCTGTCCAACAATCGGGATGACACCAGGAAAGGAATGTAAAGACTAACGCATTCCGCGCGCTTTCATATTGTTTTATATCGGTAATTTATTGTATTGCTTTGTTGTAGATGTCATGAGATTAAATTTCAACGAAAAGGGTGCTTTAAAACGAACAGTGAGCCGTAAAATGCTGTAATTCAGTGTATATTTGTTGTTAAATCTTGCAGTAATTGATTTGATGAGAGCGGTTATGCTAGCTAATTCCCTAGTTAAAATAATAGCCGGCTTATACGGTACCGCTGGGACAACAACTGTGGTGAATATTAAATTCCAATGAGTGGAACACGTGTTAAAGCAATTAAAGTAATAGAATAGGTGTAAGCGGTCAGGGTGGCCATGTCGAACAACCCTATCAATATTTCTCGATAATAACCGAAATACTCGAATTGTAGTCAATTTCGGATTAAGATAAATTTATTTTTTCTTCTTCTAACAGAGTGTGTGTTAGTTGTAGGTTGTCAAGTAACTGCCGTAGGGCTTAATGCTTGAATGCCATGTAAAGGTAACGTTTTACTGAACGAATTTGCTCCACATCACCACGGAGCAGCGTGGAAATTGCTATGATAACCGGATTTAGCTTTTCATTTTTCTGCCACGTTGGTTTGATGATCGGAGGCAGTTGCATCTCGGTTTATATGTTTCTCATTTCCCCTTTTTTGTGCTTGTCTGTTATTGTAAAAAGCAATACTTTCTCTCCCCATATAGAGATATACCTACACATTTATATTTGTAAACTTGAAAAATTCCTTAGTTCTATCCTGACTATCAATTCAATTGTTTTCATGGATAAACCATTTCTAACGTCTACATATATTTTTTTTATTCCATCCGACCTCGATCCCCTTGTCACACAACTAACACCGTCTACATTTTATTATATTTTCAATATATTCAAAGCTGGGGAAAATTTGAATGTCAACAAGGATCATTCGGTCAAAATAGATCCTCCTTTAGTCCTGTCAATCAAATGCCGACAACATTAATTTCGATCGTCCACAATTTTTTTCGTTAAAATCAGATTAATCGGAAAACTAGCCGTTATTCTTTCCATTAAAATTGAGCCGTATCTCTCAATTAAGTTGATTTGATTGTTAGCCACATTGCTAATTCAATCACCAACCCTTGGTCAGTCTACAGATCGATAAATGATACAATTAACAATGCCTCAAAGATCAAACAACAATATTCTTATAAATTTCCAACCATAAAAAAAGAATTGATTCCCTTTCTTTACTGTAATTTATTCATAAAAGCTCAAATAAATTGGCGTATTTGATCCACTAACAGTAAGGTAAAGCTTGTTCGCGGTCTATGTTCTTTTCAACCCCTCATTCAAGCTGTTTAAAATGCCGACAAATATTTGAGTTTTTCACAGATCAAGCACAGTCATATGCTAAGTGGGGGATTACGGCGGCGAAAAAGAGAAAATTCTATCATCCAGTTCAAAGAGAGGGAATTATTTCTAAAAGAATACAAAAATAATAATCAAGTATCTAGTTTTCTTAATGAAAAGCTCAATTACATTTGCTCTCGAAATGATGATAGTGTCTTACAATTAGGGGCGGGGGATTTTGTAACATCTGGCATTACGTATGATTGCTTGACTATAGTGATGGTTGTCTCGATCGGACGACGGTATAAACGGTCTAAGATTTATGGCAGTTTAAAATTAACGGAAGGGTTAATTTGGGGCGATTAATCCCCCATTTCATTACGATTACAGTTTCTAAGAACTAGTCATATAGTCGTTTACTAAAATAAATGTTGTAAATTTGCATAATTTTGTTTTGCGAAATACCGTTATAATAATAGTGAAATAGTAGTGTTTGACTACAATCTATCAAATCGTCGACAGGCCACAGGGGTGATTTATCGATAGTGACACCGCGACGCCACTGACGCGACATGCGTCATTACCAAATAACCCATCAGTCTCTCAATTGAAATGTTGTAATTTTTGTCGACTATTTTCAAATTAATTTTAGTTAAATACAGAATTCGGATGAATACACACAATTTCCTTATTAAATACACACATTTATTGATCGTTATTCGCCAATTAACTTTGTAAAGAAATCCAAAAACCAATAAGCATTAAAGACAAACTGTATACATACGAATTAATCACCCTCGAATGAAGATCAAAGATCAAATAAACTCGCCGTCAAGTCGTAAAAATAAACAGAAAATATTTGAACAATATAACACCTGTCTACGAAATTATCTTACAATACAAAAGGTAGAAACTTATTTACACAAAAAGAATCGGAATTTATTAGGTTATTGTCCTGTGGTTCTTCCTTTTTGCACACATACACAAACTTTTAAATAAAGAAATCCAAAATGTCACCCCTATATGTGAGGTGTAAATAAGAAGTAGGTATAACCAGTAGCATAGGCGAGATAGTGAACTAATTAAAAACTTCTCCCCCTTTTCTCGGACGTATAAATCCTTTTAACAGCTACTCTTTCGCCTCTTTTATTATACAAAAACTTAATTGAGGAAATTTTCGATGGTTTCTCTTAGATCTTCATCTGTATTCTCTTAGATATAGACTTGTAACAACGGTGTAACAACGAAAATCTAACAACTCAAGCAATATACAGACCGTCTCGCTTTAAAATTGTTATCTAACAAGTACAGTGTGTTGAATTTTATACAAACAACTTGACTACAAATTATTTAATTTTATAATATACCGCGTGTTTCACTTAAATATTCCTAGCTTTTATAGCAACACTCAGTATTTGACGACTGATTTGGAAAATATTTTAAGGATTTATAGGGAACTACACGGAGAAATTTGAGCAAAATTTGAGCCATATAGCTCGTCGGGAAATTAGTCAAAAAATGATCGTTTCTACCAATGTTGCGACTTTCAAAAACGAGTTACACACAAAAGAAAATGGAGAAAAATGAAAAAAATAAGTGGCGAGTATCCTTGAGTCTTTTTGAGTCATTTGACGTGTTTATCTCGGTTTCAAAAATCGCAGCTTCTTCTAAAACGAGCGATGAACTACAGGGTTAAAATTTTGGTAAAATTATCTCCAACAACCCTCTTATAAATCCTTGGAATATTTTTCAAATTGCTCATCAAATAATGAGTGTTTCCATTAGAGCTAGGAACATTTAAGTGAAATATGATGGCAAATCTTAGATATGACTCACGCAACATACAGACTGTCTCGCCGTAAAATTGTTATCTAGTGTATACAATGTGTCGAATTTTATACGAACAATTTGACCAAAAATTATTTAATTTTATAATATACAGAGTGTCTCGTATCAAGATTTCTCCTATGATGACTTGGTCTACTTTACCATCTAGGGTCAAGTTGATTGATTTAATTTGGACTCCCTGTATATGATTTGGACAAATTACACGACAACTAGGTAGTTATAATTCATTTTTAATTATGTCAACATAAATAGATAATTACATGCAATAAAAACAGCTTGACATTCGTTAAGACAGATCAATAAAATCGTGGTAGAATGAAGAACATATTGCCTTATGGGTAATAAATGTTTCTGAAATATTTTCGAATTTCTCTTATTCTTTGATGAAACAAACCAAAATAGGAAAAATAAGAAAGTGTATAAAGCTATTTTACGTTGACATATAAAAACTGCCAGCAAACTGATGAACAAAATAAGCTAATAAATTTTTGTTGAAAGCAATAGAGATAGAGAAAAAAAACATCAGAACGTTATATTGTGGTCGTACAATAAAAGGCTTTTTTGGGCGATAACAGCAACAACAACAACCCTCCCCACTTTTCTATTCTATAAACGTTTGTTGTCTAAGTTCCATCAATCACGACAAATTTTAATATCGTCCGGAATGTATTATTAAACAGTAAATTGTACACAATATCGGTGACAGCTTGTCGACTCTTTTTTACCAAGATCACCACCAAATCGCCACTGGATAAAACCAAAAATTACCCCCTAAAAACAATAATGAAGAGAGAGATATAAGAGGGTTAAAGATGGTAATCTATTCAACATCTTTATGAATAGCAAATTGGAAAACAGAAGTGGCACACAATCTAAAATGTAGATGTACGAGGACGCACCTGTGGCGAAAGAATTCTTGTAACTTACACTCACTAATACCCCATATTTTTCTCAACCTCCCTCGTTTCTCAAATAATGTATTCAAGATAAAATATTCTGGTCTCATTTCCCCTCTAAAGTGAACGTTACCCTATTATTACAATCGGATGACCCCTTTGCACGACGATAGATTACCTCCCGGCTAAACTTGGTGCTATTACTTGCCTTTCTTCTGGATATACTCATTCTTATCAACTCATCATACAGGTGTACCAACATTAAAATTTATCCACAATCCTACAATATCATCATCACTATTAATATCATTATGTTTAAATATTTGTATATAATTTCTCTAAACAATGGAGGTAATTGTTATAATTCTGGATACAGTTAAATTTTATGGTTCAGGTGCAAGTTCGATCGCGAGGGCGTGGTTAAAACTGGCCCCGCCGTTACAACTGTTTAACACGCCCTCTATCCCCACCTAAACAAACCAACTAAAACTTGTAGATATCGTTGAAAATACACGTTTGAAAAATATTCATGATGGATTTTTTTCGGGGGTGAATTTGAAAAAATTCCAACAATATTTAAATTGCGTCTAGACAGTTTTAAACAGATTCGTCAACCCCCTGGTTGTCGTTTAATTATTCATAAGAATACAGAATAAATCAAGTTAGCAAATATTCGGGATTTTTGGAAAAATCGCAAATAATTGAAATATGAATTTGGGGTGGTTTTTGTTTTTTTTTTTTTTTACAGTTGCGTTATAGCTGGAATTAATTATAAATTGTTATATGCTTTTGAGTTGTTGGTAGCGGTTAGGCATATGAAATTCGGGATCATTGATGCGGAACAACCCCCACATGCACAATAATAATTTGTTGTAAATCGCATTCCTCTCCAATGATAAATACAGACAGCATCTCAGTAATATCATCTTCGAAAATAAAAGGTCCATTTTATAAATGTTATAACAGTTGTAATATATTTATAGTCGTGTAACAATGTCCCGTCCACCCTTAACCGTACTACCACCATTTTACTCATTTCGGTAATGTTTTGTGAATTTATGTCCTCGAATATTAGGTTTGTGTATTTGACAAGCGCGGTTTCGTGGTAAATTCAGCGGTTTTTCGTCTTGCTAAAGCAATAACCTCACGTCTTAACTTTCCCAAAATAAATGTCAATGATTTAAACGGGGGATTATTATTGTCGAGTTTTTCCAAGGGGTCGCGACTACGGCTACGTTCCATCGTTATTACTGCTATAACCACAAATACGAAACTTATTAACCAATTAGTTATTGTTTTATATGGCAGTTTTATATTAGATCGAATTCCGATAAAAGGGCAATAATCGAACTGTTATCAGTCAAGGAGTCGTCTCGAAAATAATTTCCTTTTAAGATCTCTTACAGTTATTTTTTTCGTGATCTTTTTAAACGGCTGACGCCCCTCTTTTTTAATTTAATCAGCCATTGAATGAGCTAAGTTTTCATTTATTTTTATACTTGACGACGCTACTTTGTCCCTTGTTGAATGGAAAACACCCCTGGCACCAGCCAACCCTGGTTAATTTTTCACTTATTCCGCAATCATTTCCATTTGTTTCAAGCAATCTGATTTTCAATTGACGCATCCTATCTTTAACACAATATCTTTATTTTTATATTTATTTTTTATTGTTGTGAAATACTATACCAAATTTGGTGTCGATACAATTATTCTGACAACACTTCGCCCAATCAGATATTTATTGCTCGGTCAAGTTGTTGTAAGTAGCCGTGACTTGGGCCGCAAATACCGATGTTTATTTTGAAATGTAACTTAAGCTATTGTCAACATTGAGACAATAAATACTTAAATAATTGTTGTGACAATGTATAAAGTGGTTGTAATGTACGGAATGTGATCTAACTAAATGTTACTATAAAAACTATAAGTGTCGTACTCAAATCACTGGCCGTTGGCCCCCTAAACTGACAACTCATCCGGTCACCAAGTCCCATCTAATCAAATAACGAAATGCATTAAAGCCGACTGATCCGAATTTACCCCAACTAGGACTGGATCCTCACTCCGCTCTACCACACCTCAAATCTGCAATACAGTTGACAGATTTATAAATTCGTGCACCTAATTCGAATAACATTGAAAAAAATCTATTTAAATCAGTCTATTCAGTCGAGACAGATAGGGAAGATGGGTATTGTTTGATAGAACAGGTAGTCACCATAATAAATAATTGCCGACAAATGAATCGAGTTCATTTGCATGTCGTGCATAATAATCTAGTAAAGGTGATGTATTTTAAAGGCGGCCGTAATAAGGGCTCAATACCCTATTATGTCATAATGGTGTTGGAAACTACCCTCTTGTCGTCCCTATTATCCGGGATACATAAGATATGCAAAGAACAGTGTTTGTTTATATCGCATCTTCTAAGCAGCATGTGTAACCATATGTCAGAGCCCTAGTGTTATCAGACCACTTTGTAGCAAATTGCCACGATCTACGGCAATCTTGTAGAAAGAGAAGATATAAATTGTATAATACTGTAATAGAGAGAGATGGGGGAATATCGTCAACCGCGAACTAACCTGGAAATTGCTCTACCGAAATACGTTGTTGGAGCTCATAGCAGTTCAAGGGTTATTTTTATCATTCATTATTTAATGCAATCATTTTTTTTTTGTTGGATTTAAGCTTAAGTTGAGCCTGTCTCGTATTGTTGTTGATTTAATCGTGTATGTACAGTCAGAAATTAGTTCCATCGAAACGAGAAAAGTGACAAACGCTAACAAGTTATTACATGAAGTTGATATAGAAATAGGGGACGCATTAAACAGGGGAAATCGTATATAGTGCAGTTTCTGACAGTTGACTCGGACACCCTATTTGCACTCATTCATGGCCATGTCAGTGGTGCACTTTCATAAATACAATGATTCGTGTATATAATTCTGATATTAGTTAGAGTGATTCACCCTTTTTTTTCGCACATAGACATGCAAACATTTACAAGTATGAGGTCGTCAATGTAAAAATTGGTTTGCGAATATGGCGGGGATGTCTTGTTTTCGTTCAATTTCATGGAAAACTTGAAAACGGGCGTCTTTATGGACGTCCCGACGCCGGCATCTGCTTCCACATTCGACCGTCTTTGCAGGCCCCGCCTTGCGCCGCCTTCACTGCTAGGCTAACAAGTATATCTAGACGACAATACTGAAAAACATATTACATATATTGTAGTTTTCAGTCCGATACTTTCAATCCAGATAACATTTTAAAATATCGTTCACATTCTTTCGACCCTCGTTTTGTACTTTCAAATTTAAACTAAACAGCCTTCACTGTACTATCCAACGAAATTTTAAATAAGGGGGAGACAGACGGATTTCTCACAAAGTCCGATAAATCGCTACCCCTGAATTGTTGCCAATTTCTCAATTCAACTATTGACGATAAACTTGTAATTAATGTTAAATAATTCTTGGTGATGTCAATCAACAAACTGGTATTTTATAATGTCTTGTGTGATGATTTTGGGGGTGTAGGTGACGTTGTCACCCGACAGATGTTTCGCGATCCTCCTTTGAACGACACCTTTTGATCGGTGAGCCGAGTAGATCCGCTCTCAAGCCAATAGTGTAAACGTCGAGAGGGCATCCGCCGTAAAAACTCTGATACTAACATAATTAAAGTACAAGCAGTGTAATTTTACTTAATTAAATTCCCTTCTTTTGGCTGACGACGACAGAGCGAACGCCACACGGCAGTAGGGAGACGATATGAACTTTTTCCACCCGATGAACATTAAAACTCGGCATTTAATTTCATCAGAGATCTAAGAGAAGATTTTTGACCATAAAAAGAAGAGACCGTGAGCTCGTTTCGCCGCCTCCTCAGATTGCCATTCCGAGGGGTTATGTCGTTGAACAGATGGACATTTACACTGACATTTACCCTGTTATCTCTGTTGTCGCGAAAATAAAAACATAAAAGCTTTGCCATAGAATAGGGTGGGGTGATCAACGACAATGAATGCAATAATAGCATAATTACCGTGGTCGAAGAGGAAGCTGGTCTTGGCGAGGGCGGCATGAGGAAGGCCTGGTACGGAGAATGTGTAAGCGCCGCTGGTTGCGGTGAATCCACCCCCAAATAAAGGTCCTACTGTAACAAAGGAATACATCAACATAACCGCCACTATTAAACGATATTAAAAAATCGCTCCAGACAACTTTAGATTGTGGCTGTCGACAAATCACACAATCCCCGCACATAAATCAATTAAGATTGACTGACCGAACCGCATACCGTGCATAGGTCCGCGAACTGAGAAGCTTCCTCTTGTATGTAAAGCAGGAAATTCAAAACGAACGGAGTCATCTGCGATGCCTTCCAATTGCTTGTATAAACGGCAACAGTCGCGCTTTCGTGACCATACAAGATTCCGTGAAATCGTTTGAGCTTTTTACATTTCCTATAGCGATGAGCCCGTTCAATATACAAACACACACAAACAGTAGTGGGAAAATGTCGGCATTTTGAAAACAATCCAAACATAAATAAGTTGTCTGCAGGTTTTCGGTCTACAGAATGCCGCTTGTTGCTACACGTGAACAACGGCCGTTGCTGATGTATATATATGGAAATAAATTACATTGATGTCGAACCATTATCACTTCCCAACGATTCGCTACAGGAATTCCGACCAGTAATACGCACAAAAACACCATTTCCATTTGCTCAATTACCCAAACTTCATTTAACACCAAACCGCCCATCCGGGCTAATTCCGGTCTAAACAAGCCCGCACCACTCTCATTTACCGCTTCAATCACATAAATTATAAAACAAAAATAAGATATTCCGATACGCATACTTGTTTGCAGCAAATATATGAATCGACAAGGGTAATTTTTGAAATTCTTTAAACAAACACGCATATCCTCTCCTATTACGCCCGTATCCCATTAAATTTTATACGGACAATTAAATCCGATTTTTTTAATATTTTCATTATACCTACCAATACAGGTAGGTACCAACTATATTGAGTATGTATTGAATAGTGATCGTTAAACATTTAAAAAAAGGGTGGTTGTAAATTTTGTTAGAGAGGAAGTACATAAAATTGACGATAGACACCTTCAAATTCCAACAATACTAGAGAATTTCAAAAGGTAATGACATTTGGCTAGTCTTTTATGTTGAGACTTCCGGACCTGGCCATATGTATAGCCACATAGTTTGGAAATCTATTCAATATTTGACGTTTGATTTGTGGTATTAACTGAGATTAAGCGAAATTGGTCACTGTTGAATTCAACAAAGTCGACATGTTTAAATAGAATTTTTCGACAATTTTTAAATCGATATTTTTTAAAATCAACACAGATTCGTACATTTAGAGAGGGTTATTTTATTAATAATAGACGGTTATGTTTCATTGTTGACAAATAGTTAGCTTTGCAGAACATGAAATGAATCCGTCTAAATAGTGGTGTTTATAACGGTTACGCCTGAATTATCGGTCAAATACTAGAGTGGTAATAGGATTAATCTTGGTGGAATGGCACTGGGTCGTGTTTAGTTCAATGTTAGGGGAAGTCACCCTGTCGAGGACTCGATTCTACCTCCCTTTTCAATAACTCAGTGGCACACTTAAAATGAGCATTGCAAACGGCTATTTAGTTCACTGGACCGTAAAGCAGGTGTCCAGAAGTCACTTATGTGTTGTGCTAGTTTGACAAATAGCACCCTAATTGATTCCCTCTAAACCTTGTTTGTTGCCGTTCATTATCCCTTAAATTGATTGTCGTCACACTGTGGCTGATAATTTTTCCATTACGTCCTCATCAGATGTTGGGAAACAAATTAAAATATAAAACATTTGATAGTTTTGTTTAAATTGATTATAAATGTTGTTTTTTTATAAGAGAAATTTCTTAAAGTAGAATGCGAGTAGAAGTGTTGGTTTTTACCGCTGGCAATTATTTGTGGAATTGCGAGCGTCCCTATGTCGGCGAACTTGTACAGTCCCATATTACCTATCCAGCTGTGATTCGAGTCTCTGTCCCCCCTCGGTTTTAGATCACCCCATGCCCCGTGAGAAATCAATTTGCATTTTATTGTTATTATATTTACTACAAACATGGTTTTTATGTTGCTTTATACGTGTGTTCATATTTCAAAATTTGTCGCTAACAAAATTATTCGCTAGTAAAATTTTTATATTATCCAGAAGGAAAATAGTATTTCTTCTATTTTGATCTGTCACATCACTAGTAGGATCTCAAGAGGTTTTGATTGGACAAATTTGGGGTAATATAGTGGACGAACTTTTAACTTAAATATTTCTAGTTTAATAAAATAACAATTTGAATATAAATTGTATTCAAACGTTTGTATTGTGTGTAAATTTTGACTATTAATAACAACCAGCGGAATATCAATATGTCCAATCGGATAAGTACAGATCTACATAATTCATGTATTTAAATATCGGCCAGGTCCTCTTATTACCTTATCATACAGTCATCAGTCGTGGTTACCTTGGGACCCTTCGCATCTGCCGACTGTCTATTCAGTCAAAGCTAGCTGTATGCCGATTTATTCACGTCTTTCATCCGACTATAGCTTTGACTTTCCATAGATACATGCCAGTACTGAAATCGATTCTCTTTTTGTTTTTTGCCTTCTACATAGTCTTCGATTTCTTCGATTTGCGTTTTCCATGCATCTCATAAAATCAACCATGTTGCACTTGAAGAATTTACGATGCCAAACTCAATCGTCCGCCGACAAAACCAATTCGACAGCAAATACCTACACCCGCCCACTCTACAGGCTGACCCAACAGAATATTTTGGCTGATATGTCAACGATTGTCGGACGTCCGATATGTTGCTACAAAACAGTTAGAATTTCGATTTGAATATGTGGAAATCAATAGAAAATAAATACGTTTTTCAACGGTTAATGTCCAAAGATATTCGCAATACTTTAACTTATGAATAGTCGGCCATATAAAACCATCGTAAAGTATCGGTAATTGATGTTGTAGTAATTTAGTACGACGTCAAGCAATCCGACTGGTTATTTTGTTTAATTTTTTTCGATTTTCCATACAAAGAGGTATAATAATTATTTTTTTTAAATTATCAAAAGAATTGCAATAAATGGCAGTTAAAGGTTGTGGATATTTTGTGGATACAAATCACTATAACCAACTTTAGTCTATATGTAAAACGCACGTTCTCATCAGTGTGCAATTAGTGTGTACGTGTTGCTGGGAATTTAGCGGTGCGATGCGTCCGCGATTGCCCAACCACTAACAAGTATAACACCCTCTGAATACCAAATCACGTTTTTACTCCCTGTAAAATGCTTAATTGCATCATTTCATTTCAAACAGTCGTAACATTTATTTTATTCCAAAACGGTACCATATTTCAATAACGGGACATTGATTTCAACACAATCTACTCATTGTGAATACAATCTAAATCAATTATTCCTAATAGATCGATACGATTTTGATGCGAACTGTATTTAATAGCAAGTTAAACTATCTAATCAAGCGTCGGTTCTGGATGGACCCCTCGACGCCCGTCTAGGAACAGTCACCACATAGCGTCGACCGAGAATGGCCATGTACTCAACATTCAAATTGAAATGTCACTGTCATTTTCACTAGTGATATCCTGCATGCCTTGTTTACACACAGACAAATCGCTATGTTTACGTCTGTCTCGAAAAAGAAATATCCATTTGTTCGTGTTCAAACTAGCGCTGATCAATTACAAAAACAACAAAATCAAAAATTTGGCTCGTTTCGATTCTTTCAGAAAAATATGAAAAATCGTTGACGAATGTCGATAATAATAAAAAATACACGACATTATGACTTCTTGGAAGTTTTCAAAAATGATAAATGTCCGACTCATAAATACATAATCAGAATTTACAATACAGGCAATCTTCATAATTTCCATCAAAGACACTGTATGACTTATAACATTGTAGTGCTTTTAGTTTCAAAACATCCTTTTGTTGCTTTGTAGATTTTTTACGAGTATTACATGAGGATTAACGGGGGATGCCGATGGGATTTAAGAATTACACGCATGAAAGGGTACAAGTATTAGATAGGTTGTCAAAATGAAGGTCGAGATGAATATCATCTATCCCTACTATAAATATCATTACAAATTCAATTAAGAAGCGGTACATATCTTGAGAAGTGACAAGTAAAATCCCCTAACATTTTTAAATCCGAGATTGACTGAGAATGTGTTAACATTTTTTCCATGACAAAAAAAAATGTATTTAAAACGAATACTGAGGGGATACAGCGGCAATGTTATGATCGTGTTCAAGGAGTCAACTTATTCATCTGATGTTGAAAGCACCGCCACCGTTACATCTTGGAGGCGGCTCAATCTGAATTGTTAATACAGACCAGGGGTGTACTGATAAAAAAAAAAATCGAGACAGCAAGTGATGATGCACACCATAAACTGTATTGTTGTGTACAGTGTTTTTCCCGTTTATTGGTGATCGACGGTGTTTAGGTTTATTTATAGCTTTAAGCCTCCAACCAACTCTATGACAGGGAAAGCGATAGTAAAACAAACTGTCCTCCACAAGCTTAGACTTGATTTACGTTCAACAGGATAACTTAAATAGGAAATTTAAAAAAAATATATAAAAAAGACATCTACTCTTATTATTTATGATAATGTAATCTAATGAGAAAATTTTCGGGAATATTAGGGTTGGTGGTGCGTTAAACCGTATCAATTAGCACCTGGGTGCGGACTGTCGGTTTTAATAGATTCAGCAGGGAGCGAGAACTAGCTTGACGAGATTGACGAATGTAATTGAAACCAGACCTGTTAAATTATACAATCTGTAGAAGCGGTAAGTTGACAAAACACTGGTAGGATTTATCATTTGTCACAAAAATGCATACCTAACAAACCGCGGTATTCATTTCATAAAAAGTTACTACAATTTCTGCATTTCAATTAAATAACAAATATTAACTTGTCATTTTTAAATTTTCTATACAGCTAGAGATAAAGTAAAGCAAAACTTAATATTGGCATCGTGGCTCCCACCGTCGTCGTCTAATAAATATCCCGCTGAACTAGCGTGATGATAGTATGCTTTAGGCAATTACAACACCCTTATAATGAAGTGCGTCCTGTCAACTCTCCTGTCTTCGATTTAAATTTGATAAATACGAAATAGGAACCGCCTCAATTGTTCTCAAATAATCTGCTTAATTATTTTTCAGTATTACAGATAAA
The DNA here is from genome assembly GCA_020740385.1 of Mylabris phalerata. NCBI lineage: Eukaryota > Metazoa > Arthropoda > Insecta > Coleoptera > Meloidae > Mylabris > Mylabris phalerata. The sequence goes on from JAJEOX010000292.1 coordinate 239,618, forward strand.
ATTTAATATACGATTGCTTTTTTTATAAAGATCAAAAAATTCCATCATCTTAAGAAAGTTACGACACTCGAGATTTTAATGTTATACCGAAATTTGTCAATTTGGACTACTTATTTTTATTCGTATTAATTCGTATTTGGGAATTTTTAGAATATTTTCAATAATATCAAAATATAAAAGGATATACTTGATCAAATAATTTAGAAAATCTCCAAATCCGGCAACAACACCCAATGGTCTCACAAGACAAGACCAGTGTCGTAGTGAAAAGTTAACGGGCCCGTGTTCCAATTTACTAGGCGGGCCCCGAATTCAGATAATGCATACATATATTTATTTATCCTAAATTTTCAGGAATAGAAGTTAAAATTAGCAGTATTATAATTTAAAAAATGATCATATTTAATCTCTATTCGTCGAATTTTCTACCTGTAGCGATTTAAATACTTCAGGTGCAATTGTTCGATGAATAGAGGTACAAATTACTACTCAAATCACGAAATTTAATAGGAAATTAAACAAAATCTATCACGTTTACCACTTATTTGAAGCATACTTGTTTTTTAAATAAAGGCTAAAAAGTGATAACTTTTAATCACTATTCACCGAATTTTTGCACTTGAGAAAATTTGAGAATTTTGAGTGCAATTATTCGGTGTTTAGGGGTTAAAACTTTAAAGCACTAGAAATATTAAAAAAAAAAAATGGAAAGCTTTAAGCCTGATTATTAGGTAAATAAATATTAAAGATTGACAGGATCATAAAAATTCAAAAAAATGTGTTTTTTTAATCATTATTTGACACATTTTTATATTTTAGGAAGTTGAATTTAGATAATTAGCAATTAAAATTTATATTGCTGGGGTTTTAATCACTTTTCGCCAAATTTTTGCACTTGAGGAAATTTAAGAGCCTTAGGTATAATTATTCGGTGACTAGAGACTAAAATTAGCAAATATAAAAAAAAAAACAATATATGAATTATCTCGAGATTGATGACATTCAGTTTACTTGGAAATTCAGGTAACCAAACAACAAAAATAATTAAAACAACTGATCCTAAAATTTATCTGATGTTTAATCCAGCTCTAATCAGAGGGATATTTTGATATTTGGAAGATGTTATTCAAGGGAATTTTCACGTACTAAAGCAATACAAAGGGAAAGATTATTCTTAATTTCCATCACAGGAAGCAAGCATGTTGGAATGGATAGCAAAACCTTCCAATTTGCTTCTTCTTGTATTGGAAGATAAGAAATACAACACCAAATTTATTTTGTTTTCACCTTTAATCAAGAGATTTTTGTAAGTGATTCAACTGAATTTTTCCAATATGTGGCTGCTGGAAGTTGAACACTAAAGTAGAATACTGAATCTATTTTCTAAAAATATAAGCTGTTCAATTTATTTAACATTCAGATATCGAGACATTTTCGAAAATTCACTAAAATTTCCTGTAAACTAGTTTGTAACAATAAATTAAATATTGAAAACAAGTCCAATATAATGTAGCTAATTGATCGTTTATTATTATTTAGTTGCTTTTCTCTAAGATTTATCGTCCTAGATTGTTTAAAATTTCTTGGAAGATATTTCTTGGAGAGACAGCGGCTAACTTATACAGCAAGTTTTGATGCTTAGTTTCTGTTTTTGTGATTTTTTTATTATGAGAAGAATTAGATCTTCAGATTAATTAATATAAAAGTAATTAGACAAAAGGCCAAAATTTTGGACTGTGTTTCGTGACTCTGTAATAGAAAGTTTTCCAGTCATTATAAAATTGTTGAATTATCTTCTACACTTGATCAAGAAACAAAAGTACATCGGAGGATATTTTGTCAATTAATAATAATTAAAGTTGACATGTATGTTAAAAGAAAATTTCCACGTTGACTTCAAAAATAAGCAGGAAATTATGAATTATGGTGTCCAAACTACATTAACAATGTAGATTTTCAAAGATCAAAACTTTAAAATGGAACTACATACTGTTATTTTCTGTTACAAAGGTTAAGCTTGTTATAGGAAATATTGAAGCCTGTCTCAAGTTTTATCCTGGAACAGCAGTTAAGAAATGCGATCCATCCAATAGCTAATTAAATTTCAGGCTTCATAGCATATTAACAAAGGAGAGCTTCAAAAATCAAAACTTCAAAACAGAACTACTGTTAACTTCTGTTACAAGGATTTAGCTTGTTACAGGAAATATTGAAACCTGATACACGCTTTATCCTGGAACAGCAGTTAAGAAATACGATCCATATGATAGATTATAGCATATTAAAAAAGGATATTTTCAAAGATCAACACTTCAAAATGGAACTACTGTTAATTTCTGTTACAAGGATTAAGCTTGTTATAGGAAATATTGAAACCTGTATCAAGTTTTATCTTGGAATAGCAGTTAAGAAATACGACCTATAAAATAGCTAATTGAATTTTAGACTTCATAGCACATTAACAATGGAGATTTTCAAAGATCAAAATTTCAAAATGGAACCTCTATTAATTTCTGTTTTAGGGAAAAAGCTTGTTATAGGAAATATTGAAACCTGTAACAAGTTTTATCCTGGAACAGCAGTTAAGAAATACGATCCATACAGTAGCTAATTAGGCTTTAGACTTCATAGCACATTAACAATGGAGATTTTCAAAGATCAACACTTCAAAACAGAACTACTGTTAATTTCTGTTACAGGGATTTAGCTTGTTACAGGAAATATTGAAATCTGTAACAAGTTTTATCCTGGAACAGCAATTAAGAAATACAATCCATCCAGTAGCTTATTAGACTTTAGACTTCATAGCACATTAACAATGGAGATTTTCAAAGATCAACATTTCGAAATGTAACTAGTGTTAATTTCTGTTTCAGGGAAAAAGCTTGTTATAGGAAATATTGAAATCTGTAACACGCTTTATCCTGGAACAGCAGTTAAGAAATACGACCCATACAATAGTAACTTAAACTTCAGACTTCATTGCACATTAACAATGGAGATTCGCAAAGATCAAAACTTACTTCAAAATGAAAATACTGTTAATTTCTGTTACAAGGATTAAACTTGTTATAGGAAATATTCAAACCTGTCTCAAGTTTTATCCTGGAACAGCAGTTAAGAAATACGATCCATACAGTAGCTAAATAGACTTTAGACTTCATAGCACATTAACAATGGAGATTTTCAAAGATCAACACTTCAAAATGGAACCACTGTTAATTTCTGTTACAAGGATTAAGCTTGTTGTAGGAAATATTGAAACCTGTAACACGCTTTATCCTGGAACAGCAGTTAAGAAATACGAAATCCATACAATAACAAACTAAACTTCAGACTTCATAGAAATAAAGATCCCTTGATTTTTAGAGTATTTTCCGAAATTTTCGCCATGAATTCTATCGAATACAACCAACAGAAAGAAACTATACAAATGTAAATAATCTAACGCTAGTTTTTAGGTGTTTTTTTTAAGTTTCAGATATTGAGGATAATGAGAAGCTGTGACAAGATTTATTGACAAAAAATAAGGAACAGCTTTAGCCTGTTTTAAACTTATCAATTCAAACAAAACTATTATATAAGAAAAATTTAAATTATCCAACAATTAGCATAAAGCCCAAATTGAACTAAGCAACTAAGCAACTAAACATTTATTCTAATTTTCATGATGTTATTTCTTCAACGAAAATTGAGATAACCAAAAATTTATTTACTGTATCATTTAGAATCGGCATCTCAGGGATATTTAAGCTTCTAAGACGTCAGTTCTAATGATATAGCAATTAAAATAAACAACAATTGAAAATATAAGAGCCTTTTAAGTTTAATCGCCCAAGAAAAACAGGTATGTTTCAAAAATTTACGTAATCTACATAACTGAAGCCTAATTTAAAATAACGAAATTAAAAGTTTATTTGCTGTGTTAAGCTAATTGTAAGTATTATCAGAGATATATTGGGATTTTCTTGATTATAGATACTGTTTCAACAGCGAGTAAACTCTGCAGCCATTTCAAAGGAACTCATCACAATGGTTAAAACTTGAAAATTCTTAAATGGTGCCATTTTGAATTTTACAAAAGTATAATTTGAACTAATGGTGTTTATATTTTTTTAGTTGCTGTTTAATGACAATTGTTGTCTTTTTTCTATTCATGTTTCTAGAAGTTGCAGGCAGCCGTTAAACTATACTATTGTTTTGAGTAATCTGAATTTTATCAAATCTAATTCTTAATTATTTAATTTATTGGCTCAAAAGTTCAACTGCTTTTGCATCCCGATGTGCTGGCACTGATGTATTTTAATTTCAGTGCTGGCAATCTGGATGGTACAGCGGCTAAACTACGCAGGAGTCTTATTAGAATTACTCATTTTAGTAAAAGAGAAGTAATATGATATTTTAACATAACACTTACAAAATATTTTTCTTACTGTCAAAATTCTTCTATAATAATGTTAAATCTCATAATTATAAGTAGATAAGCAAATTAATTAAGAATTTCCCGAAGTTATTGTCAAAAAAGCGCAGATGGATCAGGAAATTGATTTTCCACATTACCAAAACCAATATTGCAGAAATGTAAGTCATCCAAACTTATATTTTTATAAATTTCAGATTCTAAAATTGTTATCCATTTTCACGGCATCATCAAGACTTCAAAGCAACTGATATATATCAAAAATTTAAATAATTAAACTAATATACAGCTTCAATTTCATCTAACAAATTGATATTTTTTAATTACCATTTTTTAGGCCTTGTCATTATAGATATTGTTTTAATTCTATAATGATAATTCCTAATGGTTGGTGGTTAAATCATGCAGCAATACCAAATAAAAACAATATAAATTGATTAGTTATTAATTGCTGTTTACCAGGAGTTGTCATCTTAGATATTTTCAACTTTCCTAGATGATGATGCCCGGTAGCATAGCGATTAATTTGCACAGCAAAAAACAATGATTGAAAATGGAAAAAAATTGCTTTTGTTGGGATGAATCTTAAATAACCTAAGACAATGCTTAAATTATCTATTGAATCACTGAGAAAAACGCTTTGTTTGTGAGAAAATTTTTTTTGCTGCATCATTTAGAATTGGCATCTTAGGCATATTTAAGCTTCTGAGATGGTAATTCTAATGATCTAGCAATTAAAACAAACGTCATTCTACAATATGTGTGAAATAATTTTGTTTCTGCATGTTTACAAAAAATGTGTGAATTGATAATCGACATTTAGTGATTAAAATTTTATTAACAAAGAACACCAAGGGATCGTTCCGAATTTATCCAACTCAAGAAAACAGATGTGCACCAAAAATCTAGCTGATCCAACATAACTGAAGTCTGATTTGAACCAACGGGCTTAAAAAATTTATCATTTGCTATAGAACGGTAGCTATCGGTCATCGATACATTTGAGTTTCCATGATGATAGTTGCTGTTGTAACAGCAATTGAATTTTGCAACAGTCCCAAAGCAATTCATTGAAATAATTAGAACTTGAAAGTTCTGAATTGGCTCCATTTTGAATCGGTTTTATGGATTTCCAAATTAAGGTAATCATATAATTTTTGCTTGAAGATTTAACTGAAGCTATTGATATTGATATTTGTTTTTACTGTTTAACTGCATGCATTGTCTTTGATATATTCAAGTTTCTAGGATGATGTTTGCGGTTACAACAGTGATTAAACTATGCAATTGTTTAAAAAGTAGAACTCAAGAGTTTTGAATAATCAAATGATTTGGTGAAAATTCGAATCAAGGTGGCCAAAAAATGAATAACCGAGGTTGTAAATGACACAAAAGTTTAACTTCTGTTTGATTCTAATTTGTCATTACTGATATATTTCAACTTCAGTGGTGGCAAATTGGATGGAATAGCAGTTAAGTTATGCAGCAGTATCAAAACAACTCACTTAATTTTCATTCTGGAAGAAGTATATTTAAAGATATGTATTTGGGTTAAATATTGTTTTTTATAATTGCAATAAGTTACGTCTACGTATTAATTTTTTTTTTTCAGATATTCTATGAACTATCTCAACATATCTATGTTGAAAAATAACCATTGATAAACCATACAGAAGACAATTTTGTAAAAATGTAAGCTGTACAAATTTCATAAAGCGTATGGTAAAATATGCTTAGTTTCAGATACTAAAGAGATTTAAAAGCTACGACAACTATCACAACAATTGATTTGCATCAAAAATTTAGATAATCAAAAATTAATCTAACACTGGTTCTATTTTATCTAGCTTATTAATATTTTATTAATTACAATTTACTAGGAATGATCATTATAGATCCTGTTATAATCCTATGATGGTAATTCCGAGTGAATTGTGATTACAACAAGCAACATTAAAATATTACTGTAACTTTTGCAAGAAAAATTTGGGTAATCTTCTGTTAACTAACTGAATAGTTTATTCATCATTTGCTAAGCAGTAGTGACTGCCGCCATGGGCTTATTTGAGTTTCTATGGAGGTAGTCACTGACTGTGCAGCATATGAGTTAAGGAACAGTCCCAAAAGAGTTCAGTATAATGGTAAGTCCCGAAATTTCTAAACTAACCCCAGTACCAAACGATTTTCACAGAAATGTGAAATTGTTTTAAATTTTTTTTCACACAAAATGTGTTGTTGCAAGGAAATTAAGAAGCCTTCAACACGCTTTTTTGTGTGACAAGAGTTGAAAAATATCTGCTTTACTTATTTATTTCCATTTGTTTCAATTGAAAACTTATTCTGCAACAAATGAAAATTGAAAAAGCCAAAACTTATAACAGGGATGATTTGAGCTGGAAATCTAGGATGAAAGTAGTTAGAACAATCTCGAAACAATTATCAGTAATTTGAATTTTATATAATGTAACAATTAAAAAGTTTAGTTGTTGTTCTCGTCAGTGTTGCCATCATAGTGGTATTTAAGTTTCTACGGTGGTAATTCTGGCGGTAACATTAACTAGATTACACAACAGACAAAATGTAGGTGAACTAATGTACCTATAATAAAGTAAAAAAAAAGATTAATATGATAATTTTCCAATAAATCCGGAAAATCTGAGGGTGCTTTAATTGTTGTCACATTCAGTCTTATCAAGTCAGATTGAGCAGCAATTCAAAAAAACCGAATTGAAAAGACGTACAAATTTCCATGGACAGCACTGTTATCTGGTAAGGTGTCCGATATATTATTTGACGAGACTACACTGGTAAGTTTTATTAAATTTTATTGTCGTTATTTCCGCAATTGCTAAAAAAACACATAAAACCAGCAAGACGCCATTATGTCGCCAGTGAAATAATCATGATATGACAATATTATTTATTTTGTGATATGCCGATATTATCCTTTGATTAGAAAATCGTCAGATGATGATTAAAATTTGAATTTTCATAATTTAATTTTCAATAGCACGATGAAGGGTTGATTTATTATGTTGTAGGGCTTCTAAACGAGCGCTTGAAATAACAAATATCCAATATTATCTAAGATGAATCAGTCATCTATATCATATTTTTTCTCTAGAAACGTATGTTTATTTATGTTTCAGGCAAATTTTTCTTAAAATTGATAAATTTTATGTCTCTGATCTATTATTTTAACTAACGGAAATGATAATCGCGAATCTTAGAAATAATAAAAAGTTGTCGGCGCCTACAAAAGAAATCTCCCTTGGCGACAGAGATAAAACTTACGGGATATTAAAAAAATCAACCCTTAATGATAAATTTAAAAAATGCCCTTAATTTTAATTATTAATGGAGTATTAAAAATAGTAACCCCTAATAAAATAATCCCAGTTTTCAATCTAACAACTGTAATTTTTTCTTGTATTTTTGACAATTACAGTTACAATTTTCGATTGAAGAATTATAACGAATTTTATCAACAAATTCGCAAATTAACGGTAAATTACAAGATAAGGGCTCAATTAGAAGTGCCTTTTTTAGCCAACCAACCTGAACTTTTAATTGCTTGCGTATTCAATTGAAATTTTTGTATCTGAAGATATCGAAGGGCTGGTCAAAGAACGATAAATCTGAAGACAGCCGCCAAATTTTTTTAGGTGGTTAAATTTTTTTTTCAATCGAATATGCAAGTTAGCAGTTCTCGTGTCTCCATAGATAAAATTTGTTTATATTACTTCTGTTTCTATGATATCGCAAGCTGATTTTCTATTTTCGTCTTACAAGTGATAACCGTATCGTCTCATTCTTTTTTTTACAGTGGTGCCAATATTTTTACCAATTTTAAATATAATTGATACACTCTTCTTCATCAGTTGCCCGGTAACAGTTGTAATCGAACAATCAAAATTATTCGAAACTGCTCCGTATCATTACTTGAAATCAATTAAATCATTATAAAATTATTCATTTGTGAATTAGTTTATTACCCGTGATTAGAGGGTGAGTTTTTTTATTTTCGAATATTTTTATTTTTATTTTATTTTAATTTTTGAATCGGTATTTTATATAGAAAAGTAGATTTTTTCGCAATTTTTTGATGGTACTTCTAATTCTGAATTCGAAATTTAACGATTTTCATTAATTAAATTCAAAGATTTTTATAGAAAACTGATTATATGATTTTATTGAAGTTTTTGATTTAAATTTGAACATAATTAGTAATGAGATAATCCGGTAAAATATTGTGTATTATTTAAAATATAGATATAATTAAAATATATGTATTTGTGCAATAAAATTCAAATATTAGGGGGTGATTAACTCTCTTTTCTTGCGTTTCAGGTGGCGCTACTGATTTGTTGCGTAAACGTTAACGATAGCGTCCAGTTGCAAGAGATTTCGCGTCATAAGCAGCCAGTCTCAAGATCATTTCCGCTGACGAGTTGCACAAGAACAACAGGTAGGTGCCTTTATTGTCGTCTTTCATTAACAATTTTAATTCTAAATATGTTTTTTTTTATTATTTTTAACAATTGCCCAGTGACTGATGAGTTGGTATTTAACAAATCAAACGCGATGTTCTTATATAAATTTTTTACAGTATTCGTCATTAGTAATTCATTGGAAAATGTGCCAAAAAATAGTAAATTCTCTTGTTATTCAATAATTTTCAAAATTTCATTAAAAAATTAATTTTTTACACCAATTTCATGTTCAGTAAAAATCCCTATTATGATTTTTTCAAAATTAAAATCACATCATTTCGATTTTGCAGTAAATTTAATTATTATTTCAATAATTTTTAATAATTACCGTCATTAATTAATAATAGAAACGATTATGTTAAAATCAAATATTTCTTGACGTGGAAAATATGGCGTTATACTCTATTGTCGTTATTAAATAATCGAAAGTTAATTGGATCGCGTCGATTATGCACAATTTTGATTGAAAATTTTATAAATGACGTCATAAATGTGAAAATTTGTGAAAATTTTGAATTTTGATCGTAAAGAGATGGTTCTGCAAGTAATTTAAACCTTAATGATAGCGAATAATTTTAAGTTTACGAAAATTATGCGTAAATCTAACCATAAGCAGATTGAAATTTTCACATAGTATTTTTTCAAGTAGTATTTTTTACGGAAATTCGTTTTCCTGTTTATTTATTTAAAGATTTTTGTTAAAAATGCGAGAGAAATTGTGTAATGTATTTCTTTTTGAGCACCGTTCTTATTTTCACTTATTTGTTAGTTACTTGTTCGGTGGTCTTGATCATGCGATGCACCTCAGATAAAGAATTCAATTCTGAGATCATCACGTGATACAGATCAAAGAACAAACATTCTGCAGATGGTATGGTAAATTAATTGTTGTTTATTCAATCCCTTCATTTAACAAACGAATAATACGCAATTTTGTTGATTTAATTTAAATACTAGCAGTAAATTTGCAAACATGCTGAAATTTTCCAATAATTCTTTCGAGACTTCATTCAAATCGTTATTGTCTTATGGTCTTATCACTGAGTGTACCTCTGAAGGACAATTTATTTCAGAGGACATTCAGTGGTAGAGATCAAAGAACAAAAGAACTGCAAATTACGCTTAATTACAGAATGAAATATTTTACAGATCAGAATTTCATTTGATTGCGTTTAGATTACTGATATTTCTAAATAATTACGTGAACGTTAACGATAACGTCCCAATTAAAGTTTACAAAAAATTGCCTAAGATCATGGACTACAACTACACAAAATTATAGTTTGATGGTCTTTAACCGCCGGGAGATGTTTAGATGAATTTATTTCTAAACTCATCAGGCGATTATTGATCAAAAGACAAAAATTCTACAGAAATATTACGCTAAAGTATTATTTGCTGATTGAATTATTAATTTATAATAGAAAATTTAATATAAGGGGGTAGATAGTTCTCTCAATAATTATTAATTAAGTGTGTTATTATAATTATGTAAAATAACACACATACGTTGTTACTATGACTGATGCCAATAACGTTACCATGATGTTGCGTTAACTGTGTGGAATCCTCAACAATCCCCACTCTCTTCAAGTTTCAAGTAACCAACTTTGACAGGCGTGTTCAAAATTTTTTCTTTTCAATTATTCAAATTAGAATTAAATTTTCCATTAATTTTAACTGCTAGCGAAGTCATTTTTACAATTGCATGAAATAAAAACTGAAATCGAAGAAATGGCAACGATCTTGTTTTTTAATTATAAATCACATTTAAAAATTTTAATTAATAATTACATCATTGTATCATAATTGTATAATTTTATGAAAAAATACTTCATAATTCTTGCTATCAATGACAGGTTAAGCGAGTAACCCTTTCAATATTATTAGATTAACAATTTATTAATCTCCCAATAAGGACTCCTATGGGAATATTTTTAAGTTTATGGAATTTTACAAATTAATAAATTTGTAATTTCCAAAGAGCCCAGTTTATAAATTAACGACTGTTATTGACCTTTTAATAACATTACTGACATGTTTGATAACAATAAACATGGTTAGTTTTCTTCACTGAAAATTAATTAGAAGAATTCTGTTTTTTAATTATAACGTATAATGAATAATTTAAACCGTTTCTATATTAATGGAGAATCACATATTTTTAAAATTATAACGACCTAGATTTCTTCTCACTAACATAGTGACTAGAGTAAATCAAGGAAATATTATCGCAACTAGTAAGCAAGCTAATATGAATATTTTATCTGATTCAATAATTTAAAAACAGCTTTTAATGTTGTATTTTTTACTCTTGTATAGGGTAATCGAGGGATTTTTCAATAGAATTGAACTTGAACAATCTCCCGATTACCCTGTATAATTGAAAAAGCGACCACAATTTTGGAAAATATTATTTTTCGAGAAAACATCTACGAATAGATTTTTTACTTTTGTACAGGGTGATCGAGGGGCTTTCAGTGGAATTAACTTGAAAAGCAGCTCGATGACCCGGTATAATTGGTGAAACAAACAATCTTTTTTTTTAACTACGAAAAGATTTTTTACTTTTGTACAGGGTGATCGAGGGGCTTTCAGTGGAATTGACTTGAAAAGCCTCTCGATAACTCGGTATAATTGGAGAAACAAATCAACTTTTTTTTTAATATTCGATATAATGGCAAGTTGTGTCAGTGATTTCTCTAGACAACTTTCAGATTAATTTTATTATTTCATTTCGGTCCCTAATTTAACTACTAACAATGAAAATATTCAATCAATTTTGAAGAAATGGGTTTATAGGAGTTTCCTTTAAGTCAAGGTATGTAGGCGAAGTCCCGCGTGTTTTGATCGCGGTTCTTCGCTTACTACCATGATTTGAATGTGGAATTGTCTTCGTTGTAAGATAATTTCTCAATAACTTCCTTAAAAGTCGTGTTTTTGGCAAAGTATTCCTAAGCAGTGAGGGTAGTAGGCAAAGTAGCAGCAATACATTTTATATTTGCTGTTCTTGGCCTACTACCATGACTACTTAGGAGATCGTCTTCATAATTGACAAAAGGTATTTTTTTATGAAATATTTGATACAGTTTATTCCAGATTTATGAATTCATGACAAGGCTTTTTAAGAAATTTTTTTGAACAATAAAATATTGGATAAAATTTGTTTCAGATTTTAGATTGACCAAATGGCTTCGTTAAAGATTCCTAAAGAGCCAGGGCAGTGGGCAAAATAGCAGCAGTGCATTATATTTGCTGTTCTTTGTCCACTGCCATGACTAAATGGGAGATTGTCGTCACGACAGTCATCAGACATTTTTCATAACAACAGTAAAATAATGGATTAAATTTGTGTCAGATTATAGATTGAAGAAATGGCTTTGCTCTCCTTCCAAGTCAAGAGAGGGTAAGCAAAGTGTAGTGTATTCCGGTCACTGTGTTTTGCTTACCCTCCGTGATTTGAATGGAAAATTGTCTTCATGAAACTTCGCTAATTCAACGATTGACACATATGAGGTATTTTATTCATAATAATGATAAAATATTGGACAAAATTTGTTTCAGATTGCATGCAGATTATCCAAAAGGCTTCGTTACAGATCCCTATGAAGTGAGGGTAGTAGGCAAAGTAGCAGCAATACATTTTAAATTTGCTGTTCTTTGCCTACTACCATGACTAAATGGGAGATTGTCGTCACGATGGTCATCAGGCATTTTTTCATAACAATAGTAAAATATTGGATAATAGCTTGAAGAAATGGCTTTCCTCTACTTCTGAGTCAAGAGAGGGTAAGCAAAGTGCAGTGTATTCTGGTCACTGTGCTTTGTTTACCCTCCATGATTTGAATGGAAAAATTGTCTTCATGAAACCTCGCTAATTCAACGATTGACACATATGAGGTATTTTATTCATAATAATAATAAAATATTGGATAAAATTTGTTTCAGATTGCATGCAGATTATCCAAAAGGCTTCGTTACAAATTCCTATGAAGTGAGGGTAGTAGGCAAAGTAGCAGCAATACATTTTAAATTTGCTGTTCTTTGCCTACTACCATGACTAAGTGGGAGATTGTCGCCACGACGGTCATCAGGCATTTTTTCATAACAACAGTAAAATATTGGATAATAGATTGAAGAAATGGCTTTGCTCTACTTCCGAGTCAAGAGAGGGTAAGTAAAGTGCAGTGTATTCTGGTCACTGTTCGTTGTTTACCCTCCATGATTTGAATGGAAAATTGTCTTCATGAAATTTCGCTAATTCAAAGATTGACACATGAGGTATTTTATTCATAATAATAATAATATATTGGATAAAATTTGTTTCGGATTGCATGCAGATTATCCAAAAGGCTTCATTATAGATTCCTATGAAGTGAGGGTAGTAGGCAAAGTAGCAGCAATACATTTTATATTTGCTGTTCTTTGCCTCCTGCCTTGATTAAATGGGAGATTGTCTTCATGACGATCATCAGGTATTTTTTCATAACAATAAAATATTGGATAAAATTTGTTTCAGATTATAGATTGAAGAAATAGTTTTGTTCCTTTCGAGTCAAAAGAGGGTAATCAAGGTACAGTGTATTCTGGTCACTGTGCTTTGTTTACCCTCCATGATTTGAATGGAAAATTATCTACATGAAACTTCACTAATTGACATAAGGTGTTCTATTTATAACTTTATTATAAAATATTTGTGAAATTTCTTTCTGATCCATGAAATGATTTAGTTACAAATTCCTAATAAATCGTAGAATTGGTCAAAGTTACAGCAGTGCATTTTATTTGCTGTTCTTTGCCCACGTCCATGATTACTTGGGAGATTGTCTTCATAACTGAGGTATTTTTTCATAACAATAAAATATTGCATAAAATTTCCTTCAAATTCTGGTTTGTTGAGATTGTTTTGTAACAGCTTCCTAGGGTCAGAGTTTGTAGACAATGTAGCAGTAGTGCATTTGAAGTTGCTGTTCTTTGCCTCTAACTATGATTTAAAGGAAAATTATCTTCATGAAACTACTGAATATATTATTTTGAAAAAGTGTCCACGCTCAGATCTCTAATTCCACGACTGACGTAAGGAATTTTCTCTAACTATAATACATTTGTTTCAGATTGTGGATTTTATAAGAACTTCCTAGAAATTATGGATTGTGAGCCAAATAACAGACTACAGAGTACGCTCATTTGAAAAATGAAAGGACGATACCACAAAATAGAATTTTCCAGCCCTTGGAGTAGAACTACATTATACAGATTTGCAGATAGAATTAAAATAATTCTGCATATTCCTGCATTTGTTAGCTGAATAAGACAGAAAATTTAAACAGCCTAAATCTGTTACTTAAACGATTAATCAGCTTAGAAGTCAATCAGAGCAAAAATATCGCTCACAGTAAGTAATCACAGTTTATTTAATACAATTTATCTAATAAGAATAGAATTCAACTGAAATAGCCTTGAAACTACAATTTCAAATCAAAAATTCAGTTAGTCATAATTCTGTTTCTTTTTATTTTTAGAGCTGAAAATTAAGCCAACATCAGGTTCGGTTACAGTCAAAAGGTGTGACATTAGAACGGCATCAAAGGGGTAAGTCTAATAATTTAATTGTTTCACTTATTTCTGATGTGATAATCTTTAATTCTTCATGTAACGATAGTTCTATAGAATTCATAAATTTTCGTGTTCGGTTTTCCCCCTTTATTTTCCCGTAAATCGTGAATAGTTGAGGGAATTCGAGCGTCGGTCGCGTGATTTGATGAATTCGTTTCAGGATAGAAGCGGACTATTTTCAACAAGCGTTACGAAAGGTATTTTTATGGTTTAACGGTCTTCCTCTAGAGAGCAGATATATTACTTTCATTTTGAATCAATTGCAATCCATCTAGGGGTCCAATGGAGAAATCATTCTCACCCACAATTAATGACAATCGAAATTAAAAACGTAAAGACCGTTTTTATTGGTTATATTGCCATTTTTACGCTTCAAATCTGATCAGATTTATAAATACAATATAACGATATATTATTAATATTCGATGATAAATTGATGTTATTTTGTACAAATACACAAACATAGAGGAAAAGAAATTGCTTAAATTTAAACAAAAAGTGTTGAAAAGAGGGAATTTTCTGTTGAAAATAATTCGTTTTGAAGTGTTAAATATTGGTGTGTATTTTTGGCGAAATGAAAAGCCGCAATAACAAATCATACATAAGCTTTTACTAACAGATTTTAACTGTCTATGTAATGCTAACATAATGCGTGGTGTTATGAGGGAAATTGGGTTTCTGCCTGATTTTAACGAGAATAACGTGGTTTGTATATTTGGTGGTTTTTAGTTTTTCTCCACCAACACCACCGCGTGAACTTTTATCAAATATCGTTCAATTAATCAACAGTTAATACATATAAAAAAATTTGCACAATAATTGGGAAACAATCGTAATAAAATTTATTTTTGGAATTGTTAAAATTCAAAATTGACATGTAAACGATTTTGTTACTTTAGCCCAGGTGTCCACAAGCCACTTTAACGGAAGAACAATAGTTAACATTATCTGTTTATTTAGTTTAAACAGTTGGACTTTATCCCAGAATCTAAACAAAACGGAGCGGTTTAGAACAAACAAATAAAAACCGATCTCGAATTAGTTTACTTTCTTATATGATATATTTGTTCGTCAAATATTTTAGTTTTTGAAAATAGCAAGAAAATATCAACCCCCAAAATTAGAAACATAACTTGTAACCGATACAAAAGATAAACCATAAATTTTCGAAAATTCGACCGTAAATTAAATAAATAAATAAATGGGCACTTACTTCGAAATCCTCGATTATCATCGTGTATTCCAGGCGATTCGTTATCAGTTGGTCCATGATTACCATCACCATCTTCGGACATATGCGCATCTAAACTTTCTTCTTTGACAGTCGTTTGTGGTTGTGGTGATAACGATGCACTAGCTGGTGAACAGGAATCAGTTCTAGGACTTGGTCCTAGGAAACGTTGTTCTTCTGATGGTGAAAATATACCGCCACTATTACTACCATGACCATGATGGGTGACATTATCACTATTTGTTTCGATTTTTAAACACTTTGGTGGCGCGAAAGCCGACGGGGTTGGGAACGCTTTTAAATCGGCTAAAGGACGAAATGCACCAGAACCGAGAGATAAACCGGGATGTAAGAATTGCGGTTGTAAATGATTTAAAATATGCGCTGGTAAACCTCCATAGGCTTCCATGTGACGGAGGCCAAATGACGATGTAAACGGGCGGTGGAGTTCTTTTGATGCCTCCGACATAGCGAACTGTAACAGAAAAATGTAACTAAAATATTACCAAAAAAAGGGAGCTAAACAAAAAGAAATTGACTGTCTGAATATAACAATTAATAATAATTGATCATTGTTTTAAAAAATAATTACCCATAAAACAATAAAATTCAACCGAAGTTATGAGTTATTAAAAAATCAATTTTATTTGAAGTCAACTATAGAATATTCCAGATTTGCCAAATTTTCTCTAATAAATCTGGAAACTTGCACATAATTTATGTTGTTCGCAACTTTTCCAAATTTTCCATCGTTCGTCATTGGCTCAATGCATATTTTCAATGACATCTTAATCATTAATAAATATTCAAAATTATAAAATCAAAAATTTAATTTACCTGAGGATTAAACGGCCGTTGAATACGGAGCGCATCTTGTAAACCGCCAGCGGCTTGTGAAAAAAACAACAAGAGCTGGAGAATTCAAATGACCAGAACTGGGGACATATGCTGAATTTTCCATTTTTTCTATCAAATCCAACAATAAAATAAATTAGGGTGATTTCTGGAAATTTATTGAAAAAAGGACACAATTCAACTTACCACGAAGAAACCGAAGATAAAAGGGGTGTGTTTTATTTCTTTTCCGTTAGTATTGTAGACGCGAAAGAATTATAAACATCCCGAATGACTACCGGAATGAGACTGACAAGAAAGGACTTCCCTCTCCGAAAGAGCCACGTTGTAAGCTCCCACCCTTATAACTCGCGCACCACGTGCTTTGATCACCTAAATAACGCCTTTTTTGTTGTAATTACCCTTCTGAATGGTTAAAATTTTCACGCCCATTTCGTTCCGTCATCCTACATTAACAACAAATAAAATCAATTAACAAAAACAATAACAATATTAAGAATATTAATCAATATTTATATCAATACATTAAATAATATTAAAGGGTAAAAGAACCCTTGAAAGACAAAAAGACAAAAATAAAAACTTCTTACCATCAATTTTAAGAAATTCGTCAAGTTATTTTTTAGATAGCATTAAATGTTAATTCAACCCTTATAGTTCCAGCAGATATAATTTTCGAAAATAGACACCACTTCTGAATTTCTCCAACATAACACCCCCTAGATATTGGAAGCTGCACTATAAACGCCAGCCATTCTAAAGATTTCTACTCTAAGGTAGTAAAAATAAAACTATAAGGGTTAAAATCTCTATATCTCAACTAGATGACTATCTTTTCTAATTTCAAAAAATATAAATTACCATTATTATTATCATCGGAATTTGAAGCATAATTTTTTGGATATAAATCTGGGGCCCTCTTAAACTTGCAGCCGGACCTCAATAAAACGATAATCTTGCAATCAAGGCCTGCTAGATTTTTTAGCGCTTTGCTTATTACAGGCCTGCCCATTTGGCTTCGTTGACAATTTCGAGAAAAATGCGAACTTTAGCCGCATTGGCACTAGTAACTGGAATATAAAACGACATACCTATAGTTTTTCTATCTCTATTTGTTTAGGTCTGCAAACTGTCAACAGTCATCAACAGTTGGCGGGAAATCTGTTACCAATCATAATTCGAGATTCGTTCAGGTATTAGCGCCACAGTGACGAAAGTTGGCGTTTCATCAAGAATGTTCTTATGGAGTTCTAGCCAAATGGACAGACCTGTAATAAGCAAAGCGCCAAAAAATCTAGCAGGCCTTGTTTGCAATATACCGTACTGGTACTTCCAAATTGAAATATAATACTTATTGTGACTATAGTTGATGATTTCTAGAGTTAAAATACTTTCAGAAAAGCACGTCGACAAAGTTGCTCAATAGATCAAATTACGTAGGGCCAGTCTATTTTCAAATTTTCTGGGTAAGAAGTTACCTAACAGTCCGTAAAGATTTAAATTTTCAATTAGTCTTTTGACTACTTTTGCGTTTTGGTTTTTATAACTTTTTGTGATTTTAATTTAGTCTCTTCATTAACTTGAATCTATAATGTTTAAATTGAAAAAAATATAGTTTTTATTTATTATTGTGTTTAAATGAGACGCTACTGAACTATGATGCGACGTCACTCTATGCGCAACTCTGACACGTGATAGGCTGTTCTGAAAATATTTTAACTCTATCTATTTAAAAAATTAAAGTCGTTGAATTTTTTTCTAATTAAGTCCAAATTTTTGTAACAAAGTGGTTTTTTAGTGATTATTGATATTTCATTAGCAGCTAAAAAACAGCTGCCTTAGCAAAATAACCGATTCGACAAAGACCTCATGGCGTGACAATTGTTAAGGCAACAAACAGTCGCGTTTCCAGCTCTTTAATATTAGCAGCTGTAGCAATGTAACATTAGCAGTTGTTAATGAAAATCAGCAGTTTAGCCCATCTCTACTCTATAGTAGTGATGGGGAAAATTACTATCGTTCAGTACCAGTGCTACTGCTACTTTTGTTATAATATAGACAATCAACTATCAGTGTATACCAAGGTTTGCTTGATTTTTTAGCGCTTTCCTTATTACAGACCTGCCCATTTGTCTTCATTCTCTATTCCAAGAGAAAAGCGAACTTTGGTCGCATTGGCGCTAGTTACCAAAATATAAAACGACATAGCTATATTTCTCTATCTTTATTTAGATACGCCATCTTTGTTTGTTCGTTTTTGGCGAGAAATCTGTTACCAATCATAATTCAAATTCGTTTAAGTATTAGCGCCACACTCGCCATAGTGGCGAAAGTTGGCGTTTCATCAAGAATGTTCTTCTTATGGAGTTTTAGCCAAATGGACAGGCCTGTAATAAGCAAAGCGCTAAAAAAATCTAGCAGGCCTTGATTTTGACAGTCTGTCCTACTCTTTCTGGCCAATAACTTATAGCAGTCTATCTCTTTCTAAATAGTGTGTCAACATTAATGTGTAATAAACGCTAATAGTTGGTTGCCTATATTACAACAAATGTAGCACTAGCAACATAGACTATATAGACCTCTCACTTCCTCGCCGAAGCAGTCTTCAGTTTTTTCTTATGAAAGATCCAGGTGGCGCTAAACGCAATCGGAACACTCTAATGGTTTGAAACCATACTAATTTAAAAATGAAAATTGCGGGAAATTTAAATCTTATGCTTGTTTTATACTGAAATTAAAGGTATAAATTCAAATACAAAATAATTTTATTTAAAATATGTTAATTTCAACAAATTTAAAAAATACATTGAATACAAAAATTACATATAATTATAATACTAGCAACTTGGCCCATCACTACTTAAAGTCACTATACAAGTTAGGCAGATAGCTAGGCCCATTGGAGAGATAGACAAAGTAGGTGGACAAATATTAAAAACGATGGCGATTTGGACCGCCCACCCTTAGTCCCTTGGTCAAACAGACCACTTTCATCCAAAGAAGAAAATTTACCTGCTTCGAATTTTATAAATTTTCCATAAAAACCAGCTTTAGGACATTTGCGGTCCTTGTCGTATTCTTGTGGCACATTGATTTAAATAAAGATGGAGCTGTCTTTAAAATACAGTTATCCCTATTTCTATTCGATTAATTGCTATCTAGTCGTTGGGTGGGCAGCCCAAATCGCCATCGTTTTTAATATTTGTCCACCTACTTTGTCTATCTCTATCTTACTATCCCTCTGTCTATCTCTGCAATGCGCCTATCTATCTTCCTAACCTGTATATATAAAGTCTGGCAATTGGCATCCATTTTGTATCTGAAATTTGAGGCCAACTTCAAACAGAATGAAACAAGGCAGGTTCCTGCCCGTTATCTTGGTGGGAGTTAGGCAACATTAAATACTTTAAATTTAAATTTTTAAATTTGGCGCGCTAAGAATTTTGATGACCAGTGTCATTTATTGTTTTCTATCAAATGAAGGTCACCTTCTGTCAGGCAGCCATGTTGTGTCTAGAAAATGTACTTCTCTCTCTAACACATTTGAACATTGAATTGCGGTACTTTATATATATAGTGACTTTATCACTACTCTATAGACACTGCCATCTTATCGAAAATTCCATTACTATGAATTCAGCGTTGTCAAATCAATCTGTATTTTAAAACTTTGTAATACTAAATATACCTACTATATTATTCATTTTTGGTATACATTTATTTTTTGTTTTTAAAACATTCTATCCGACTTTAATTATTGTTTTTAATAAATTATTATTTTTCAATAATAATTGATGAAACTCTTGGCAACAATGGTGTGGTAATCGGAGAAATATGGTGTCGGTGATTAAATGTCACTTAGTTTTAACTATAAATTTTATTGTATTTAAAATTTAAATACAATAAACTTGTGTATAAAATTTGCAATAAATTATATAAAACTTCCATTAATTATAATTCCAATAATTATGATTGCCATTATGATGAAATTAGTAATAATTTTTCTTATTATAAATCTAACCTCAAATATCAGTAACGTAGTAAGAGCTTCTGAAAAATCGGTAAAAAGTACATTACCACCGTGTAGAGTATGTAAAGTGTTTGTAGAATCGTTTAAAAAGGTTCGTTAATATAATTTTTGTAATTCGTCAATTAATTGTTGACATTTTAGGGTATTGAAAAAAACCAAAAAGGGTAAATTTGAAGGCGGTGATACAGCTTGGGAAGAAGAGAAATTGGGTAGTTATGCAACTAGTGAAATTCGTCTAGTTGAAATACAAGAGGGTATTTGTACGGATGTCAATGACGGCAAAGATCAATGTTATTCATTACATGAACAATACGATTCTGAACTAGAAGACTGGTGGTTTAATAAACAGAACGACGAGCCAGATTTTTATAAATATTTCTGTATTGATACAATTAAACATTGTTGTCCTGATAATCATTACGGTGTTAATTGTACACCGTGTGACGGTTATCCTGATAATATTTGTAGCGGTAACGGTAAATGTAAAGGTGCCGGTACTAGAAAAGGCAACGGACAATGTAATTGCGATCCTGGATATAGTGGAGATCAGTGTAATATTTGTGCTGAAAAATACTACGAATCTTATCGTGACGATAAGAAATTATTGTGTTCACCGTGTCATCCTGCTTGTGATGGACCTTGTACAAAAGCCGGACCAACAGGTTTTAAAATTCTCTAATTGTTATAATTTTGTACAATTCAATAATTACAGGTTGTTCTAAATGTAAACCTGGTTGGTTAATGAAAGAAGATAAAGGTTGTTTAGATGTAAATGAATGTGCTGCTTCCAAATCGCCGTGTAAAAAAGAATCAATTTTGCGTCAATAATGATGGTTCGTTCCGTTGTTTAGACTGTGATAGAGCTTGTAATGGTTGTACTGGAGATGGTCCAGATATGTGTACAGAATGTGCGATTGGTTATATTCTAGTCGACAACATGTGCATCGGTATTTACCTAAAAAAATAACCAATTACATCTAATAATTATTGTTATATTTCTAGATGCTGATCAAGAAAGTCGGAAACAACACGTTTTTCTAACAAGATATTTAACTTATTTAGGACTCTGTATAGCAACCTACATTATATTCAATAAAAATATGGTATTGGCTGCTATTATTGGTATTGCTGTTGGTATTTATATTTCAGTGTCTGAGTATATGTTGAATACGCCACCAACACCGAAAACTGACGATTTGGCTCAACAATTATTAAAAAATTAATGTAAGGAAATTTTAGTTCAATTCGTTTTATTTAAACACGCGTATATGTGATTTAATGTTACCTTTTAATATATATAAAAATGAATTAAATAAAAATTCATTCAAATTGAATTCCTTGATATCCCCCTAGATGGCGTTAATTCTATCGATTGCATATCAATTTTTTCTAATTTTCGAATTTTCTTTGAATTTCGATACAATATCACAATCTCGCATTTTCCTAAAACGAACAAAATGGCAGATGTAGAAGATTTGTACATTCATCTAACCGGTAATTATCGTTATAATTAATTAATTAATTAATTTTAGACTAAATACTGAACCGTTGCGACAAATATATGAAAAATGCATTGATGTATCCAAAAAAGGGTTTATTCAATGGTATAAAAAAGCGTCCGATATATATACCAAAGACGAAATTCAACAAAAATTCGATAAACTTTGTCAATCTTTCGAAAATATTGAAAAAAAAAGACGGAAAAAACTATTAAATTTGGTAGAAGAGACGATTACAATTTCTAATGAGTTACATATCACGTTATCAGATATCGATTTTAATGACTTAAATGTATTAGAGCATATTTTGGAAAAAAATCTAGAAAAGTACGTTCCAAATTGATTAAATTATCATAAATTTTATAAATTATTATCGCAGGTTGAAAGGTTTCCAAAAGATAAACAATTTGAGCCCATCAGTTACCCAATTTCAACTCAAATCACCAACGACACATACAAGAATCAGTCAAAGTTACGAGGAATTCAAAGTTGGTTTATTTGAATAAATTATAAATAATCTAATGATAATTTTATAAAACAATTCGTAGGCAGCTTTATCTGAGCGTAAGAATAAAAGAAGTACGCAATTATTTTGGATTGAGAATGGCATACCGGAAATCGTAACCGATAAGATTAATTCTAAAAAATCTTCAAAAGAGTAAATGTAACTTTTAATCGGTCATTTATAAATCATTAGCTATCTGTGTTGAATTCCTTTCACTTTTTTATCAAATTTCGCAGCCAATATTTCCATAATAAGCCCAAAATAAAAATGTTTCAATAGCTTAATTTGTTTTTAATATTTTTAATTTGGTATTTATGTAATAGAATGAGACATTAAACTTGGCTCAAATAATGATCATGTTTAAAATTGTTTTTCAATTCAATTTATTGAAATTTAATTTGATATTTTTATTCAAAAAATTCAAGGTGATTCAAAAATTTACAGTAAGGTGAATTTAAAGTTGGCGCCATTTAATAACTTCGAAACAGTAAACGTTGCCGATATAATCGAAAACTTGAAAAATTATTTTGTCAATTTTAAAACCGCTAAAACGTCACTAGTGAGTTTGTTTTTTTTTAATTCTATAAAATTCTTCTTCAATTTTTAACTTTGAATAATTTTTCATTTGAGAATGTAGTGTTAAAATAGATAAATGTCTCATATGGCAACGTCGATATTTATAGTGTCAGATTTTTTTTCATTCATATGTGACATGTGTGATCAGTGTAGTGGTGTAGTTAATAATGGACTTAAACAGGCAACGTAACCTCACTTTTCTTTGTTTTATTATGTGTGCGTAATTAAAATAGTTCATTGTCAATTAGAAATTAATTAGAAAACGTATTTTTACGAATTATTAGTTCGTAATTGTGTCATTTAATGGTTGAGATAGATTCAGTTATTTTAATTTGGTATATTTGAATTTCAGTAATAGAGAAATTCGAAAAATTAGGAAGGTTAACATTGACGGATTTGTGGCATAATAGAATTTATGGATTGTTGAAATTTGAATGGTAGCAACGTGATCGCTTTTGTTATGGAATATTGATTGGATTTGGATTGTGATACGAGTTTATTAACGAAATCAGGTGATAAAATAAAATCGTTTATTAGAATATTTTCGATCGTTACAACTGTCAACGTAGAGAAATTTTATATTTTTTTAATCGATATCTTGGATGTATTACGCGTTTTTTGGATGGATGATAAATACCTGTATTGATACTTATCTGTTAATAGATAACAACCTTGAAAGTCTAGAATTTGTAAAGTTGCTTTTTTCAATTTTGAAAATTTCGCGCACTCTTCTATTATTGTTTTCAATTGGCTTGCGCATAGACATGCGTATTATCAAAAAAATAAAATATCACTGTTCTGTTGGTAAATTGGCAGTTGTAAAGATCGAATATTCGATGGTGATTGGTTGACGGATTTTTGACAGAAGGGGTTGTTATTTTTTTTGCCTTTCCTACGTTACCACCATTATTATTATTATTACTATTATTACAATTCACTGTATATACATTTACCCATTGTGTTATCAAAGGTGGTTACGTATCAAGTGGAAAGTGTTGATATATAATAAAGAAATTAATGGTAATTTATTTATGACAATAGAATAATGTCGTCTCCAAGTGCAGGAAAACGACGCATGGACACGGATGTTATAAAACTGTATCCTTTATTTCTTTGTGTTTATGTTTGTGTTTTTTTCGTTGGTTGCGACCAATTGTAAACTTAATGTAAACAACAATATTTATCCACAATCCGTACATCAGCTGATTGTGAAATTTTTATTAATTATAATATTAATGTTAATTAATAATGCAAAACCTATCGTTTAATATTTCACAATATTGTTGTTTACGTATTTTCCTTAACAACAATTTCTCCAATTAAATAGTATTGAAAGTAAACACGAAGTCACTATACTTGGTGGCCTTAAACGAATTTTGCGTCAAATTCTATGGACCTCGTGGCAGTAAGTTTTATTAATTATATTATTACAATAAATTCAAACAATTATAAAACGAATAGCCCCTATGAGGGTGGTGTATGGAAAGTGAGAGTACATCTGCCTGAAACATTATCCATTCAAATCACCCAGTATTGGATTTATGAATAGAGTTTATCATCCAAATATCGATGAAGTATCCGGTACTGTATGTTTAGATGTTATCAATCAAGCATGGACTGCATTATATGGTAATTAATTAATAAGTAATAAATTATTTATAATTTGATAAAACAAATAATTTCAGATCTTTCGAATATTTTCGAATCATTTCTTCCACAATTATTGACGTATCCAAATCCAATAGATCCATTAAATGGTGATGCAGCCGCTATGTACCTCCATAAACCAGAAGAATACAAAAAGAAAGTCTCTGGTAAGACTTATTAATTAAGTTATCGTAATTAAAAAAAAATATATATATATATTCAATGCATGTTCTATATTTGGTTGACTGAATACAGAATATAATAAAGAGAAAGTTATTGTTTTTGGCAATTCTGGTAGGAATATTAAAATCGGAAAAATATGGATCAAATTCTCACCCGGTATACGTTGATTGCTTTTTTAACGGTCAAGATTTTTATTTTTAAAAATTTCTAAATTTAACTTCGCACAAATCGAGAACAAAGAAATTACAAATATATGTTCTTTTGTTTGATTTTATTGCAAAAAAATCGTCGACGGTTTTGTATTTTTAGAATTATTTTTTTTATTATTATTACTATTATTATTATTATTATTGTTGAAGATATTGATTTATATTTCGTGTATTTCTTGTCAACTACTTGAAAATTCATAAATAAACTGAACGAAAATAAATATACCGATGTTTCATTCGAGAAGGGTTAATTATTATTTGAATAAATAATAAGATCTCTGTTTGAATTTTTTTTTTATAAATTTTTTAGAATATGTGCGAAAATACGCAACAGAAGAGGCGTTAAGAGGACAAGAGAATGTCAGTTCTGATAGTGAATCAACAATGTCCGATTTTTCAGAAAAATGAAGCTGAGGATATGGAATTATAACGGTGGCTGTTTAGTCATCAAATAATCAAAAATAATTGTAAAAAAGTGCACGCTCAATCCTTAAAATGCTATTAAAATAATAATTTTCCAATTTTATAACTGCTTAATTTTAATTATTATAATTTTTAAATTTTTAATTAGTTGCACTTTTTTGTACTAAAACATTGTGGTTAAAATATTTAATTGTACTTGACTTGTCTTCAGACGATTAGTTTTTTTTAATTTTATTCATTTGTCTTAGTTTCTTTATTGTGATTATGAGCGTATCAAGGTATTTATTTTATAGTTTTTAGTTAAGTAGGGGAAACATTGACAATTTTCGTTGGTTCTTCAATTGTTGAATATTCAAATAGAAAGGATTGATGAGTGAAAATTTTCAACCGAAACCAGGACAAACAACCCAATAACAAGTATTCTTTTAGATTTTAGCTCAAAATTAAAGGGAGAAATCAATAAATTTTGCCAAAGTTATATTTTTTGCGTACTAAAAACAATAATCGAAGATGGTAAATTTCGATGGCTATTTTTATGATATTGGTGTATATACAATTTGTTTCTTAGATAACAGTCAATTTCAGACACCAATCTCAGTGGAAAATTGATAAATTTTGTTCTTGTTTATCGTGAAAAAATGTTTATAATTGTTGTGTATATAGAATCTGTTTCCCTCTACTTTATAGTTAGTGCAATAGACATAAGTTTGTGACTTGTATTAACGTTATATATTTTTCAAGTTTCACAAATTTAAAATTTTAAATAATTCAAATAAAACCGTTAATTATGATCAAATTGTAAATAAATAACGATTCTATTTAATTATTATTTTTAAGAATTTAAACGGAAGAAAATTGTCATTTAATGCACAATAATTTTTTCGGATGATCATTTCTATTAAATAATAATAAAAAAATGAATTGTTCTCAGATCGTTAACGTTTACTTTTAAACCATAAACCAATTATGTTCCAAACGAATTGAATGTTTGTAATTTTAATTATTATAATTAAGATAATAAGTGTAGGTCATTTGGTAGTGTTTAACAGTAATAAAGAACTAAATTTATTAAGAATAGTCTAGTTTCTTGCCTATATTTAATCAATTTCCTTGACTATACATAAATTTGTTTATATAATTCCACAAAATCCCTAAAAATAATACACTAAAAACTGTTTATTTTGATAAATTCACGAAAATACGCTTCAATTTCTAATAGTTCTTCAAAAATTCCCAAACTATCCAGTGGCGTAACAAACGACTTCTAAAAAACGAATCGAAATTTTCTAATAAACGTTAATTTTATATAAAAAAGTACTTTCCGCTAGTATTTACGCTTATTATTAATTAAACAAATAATTATTAAGTGTTTGTACAAAATATCCATATGATTTATTATCGCATTGTTATCAATAATGTTTCCACTACCGATTATAACAAATTAGAACCTCTTATTTCCTTTATTAGAGATAAACATTCGCGATAATAAATATCGTTTTAGTACAACTAGTTTACAAATAATCTAATCTATTGGATCTTACGCAAAAAATTAGATTACAACAACTTCGTTAGTAACAATTTAAAACTACGGCGTTTGAATATTACGATAAAATTTTCCACACAACTCAATTTTAACGGACAAGATGGCCCTGAAACTTGGATTCGATTTTTATATTGCAAACAATCAAAATAACAATATACTTATTCTGATCGAATAACAATCTGATTTTGTATAAATAAGAAAGCTACTTATACGATGCATTATTTCAAGCTAATTCGTACGTTAACGTAATCCGCGGAAGGTCCGCTAGTAAAATCCAGGTTACGCCACTGCTATTATCATCTATTTGTATTGATATATATTTGAATGTCTATTTTAGAATTTCATCAAATCTAAAATTATTGTTAGAATATTTCCAATAAATGTACCTGCTTATCAATTTTGTTTATTATCAATCCCATAATTATTAATAATAGTAATGATAATAGTGGGAGGAATATAGTTTGGAAATATTTCAATTTATTTATCTTCTTCTAATATATTCCACTTAAATAAAGCTATCTTTGTTTTGTGTTTCTTGAGAACAACACCAGTCAATATCTTTATTTAAAAAAAAAGGTTAGTTCTACTTGATTATGTGTATGTGTTGTGTTGTGTGTAAGTAAATTGTTTATTAAATTTCGAGCGATTTCTTGTTAATTCTGATCAACTTGAAATAAATAAAATAATCAGAATTATGCGAATTATAATTAGAATTAATTAAAATGAATCGATAATTATGTAAATTTTGTTCTTGGTGAGTTTTATTGAATTTATATATGCATGTAACATAACCTTATTTTCTAATTTTCAATATATTTTGTATTATTCATAATAAATTATCATTGTTTTGTAATTTATATCGTTTCATAAACATTAATTTTATATTGTAAATAATAACAATTAATTTGTTTTACAAGAATAATTGTTTCTTTTTGTGTGTATGTGTAGGCTATTTATCTGTAATTATTTATAATTTTTCTTTATAATTTAAGCTATGAAGTGAAAAATTCTACAATATCGAGCAATTAGAGGTCATAAATAAAATAAAAATGAACGAAATCGGTTCATCTAGTCTTCTGCATTTAGGGGACATTGTCTCTCTATATGCAGAGGGTACAGTTAGTGGTTTTCTCAGTACATTAGGGTAAGTTTTTTTAATTAAAATTGATAATTGAATTATTTTAATAATTTCCTATAATTTTTAGATTGGTAGATGATCGTTCTGTTGTCTGTCCGGAAGCTGGTGATTTATCAAATCCTCCCAAGAAATTCAGAGGTATTTTCGATTAAATTAAAATCAATTCGAATCGTTTAATTATTTGAATTTTTATAGATTGTCTATTCAAAATATGTCCAATGAATCGTTATTCTGCTCAAAAAACAATTTTGGAAGGCTGCAAAACAAAGTATGGGCTCAAATACCGATACAAATTTATTAAAACGTTTACATGTAAGTAATAATAATAATTATTATTATGATTTCTTTTGTTTCTTCTCAATTATAGATAAATTTTGACCTTGCATTTATTGTGTAATTAATAAATTCAACGATATAGTAGAGCAGTTTATAATTGTATAAATTCACCAAATTTGGTATTAGTTTATAAAATATTCCTATAATTGGATAATTCGAAAAGAATTTTAACGCAATTTTAATAATCGTATTTATCTTTGATAATTAACAATTTTTATTTTATCAATATAGGCAACACATTATACTTGCCAATGCAGAGATTAAGATCAAATTATTTGAATATTTGTTTATAGTGGTTTAATATTGAATTGTTTCAAATTGTTCGATATATAAAATTTGGAAAATTTCGGCGCATTAAATAAGGCAAAATTTATCGTTATTATTTTTCTAATTTCACCATTTTCGTGAGATATTTTTATTGTCTATTTGATGAAATTTACAGATTACCTTTTTGACTGTTTTTACCAAATTTATCTTTTTAGAAGCTATTTATTTTGTGGATTAAATTAGATATAGTAACTTAAAAATTAACGAAATTATGGCAGTAGTATTGTTATTTTTAGATTTAATGTTTAAACATTTTCGAAAAAAAAAACATTTTAACGACATTTTCTAAATACCTAAAAAGTAAACACGACGATTTTCTATAAATTTAACTCAGTGAACCAATAATAAGTATAAAATTATAAATTTGTTCTTAGTTGCCAGTAGTTTTTCTTAATTATAACTCGCCTATAATTGAGTTAATTTTGAACAAATTTCTTTATTGTTTAATATCTAGCACGCTGCTGAAATCGAGAAAAAGCAAAATGAGACTGAAAATAAAAAGTTATTAGGTACAAATGTGCAATATGGGAGTGTAGTGCAGGTTTGTTTTTATTTAATTATTAATTTAGAGTAAATTAAAAAAAAAAAACGACGGTATTGTAGCTTCTTCATTTGAAATCGAATAAGTACTTAACGGTAAATAAACGTTTACCAGCATTATTAGAGAAGAATGCAATGAGAGTTGTACTTAGATGGTAATGGTAATGAAGGTTCCTGGTTTTATATATTACCATTTTATAAATTACGTGCAAATGGTGATAATATTGTATTAGGTGATAAAGTAATATTAAATCCAGTAAATGCTGGACAACAAGTATTACATGTAGCAGCAAATCATGAATTACCAGATAATCCAGGTTGTAAAGAAGTAAATGTTGTTAATGGTAGTACATCGTGGAAAGTAACATTATTTATGGAACATCGTGAAAATTCGGATGAAATATTAAAAGGTGGTGATGTTGTACGTTTATTTCATGCTGAACAAGAGAAATTTTTAACAATGGATGAATATAAAAAAACCCAACATGTATTTTTACGTACAACTGGACGTACAAGTGCTACAGCAGCAACAAGTAGTAAAGCATTATGGGAAGTTGAAGTTGTACAACATGATCCATGTCGTGGTGGTGCTGGACATTGGGATTCATTATTTCGTTTTTAAACATTTAGCAACTGGACAATATTTAGCTGCTGATATTGATACAGAACAAACAAATGAACGTACAAAATTACGTAATGATTCAACTGATACAACCGTGTATCATTTAGTACCAGTTTCATATCCAAATGAGATTGCATCATTATTTGAATTAGATCCAACTAGTTTAACTAGAGGCGATTCTTTAGTACCACAATCTAGTTATGTTAGATTACATCATTTATTTACAAATAGTTGGGTACATTCAACATCTATACCGATTGATAAAGATGAAGAGAAACCGGTTATGTCTAAAGTTGGTTGTGCTGTTACAAAAGAAGATAAAGAAGCATTCGCTTTAATATCAGTATCACCGGTAGAAGTACGTGATTTAGATTTTGCTAATGATGCTTGTAAATTATTATCATCATTATCTTCGAAATTAGAAAAAGGGACCATATCGCACAATGAACGACGTTCTTTAACAACATTACTACAAGATATTGTTTATTTTGTTGCTGAATTGGAGAATGAACAAAATAAAACAGAAGCATTAGAATTAATTGTAACAAATCCAAATCGTGATAGACAAAAATTATTGAGAGAACAAGCAATATTAAAACAATTATTTAAAATATTACAAGGACCATTTTTAGATATAAACGGTGATGGGCCATTTTTAAAAATAGAAGAATTAAACGATCCACGACATGCAGCATATAAGTATATATTTAGATTATGTTATAGAATATTACGTTTAAGTCAACAAGATTATCGTAAAAATCAAGAATATATAGCTAAACATTTCGGTTTTATGCAAAAACAAATCGGTTATGATATATTAGCTGAAGATACAATAACAGCATTATTGCATAATAATCGGAAATTATTAGAAAAACATATAACACCAGCTGAAATTGAAACATTCGTTGGTTTAGTAAGGAAAAATATGAATAATTGGGAATCGAGATTTTTAGATTATTTATCTGATTTATGTATATCTAATAAGAAAGCAATACCAGTTACACAAGAATTGATATGTAAAAGTGTATTGAGTCAAAAGAATTCCGATATATTGATTGAAACACGTATGATGAAAAACACAAGTTGAATTACAAGAAATTAGTGAAGAACAACAATTAGATGATACTAACGATATTGATAATATTATAACTGTTGTTGAAGAATGTCAAATTATATTATTATGGAATAATCGACAAAAATCGATGTCATTAACTGAATTATGCCGTAATGCTAAATTGGGTAGTAAAGATGATCAAGCTATATTAGATTATTATCGACATCAATTAGATTTATTTTCAAATATGTGTCTAAATCGTCAATATTTAGCATTAAATAATCTATCATCACATTTAGATATCGAATTAATATTAAAATGTATGGCTGATGAAACTGTTAATTTTGATTTACGTGCATCATTTTGTCGTTTAATGTTACATTTACATGTGGATCGTGATCCACAAGAACCAGTTACACCAGTTAAATATGCTCGATTATGGTCGGAAATACCGTCGAAAATGTCAATACATGAGTAAATCATTAAAATAAACTAATTATTAATTAATAAATTGATTTAAATTGTAGTTATGATTCTAATAAAACTCCGGATCCGAATAAGGAAGCTGTTAGGGCCCGATTTTGTTCAACTATTGCATTTGTTGAAGATTATTTATGTAATGTTGTTGCAAAAATGTGGTCATTTGCTGATCAAGACCAAAATAAATTAACATTTGAGGTTTGTTTTATTTAATAGAATTTTTAATATTGTTTCGGTTTTTTTTTTTGGTAATTTTTAAAGAGTGGTGTGGTTTAATTTTGATATTTTAGGTCGTCAAATTAGCTAGGGAATTAATCTATTTTGGCTTTTATAGTTTTTCTGATTTGCTTAGATTAACAAAAACGTTATTAAGTATTTTGGATTGTGTATCCGAAAATGATTTTGTTGATGGCCGTTTACCTACAGGCGATATAGATTGTAAGTAATTTTCTTTTAAATATACAATTGATAAAAGTAATTTTTCATAAATACAGCTGCAGATTCACTTCTGGATAATAGAGGTATTAATTACCGTTTATAAATGTTTGTGTGAATTGTTTTAACGCTTATTTTAATTCGTTATTTCATCGAAAAATTCTATAATTGTATTTTTTTAATATTTATACAGCTGAAGGTGGAGTTTTTACGTACAATCGGCGATATGGGGGCTGTTATGACTTCCCTAACATTAGGTCCAGTCGGACGTTCGGTTGTTACAAGTAATACCGGCCAGAAAGGCTCGCAATATATGAAAGAATATCCGCTTGTTATGGATACGAAATTAAAAATAATCGAAATTTTACAAGTATTAAACTAATTTATTATAATCATCAACTAAAATTGAATTTTTTTATAGTTTATTCTTGATGTACGTCTTGATTATCGTATAAGTTGTCTTTTGAGTATATTCAAACAAGAATTTGATGAATCTGAGAAGAATAATAGTGGAGATTCTTTAAATATAGGACATAAAAATATTGATTTAGAATTAATAGGTAGTCAAGCTGAAGGTATATTTGGTAGTAGTGAAGAATGTGCTGTATTAGATTTGGATGGACATGGTGGTAAAACATTTTTACGTGTTTTATTACATTTAACAATGCACGATTATCCACCGTTAGTATCAGGTGCTTTACATTTATTATTTAGACATTTTAGTCAACGACAAGAAGTCTTACAAGCTTTCAGACAAGTAATTCTATTAAATATTTTATAAAATTTATTAATAATATTGTAATTTAGGTACAATTATTAGTATCGGATAGTGATGTTGAATCTTATAAACAAATAAAAGCCGATTTAGATGTTCTACGACAATCTGTAGAAAAATCGGAATTATGGGTATATAAATCGAAATGTATCGATGATCATAATACTTCAAATAAAAAGAATAAAGAAGAGGAAGAAGATGTAGCTACAACAACAAAACAAACAACATTAAGTGTGTTAGAAAAGAAAGGTTCAGCTATCAATCTAGATGTTGGTCCACCTCTACATCCCGATCAAGCTGATGAATATAAAAAAATACAACAAATATTAATACGTATGAATAAATTATGTATACAAAATACACCCAGTGGTGTTGTTAAACCACGTAAACACGAACAACGTTTACTTCGTAATGTTGGTGTACATACTGTTGTTTTGGATTTATTACAAATACCGTATGATGAAAAAGAGGATATACGTATGAATGAATTAATGCGACTTGCACATGAATTTTTACAAAAATTTCTGTTTGGGTAATCAACAAAATCAAGTATTATTATTCAAAACATTTAGATTTATTCTTAAATCCCGGGGTAATTTCATATATTGCATTAAAATTGTTTATTAACTCAATTTTTTAGATAAGAGAGGCTCAAACTGTCTGTGCAATATTTCAAGACAATTCAACTTTATGTAATGAAGTTAATGAGAAAGTAATACAACATTTTGTGCATTGTATCGAGAGTCATGGTAGACATGTGCAATATTTAAAATTTCTTCAAACTATTGTTAAAGCTGAAAATCAGTTTATACGGAAAAGTCAAGATATGGTCATGCAGGAGGTTTATTTTTTCTATTATTTTGTGATTATTTATCAATAATTTGTTTATAGTTGATCAATGCAGGAGAAGATGTTCTTGTATTTTACAATGATAAAGCGTCATTTAATCATTTTATTGAAATGATGCGTTCTGAACGCCACTGTATGGATGAAGGAAGTCCATTAAAATATCACGTAGAATTAGTTTAAATTATTAGCATGTTGTACAATGGGTAAAAATGTCTATACAGAAATAAAATGTCACAGTTTATTACCGTTAGATGATATTGTTGCAATGGTAATACATCCAGATTGTATACCGGAAGTAAAAGAGGCATATGTTGGTTTTTTTAAATCATTGTTATATTGATACAGAAGTTGAAATGAAAGAAATTTATACATCAAATCATATGTGGACATTATTTGAAAAATCATTTTTAGTCGATATGGCTGATATTGCAACAGCACCAACAGATCGTAAACACCCCGATAAAGCATTAGAAAATTATGTTACAAATTGTGTTATGAATATAATATCGACATTTTTCAGTAGTCCATTTTCTGATCAAAGTACAACTGTACAGGTAGCAAAATTTTTCTATTTGTAAAGAAACTAGGGTTCTAGTTGCATGAGCTTTTCTATCATAGCTTTTATTCTTTAAAGTTTAATAATAGTCTCAAATATTGATAGTTTTTTTTAATATTCTATTAAAGTAAAATAAAAACTGTCAATATAATTGGTAATTTCTGGTGCATTTTAATATCGGGGCAATTCTATTAGAAACATCTGCATGAAGCAAGGGTTTTTCTGGAGTGATTCTACAATGGACGATTACGATCCGTTCTCTGTTAACGTACAACTCAAACAATCTCCGCTTTCTTCTAATGTAAGTATCGTTTCGCTATAATATATGGAATAATCAATTTATTTTTTTATTTAGAATTTCTTTGATTATTTCATAATTTTGTGCTTAATGTACTGGGTCTTTTGTTAGTTAATTATCTTTATTTTATTTATTATTATTATTATTAAAAAATTGCATGTGTTTGTTGCTTTTTATTCTAGAAAAGCATGATCTTTATACTTGTTATCAAAAAAAATAGCAATAATTAATTCTTTTTAGACAAGACAACCGATTTTTGTTCAATTATTACAATCAGCATTTCGTGTATCTCAATGTCCATGGTTAGCACCACCGCAACGTTTTAACGTTGAAAACTGTATTCGAACATTATCAGAAGTCGGTGAGTTTTAATTTATTAACATTAGTATCGAATTAATAATAATAAAATTATAAAAATCTAGCTAAAAATCGCGGTATAGCAATACCGTTAGATTTAGAAAGTCAAGTTGCTGCAATGTTTAATAAAGCAACAATACTAACAAGACAAACTAGTAAGTGGTTGCAGGCTACTAAAAACGCCAAAAATTGAACGATCCCAATCACAGGTAAACTAATTTTTAATAAACAAATACATCAAATTAATATTAATTATGTTTAAAGTTAATGAGATTGGATAGGAGTATAATAGAAGGTTTACAAGATATTGTATCGTTATTAGAAGATCAATTGAAGCCTTTAGTGCAATCTGAATTGTCATTATTAGTTGATGTTTTATATAGGCCGGAATTACTGTTTCCTTTGGGCACGGAATCACGAAAAAAATGCGAAAGTGGTGGTTTTATTAGACGGTAATTTCGATAAAATTCGGTTGAAAAGAAATGATATTGATTATTTTTTAGTTTAATTAAACATACTGAAACTTTATTGGAAGAAAAAGAGGAGAAATTGTGTGTTAAAGTTTTGAGGACATTACGTGAAATGATGGCAATTGATCCAGAATATGGAGAAAAGGTTTATTTTTATTTATAATTTATTTTTTTCAATTTCACTCTTAATTTTACATATTATTCATTTAACTGATCTTCAACATGCTGCTTAGAATGATAAAAGTGAAAATTCTGATATTGATATGGTACGATAGTCTTTGATTTTGGTTAATTCCCACCCCAATATCCAGACACAAAAATTTTTTAATTTAACCACCAAATTTTTCTTAATTATGCACATACTTTGCTTGCTTATTTTACCGAAATCTCAATAATTCTATATTTATTAATGTAATTTTAATAGGGTGATGTGTTGAGAAATAATCTATTGGCAAGATATTTTGGAAAAGCTTTCGTCCAAAAACACGAAACTGTTGAACTTGGTAACTATCAAATTTCATCAGTAATGCACGGACCTGGAGGTATTTAAAACTTATTAATCATAATTTCAAGTAATTATCGTGAATTTTAGCGAAAGTACTGAGTAGAGCCGGTAGAACTCTCCATGAAGTCCAAAACTCATTTAGATCGGGAAGGTGCTTCGGATTTAGTAGTTGAATTAGTTATTAAATCTGTAAATTCGCCGTCAATATTCGGCGAAGTTGTCGAATTGGGTATTGCTCTATTAGAAGGTGGTAATCCTATAATACAAAAAAGCATGTTCAATAAACTACTAGGAGGTGATTTGAGTCAATCATTCTTCCGGGTAAATTTCTAATTTTCTATTATTTCTAAAATATTACTTTTAATGTTTACTATTTAGGTATTTTATGATAAAATGAAGAGTTCACAACAAGAAATAAAATCAACAGTTAGTGTAAATACATCGGATATAGCTCAGAAGGCTCATGAAGAAAAACAAGATGGTAAAGATGTTGATAAAGTATCGAAGAAACAAAGTGGTAAATCGAATGGTATATTAATAAGTGATGAATTAAGAGAGGAATTAAGTAGGGCAGCTGAATCAACATCACAAGCCTATGCTAATATTAGAAATATGGCTGGTGATGATGGTTACTGTTACTTCAGGTACTGCATCAGCTTTTGAAGATCTCTTAGCTGAGAAATTAGAAAAAACATCGCGATCGTGAGGAACAAAACGGTCTATCAAATAAAGTATTAATAATGCAACCTATATTGAGATTTCTACAATTATTATGCGAAAATCACAATCCAGCATTGCAGAATTTATTGAGAAATCAAAACAATAAAACTAATTATAATCTAGTATCGGAAACTTTAATGTTTCTAGATTGTATATGTGGCTCAACTACTGGTGGTTTGGGTTTACTTGGTTTGTACATTAATGAAAATAATGTCGCTTTAATTAATCAAACATTAGAAACATTAACTGAATATTGTCAAGGACCCTGTCATGAAAATCAGAATTGTATAGCGACACATGAATCGAACGGTTTAGATATTATAACAGCATTAATATTGAACGATATAAATCCCCTTGGAAAAAACACGCATGGATTTGGTTTTAGAATTGAAGAATAATGCTTCGAAATTATTATTGGCGATAATGGAGAGTCGTGGTGATAGTGAGAATGCTGATCGTATATTGTACAATATGAATCCAAAACAATTGGTTGAAGTAGCATGTCGAGCATTCCATCAAGAAACTAACGATGATGATGACGATATCGATGATGGTAGTGTTGAAAATGCTGTATCACCGAAAGAAGTCGGACATAATATTTATATATTGTGTCATCAATTAGCGCAACATAATAAAGAATTAGCAGCATTATTAAAACCAAGCGAATTTTATAATGATCCAAAAATACAAAAAGCATTAACATATTATGCTTCACATACAGCACAGATTGAAATTGTTCGACATGATCGTACATTAGAACAAATTGTATTTCCAATACCGGAAATATGTGAATATATAACAACAGATACGAAAATTAAAGTATTAAATACAGCCGAACGTGATGATCAAGGTTCTAAAGTTGCTGATTTCTTTGAACGTACCGAAGCTATGTTTAATGAAATGAAATGGCAAAAGAAATTACGTGCCCAACCTGTATTATTTTGGGTTAGTAGTTATATGTCGTTATGGAGTAATATTTTGTTTAATTGTGCTGTTTTAATTAATTTAATTGTTGCATTTTTCTATCCATTTGAAGATGTTCTACCTAGTATGTTAATCTACAAAATTAACAAATTGAATTATTAATATTTTCGTTCTTTTATAGAAATTAGTTCAAGTATCTCTATTTTAATATGGATGGCAATGTTAATATCAGCAGCAATTGTTATAACATTGCCTAGAGAAACTGGTATAAGAACATTAGTAGCATCTACTATACTACGACTGATATTTTCACTAGGACCAGAACCAACATTATGGCTTCTAGGTACTGTTACAATATTACTCAAAGGTATACATCTAGTCAGTATAATGGGAAATCATGGTACACTTACAAAAACTTATCAACAAATACTCACAGATGCTGAACTCGTTTATCATTTAGCATATCTTGTATTTTGTATGTTAGGCTTATTAATGCACCCATTCTTCTATTCAGTTTTGGTAATTAATTCAACAATTAAATCGAATTAAAATAAACAATTTTTTTTACAGTTATTTGATGTTGTTTATAGAGAAGAAACATTATTGAATGTTATTAGATCTGTTACTAGAAATGGTCGTTCAATTATTTTAACAGCTGTATTGGCGTTAATTTTAGTTTATATGTTCTCTATTATCGGTTATATGTTCTTTAAAGACGATTTTATTGTTAGCGTTAAAAAGAAAAATGGTATTTTATTGAAAAATAGTTTAAAAATAATGTTTAATAATGTTGATTTAAGGTGAAACAGGCTGTGAGACTGTTTCAGACACAAGCGGTAATAAATACTTACATGATGATGATGCTCACTATTGTAAAACACTTGATCTTGGTGAAGAGAAAAAGGAACGTGCTTGTGATTCGTTAATTATGTGTATTGTAACGACGTTAAATCAAGGTTTGCGTAATGGTGGTGGAATTGGTGATATCCTTCGAGCTCCTAGTAGCGAAGTATTTTTAATATTTTTATTTATAAATTGAAATACAAAAAAATTGAATTACAGGAAGCTCTCTTCGTTGCACGTGTTGTTTACGATCTTCTATTCTTCTTCGTTGTGATTATTATAGTACTTAATCTTATTTTTGGTGTTATTATTGATACTTTTGCCGATCTTAGATCGGAGAAACAACAAAAAGAATTGATTCTTAAAAATACTTGTTTTATATGCGGTAAAATTGTTTAATTTTAATTTTTGATTTGATTTAATCGTTTTGATTTTAGGATTGAATCGTTCAGCATTTGATAATAAAACTGTTAGTTTTGAAGAGCATATAAAATGTGAACATAATATGTGGCATTATTTATATTTTATTGTATTAACAAAAGTAAAAGATCCAACAGAATTTACAGGACCGGAAAGTTATGTTTATGCAATGGTGAAGGCGTCGAATTTAGATTGGTTTCCACGTTTACGTGCCATGTCATTAGCGGCTGTTGAAGGTGAGGGTGAACAAATTGAATTAAGAAGTTTACAAGCACAATTAGAAAATACACAAGTGCTTGTTACGAATTTGTCACAACAATTAATGGAATTAAAAGATCAAATGGCTGAACAACGCAAACAGAAACAAAGGATCGGTTTATTAAATTCAGCTTCCGCCTATTTACAAACAACAAACTTACCATAATATTCTAATAATATATATCTAAATACATATACTTATATATAATATTAAAAAAAATTGGTTATACTAGTCTCGAGTCCTGGAATTATTGTACCGATAATGGCACACAATTCAAATCGAATATATTTCAGTAATGCTCAAATTTGTAGTATATAAGTGATAGATTCTCAATAAACACAAATTGTTAACTAAAAATTAAAAAGTTAATATAGCTCGAGATGTAATCTCATATATGTGTTGTGGTTATAGGGTTGTTTGTCTCATTGAAGTACTTGTTTGAAAATCTGTTTTACTGAAACTATATTTATTGTTGTACTTTAAAAATTATGTACAAATTTTTCAAAAATACATACACTTTATACATGTTAGACAAAAACGTCCGTCTTGTGATTATTCCTGTTTTCATTGTTTACACTCACAGTTTTCTTTGTAAAAGTCCATTAATTTTTATAAAATTGCGTAAAAGTGTCAAATTTGTGTCAAAATATCAATTGCATATCAATAAAGTTACAAATACAAACGGGTTTTCTTGTTTTTACGTATATGGCCCGCTTTAACATTAGTTGTACATATATCCGGATACGGACCTGTGCTTGCGTATTATCAACTTTTCTCTGATTGAAAAACGTTTAGAAATTCAAACAATTCATAATTAAACTGTCAGAGTACGATTAATTACCAAGAAGGTGGAGAGAATGAAATTGAAAGCGTTTTCCATTATTTTTCACCCTGAAAATATTGCCGTTGAAAATTTAAAGTGGCCTCTCAGTCTAAACTTTGAGCGGTGATTTCGCCCCTAAATATGTTTTTCCGTTAATAAAAAGGCATGCATTTTTTAGATAGGTAAGTGCCTTCCATCTCATTGCTGAATATCAACTTCAAATCGATGAAACTCACGAAAATCAGCGTATATACCCCCTTATTATTAGAATACGGCCCTGTTTAAGATCATTTACTGAGCTCATGGGGCTTATAGGAATATAACCTAACGCATAGATTTGATTTGCTGATTAAATTCTATATTGGGGCAAAAATATGTACAAAATTGCTCAATTAATTCGCTTGCGATAATTATTTTGAAAATTTTCTGATTTCAACGACAAAATATTGTATGAAATCAATATGAATTATGCGTAATTGTTCCTGTGTTGTTCAAATGGAATTTGTAGCCATCAAACTCAGCCAACATCAATTTAGTTTGTGGCATTACTTGCAAGTTGGTTTTTTGTCGGATTTTTTATTTGGACCGTTTTTTGCTTACTGCTGTTGTTGAAAT
Organism: Mylabris phalerata; assembly: GCA_020740385.1. Lineage (NCBI taxonomy): Eukaryota > Metazoa > Arthropoda > Insecta > Coleoptera > Meloidae > Mylabris > Mylabris phalerata. The sequence goes on from JAJEOX010000292.1 coordinate 280,194, forward strand.
TAAACTTGAATTTACTTCGATTCACAACCGATAGATGGTGGTATTTTTGTAAGTTTCGACTATTGTCGATTAGATGGCGCTGATTGGTGTAAACAAAATTTGTTATAAATAGTGACAGCTGTCAGTTTCGGAAATTGGTGCGCGCTTTGTAATAAAAGTGCTTATAGACTAAGCCAGTTTGTCTCTTTGTAAGTCGACAATAATTTTAAACAATTAAATACGAGATAAATATATAGAGGGATTTATCGATTTTTTTTGTTTTTTAATTATTTGTTTGTGCGGTGTTTTTAACGTAATACCAGATATTTTCAGTAATCCATACAACTTGTGTTTGTTTGGTTATTCACGTTTTTCTGTTTTATTTTTATATCAACTTTTTATAAACTATAATTATTAAGAATATAGTAATTAAAATAATAATAATATGCCTGAACGTTTTAAAGTATCTAAATCGGAAGAACATAATAATTTCTTCGGTAAATATAGTGATTCCCATATTTCAGAGGATGAAGATCGTCCAACAGAAAAATTGTTGCCATTAGAAAATGCCGGTAACAAGCGTACGCCCGAACAGGGTAAGAATAAACAAAAAAAAAAATTAACAAATCTATTTTTAATCGAACAAGTAATCTACTATAAATTTAGAACAAAACCCACATTTTATATAAAATAATAGCAATAACAGATGAGATAGTTTGATCGAATTGTTGCTAAACAACCGGCTTATATCAACCTGTTGTTTCACAGAAATGCATGGTGGTTAGTTTCTGTCTGTTATAAAAAACAACGCAAATGTATATTTTATCATTCCATTTCCTTCCTATCAATAAATCTATATTGAATATATCGTATCGACTAGGAAATATTTAGTTCACGGTCGACTGTAATTACATTGTAGCAAAATAGGGAATCAGTTCATTCTTGTATCGTTAATGTGACACAACCCTCGTTTTATCTCGATCAAAATCCGTATTACCGAAATATACTCCGTTAATCAAATAAATTATCAAAATTTTGCGTATTTTTAAATTATTGTTTTTATAAATAAATAAAATATGAATGGTATCGGTGTACGATTGGTAAAGAGAAGATCCAGTAGTTACAACATACAAGGTATACTTGAGTATTTTATCACTAAAGCATCCTTGAAATCTGTTTACAAACACATAAAATTTACCACAATTTTGTTTTCGTACCTTATAAATGCACCACAATTTAGTTGAAAACAAATACTTTTTTTTTTAATTATACAAAACATGTATGGTCTATTTTAAAATCACCAATAGAATACAAAATTAATCTTCATTATAAATCCCTCATTAGTAACAATAGTCGATGGTGAATTTCAATGATGATTAAATATTTTCATGAATTGAAAATGCTGAATTTACATATTTATTTTCGTTATATTATAAACTTTTTGCTCTAATTCATACATAATACATAAATTTCTGTTAATTTTAATTATTTAAACCATCGAAAATGGAACAGTTAAAAAATACAAATATTCGATTTTTACATTGTTAAGGCTTCTATTAATTCACCTTTATCGGTATATCAATGTTGTGTAATATTACCGAGTACAATTTTATAAATTAATAACTATCTTATTAAATAAAATTATTTTATACACAACAAAGTAACGAATGTTAATAGAAATTTAAGTTTCGGATAAAATTATCGATAAATTTGATAGAATCTAGATTATTTTTTGAATTATAAAGCTTGATGGATTATTGAATAATTTCTTTGATAAAAACTCTCCATAATTTTATAATTAAAATAATATTTGGTTGTAAAAGTAACAAGTGTTCTGATTATAGGTAATTTGATATTTTGTCGAGTAAAACGATCGGTGAATTTGATTGAAAATTGTCTAAAAGCTACGTTTATTTTCAGTTATCGAATCAGTCTAATTAACTGTTGTTCATTAGTGAATATTTTTGTGAAATAACGATAAAATTTGATGGTTTATGGACGTCCTTAATAATGTTTATAATGCATTTTCGACTGAAATTTGTTGATTACATTATTCGATAAACTGTCGAATTTCGTGTAATCAAACCAAAATTGTTTGATTGTTTGATAAAAACGATCGATCATTTAGATTTATGATATGTATAGAACTGTGTAATGGTCGGAGAATTTAGATTTTCATCCGAATATTTCATCAAATTTATTTGATCATTGATAATTTGATAGTATAATTTCTTTATATTTTTAACTTGCGACATACTAAAAATTCGGTATTCATTACACAATAGATAGAAATTTAAATTGAATTGTTATTTAGCAATAATCATAAAAAATAATAGAAATGTGATTCGCAAGAAATTGCTTGTTGTACGATGCTTTCAAGGCGAACAAGAGTGCATTATCATTAATTTTAATAAAATTTAGGTTGAGTAAAATTTTTGTCATACTTAATTTTTAAATATAGTCTTAATTAAATTACGTCATACACACAATTTATTATTAAAAACAAGAAATAGGTGAAAACAGATGTAAAATTGCCTCAGTAACAGAAACTAAATACAAAATTAAAAAAAATGTAATAAAACAAAAAACTCGCCAACCCAGGTGGTTTTGTCTGTATAAATTTCGGCAGATGGTACATTTATTTAGAATGGATTTTTCCATTAACGTTTATATAAAAAAAAACGATCTCTAATAATCCGTTTGTTGTCTTTAAATCGATATTAATGAGAATTAGACAATTGAAAATGATTTAATATAATCGGTGTATATTCGTACATAATTCTAAAACATCTTAAAAGGATTTTGGTGAAATGAGCTTTGTTTGAATAATTTAACTCTAAAACAATTACTATTAAATTCAATTGTAACCGCTTGTTTTACATGTAATTGCTTTTTGTCTCTAATGGACAGATACGGAAAACATTTTCTTAATGATTGTCTCTTCAAAATTAAACTATTCATTACTATTCTGGATTAGCCTTATTGTTCTGTATCATGTATTCCTTAGAATATTTGATAAATATTCGGATTATTTTTATAAAATAGCGAAAATCGCCATTTAAACGAAAGTTGGTTTTACGAAAAAAATATGATTACTTTCCTGTTTCTAATTTTATGAACCAGATTTGTTTTTTAGAAGACTCATTGGAAATTTTCCAAAAAAATACACATCTCTTTGAAGAATGAATATTAAATACAAAATACATTTAACTTCCTTTTATCTAAAATCTATATTTGGATTTTCTCGTATTTTTGAGGCGAAATTTGATATGGCCCGTAGCTGAGACAAATTTCCTCGCCTCAAATCTACTCGATGTTTTTTTTACCACTCACGTGAAAAATCTTAAATGTGTGTTAATTTAATATTTAAGTATCATTTTCAAATTGATTTTTCCACCTTGTGTATAGTTGAAATAAAAGAGTACTCTCAAGAGTTTCTAGTGTTGTATAAAAGCTGTTCAAAGGCTTCGGTTTCATTTTATAATTTCCCGGAATTGAAGGAAATTTTATCGAATTCGTTTTTGATATTATTTCCTTTAAGAAAATTGTTCGTTTAACCCAGATGATCTTCAAAAAAGTAGATTTGACAAGCATTGAAAACAACATTATTTTTTTTAAGTCACAAACTTTTTGGGCAAACTATCAAGGTTGTATTTATTATTTGTTAGGTAAATCCAGAAAATCGCTTAGGGGCATTAATGTTTTAGAGCTTTAAATTATCAAGTATTTGATTAAATTAACTCGGAATTTACTGGAATATTTATGTTTCTATAATTACTTGTTTTTAAAGGTAGAGAATTTGGCGCTTTATAGGGTAGACTCATTACTGTAATCTTTAATACAATATAAACGATATTTTATATAACTCCGACACCCGAATATCGTTAATCATAGTTTTTTTTTCGACGAAAAAAATGTTGAAATTATCCATTGTATGGATGTCGTGAATTTAATTTACGATGTTCGAGCTTAAGGTTAACGTACATTTTTTCCTTTGGGATGTTTAAAAATCTAATTTAATGGACTATGTGCCAAATTGGTCTTGATATAAGGATAAAACCGATTTTTCCGTTGTTTACTAAATCCTCCAATTTTCCTTGAACCGATCCTGTTGAATTTATTCTTTGAAAATAAACACTTATCGTTGTATTGTTTTTTATTTTCTGGATATTTGATCAATGTCTAGTCACTTCCGATTTTTGATGGTAGTTCAAATATTTCAAATTTTCAACAATCTCTTCGTCCCGTCTTCTCTTATACGGGTAGATAATTGTTGACTTAAAAAATTCGTCTCAAAAATAAAGTTTGATATAATACAACAAACAGAGAAAGATATAGTAATGGAGTTTTTTCCCTATGTTTTTGTCAACATTTAACTTATACAGATGTGACCTAGTTGGCTTTAAACAAGACAAAAGAGAAGCGAGAAAAATCCACCATACATAACAAAATATTGATTTAATATATTGTATAGAAAAAAAGTAGATCAAATCAAGTTTTTTTCGACATGCAAGAAATTTTGCTGACAATAATGAAGTGCAATTGATATTGAAAAGGGATATTTTAGGGTGAAAATCAAGGCCAAACTTATTCGATCGGTAAAATCTCAAATTATAGGTATAGAGAACGGGAGTGCTTTTGAACTTCCTCTATCGTAATTAATTACATACATACTCATGCAATATTGATACGATATTAACATGAAATAGTGTACATCAAAATATTACAAATGCAATTCTATTTTCGTATCGTTTTCAAGAGAAATTCTTAATAAAATTAGCTACAATGGTTTTTTTGGAGGTCTTCCCCAGATCTCTACCAAGTATAAAATCAATAAAACCATCCAGTCAAACGTTTGTTTATACTATACATCAAAAATAATTTGATAACGTTTTTATATAAACGAATCAAGAAATATGACGTTCTATAATGAACATGGGTGTGGAATTTAAATAAGGGTAAAATTCACCCTTATTAGTAACACAGAAATGATAAGTTATTTTGATGGATAGAAGTGATATTTATTAATAATAATAATAATTGAAAATTTTGTTGAAATAAGCGTGAAATTTTAATCAACAATTAAAGTACTTCTACCGTTCCAATTAAAGCTTTACTAAATGGCTTCATACAAGGTATTCCAATAAAACTAAACATCTCCACTATATAGACCTGCAAATTGGAGAATCGAACAGTTTTGTAAAAAAAAACTGTTCAATAAAGTTGCGCTCAGACAAAAATCATTATCAACCCCTAGAAATACACTCCTTTTTTATTTTATAAATATAAATAAACGACATTTGATTCATGATATTTATTTTGTTCAATTTGTAATTTGCAAAATATCGATCCCTGTACATACCCAAAGGCGAATTTGTAATAAAATTTTGATGATTCTTGTACTTCTACAAGGTAAACTACTTCTAGTTTACCTTATTTTCTCGGTATCCGTACTTAAATTTAAGGAAGGAAATAGTCGAAGTCGACCCTACAAAATCAATTTATTAATCCAAAAAATAAACAAAATTTTCTAAATGCTATCGTATGATACCGGTCGATTTCCCATCTCCGAGAGGATGAAGCTATAAGTAGCGATTATCTACGACTTTTTTCGCTCTTTTTTAGCATGGTATATCCCTTGGTTAAACCGATCCACACGAACATAGAAAACTATAAAACAATAGTTATATGTTCAAGTTTTTGTCTGTCATGTAAATAATAAATATTCGAGTTTAAAAAGTTAAATTTATATTGAATTAAAACTCTTTTAATAGCACACAATTGTTGCATTAAATTAACAATTAAGAAATTTTCAAGTATGCCCTTTAACTCATCAAAGTTAATTAGTTAAAAGTTCTATTCAATCTTTTCTAATGAGATAAAATTCAAGTTTTAGAAATTCCGTGTGTTCCTAAATTTGCAACTCTTAAGTATCATTTACAGAATAATTATAAACACAAAAAAACTCAAACAAGTACCCTTATTAACACATGATAAATCCAATTCTGTGCTATACAAGGTAAATTTGCTGCTAGATAGGAGATAGTAAAAATTTAACTACGAGGGTTGGCAATTTTCTGACCCTAGCACCAAAATTTCGTCCGTATAATCGTTTATTTCATCCATACAAAGGTTGGAAAATCGGCTTACACTATTTGAAAGTCCTTAAAAATCCCATCACTAAAAAATGCGTACGTATTCAAAATTTCTTTATCGTTTTGTAGGGACATCCTGTAAAACGATTTCTTCTTCTGCAAATGAAAGTTGTTCATTCCACTTGAAAGATTTCGTTATAGAACAACTACGTAGATTCATCATAACGACATATTGACATAAACGTAATAAGAAACATCTATTGTGTTTTTCCCATAATATTGACATGTCATAACAAATCCATAATTTAGAGAAATATTTGAAGTATTATTAGAAATTCGCTGGAGCTTTGTTTAAATATTTGATTTAAATTTGACGATTTTCCAAGAAAATTGTAAGAACAGAGGAGTGGCAAAAACGAGGGTAGTAAAATGAACAAATGATTATTATTTAGAAAATTTATTATCCTCCATATACCAGGGAACATCCTTATAGCGAAAAATAAAAATCTCACGATCGTTAAAATAATATTTTGATCAAAAATTACTAAATTAGAAAAATACACAAAAAAAATTCTTCAAAATATTAGAACAACTTAATGAACGCACAAATACGAATGACGTTAGCCAAAGTTGGAATTGTAAGATTAGAGAGTTTTGCTACCAACCCATTTTTAATGGGCGCGCAATTTAAATTTCCAACCTCACAATTTCAAATTTAATTAACATCAGTCTTTGTGTGGTTATTGCAGTTGTTGTGATTTAAATTCTCAATTAATTGTGACTTAAATTCTTATTAATTATTTGTCAAGTAATTATTTTTTTCTATTTTGATTATTTCAGACTAAAATAAATTTTATTCAAATTTTTCTAAAACTCCTATAGGAACAAATTAAAGTTTTGGGATTAGAAATTTTAGAGAGGTGTCCTAAAATCTAAAGTAATAGGATAAAGTTGAGCGATTTTAACAATCAAAAATGAAAAAAATTTCAACATCTGGGTAAATTTTGTATTAAAAGAGTCCATTGTAAATACTCATTTTTATCTACTTTCTCCGAAACCTACATCCGAGTTTTTTTTTTTAATCAATTAATCAAATATTCTACCATTCTGTTATCTTCAACAAAATGTAATTTTTACGAAAACGAATAACGGACCGCTGTATCGATTTTCGTTATAAATAAAACAAATTATCTCATCATATAACAATCAAAATACAATAGCGGTGTGTCGTTGTTGTTGTTATTGTTGTAGATATACTTTTATTGCAAAGTGTTTATAATATTGTGAAAACTGAAATATTTTCCATTATCTCTACTAAAGTTGCGTCAACAATGAGCGTGAGAACAAAAAATAAATGATATTCCCAACTAGCTTCAGTCTTAATCTCTGGCTTATTCATTACCAAAATTGTTTCATATTTGTATTTTACTCAACTTTGAAGTTGTGAAACTTACTATTAATGAACTAAAACTTGTCTTCGATAAATTGATGGAACTAGGCTAATTGTTAGATATGCAAATGAAAATTGTGACGTCCTGAGAATACCATTGATTTCCTTTTTTTTGCTGTAGCCACCTATATTAAGAATTAAAGATGATTCAGCAATATTGTAGTGATATTCTGTTAATCACAGATTCAGAAACTCAAACTTTATGTGAAGTTGTATTTTATAATTCTATATTCTCTATCATCTCTAATTATTATTTGATCGCTTTATTGGTCAAGTATATTACGGTAATGTTAGTTCAGTGGTAGTTCGAGCGTCCTTAAGCTCGCCAAAAGGGTGTACAGTATTGACCGTTGAAATTTCCCTGAACTAACATAAAAGTTTTTCGGATAATAGAAGATTATACATCATAGTAGTAGACTAGTAAACACATTTTTATTTACAGAAAAATTAATCGATAAAAACAGTTTTCCCTTCGGTCTATTGTTAAAAGAAATCGCCACGTACGCTTATTATGAGTTACTAAAAAAGCTGTTCAAGTAGTAATCAATTTTTTTTATCAAAAACTGTATAAGAAAGGGTTGTACATAGAGAAATAGGTGAACGCTAGTATAGTGATAAAACTAACACGTTTTGTTGTTCGAAATAAAAATCTACTTGGTTCTAAAGATCTATTTTTATGTCTATCATGTAATTGAAAAAAAAAAGTTTCAAGATAATCAGATTTATAGTAATTTCAGGATAATTAATATATTTATTGTGAAAATCGATTTGAAAATATTCAACAAATACAACCTATTTTTGCTCCCTGTTACAATATTTTAACTGGTAGCTAGAATAAAATTTCGTATGTAATTCAATCCAATTTCAATCCAGAAAATTGAGAATAAATTACATTTTCCCCAAAATATCATCTTGTAAGTATTTGTAAAGATCGGTTGACGTAATCATTATAAGACTTTACCTGAAAAATATTTTCCAGATGTTATACAATAATAATAATCCCCCGTCAATTAGTGGAGGCATTCAAAAATTTATTTTATCTAAACAATAAAGATTATGTAAAGTATGGATAACAATCGGTGAACATGCACATGTACTGCATTTTTTTATCGTTCCGAATAAATTAAACGATTCGTGTTCAGAAATAAAATTGTGGGTTATTAAGAAATTAAAATTCTTATAAGAAACGAATTTTTATGCATATGAGACAGTTTCTACTGTATAAAATTATGTAACTTTATAGTATCGTCTTAAAATTTGATCAACTACTAAACCGATAAATGGGATTTGTTCAAATTGAAATAAATCGGCTGTAATTATGATGACAAGGTGCAGTCAAGGATACTTATTCATTTTTACTACAGCTAATAATTTATAAATTATTTTAATGTGTATTTATCATTATGTAATTTGTAATTTGTAAAAATATCGTGTAATTCAATACAATAACATACGAGAATTACGATGAATTGTAGAAATAGGACAGAATTATAAATTTTATTCAATGTACAGATGAGATCACCGTATAAAGATTCAACTGTATATTCAACGATTTTCGTCATTAATTTATTGTGGAATTTGTACGAAAAAAACGAAACAATGAATATTTTTGTCGTTTTTGTGATCTTTTGAAATGATGACAGATCGTTTTATTATACTTTCTATTTTCAATAAAAATAATACCCATCTTTGTTATAAATCAATATAAGAGACAGATTAAAGATGATAGCAGATATCATAATTTAATTGGCAGTTCTGTTCTTACATATCTTCTCTGTTGGTGTCATTTTCATTTAGTACACGGCAATTTAATGTTCTGACAGCCAATATTGGGCTACACCCTACAATATCGGCTTTTTTTTTATTAAATAAATAAAAGAAAAAACGCAAACAATGGAAACTTCTACGGTTATTTTTTTTCCAATTTTAAACCTGGATTGCTTTATATTTTCATATTGAGTATGTTTACATCTAGTATTAACTAAGGTCGTAGCTTAGTTAAGAGACTAGAGACGTTTACATCTATTGTCAGAAACTGAAGTCTAGTTTATTTTTAAAATACCCGCTTACTATTAACAGTGTAGTTAACTGCACTATTACAGATAAATAAATTCCTAATCTTCCTAACGAACCACATGTACTCTCTCAGTGAAAAACGTGAATGTTTAGTTATTAGTCTAATTGTAAGTACACATTAGGTAATTGAACTCAATGCACAAGACACGAAAACAGGAGGCAAATCACCCTAAAAGTGAGATTGTAGTTCTATATTTTTCCTCAGATTGACACTGCTGCAGTTAACCTGACTACGAGTATAATTAACCGTTAACATCAACAATAGTGTTAATTTTAAATGAACTACGGTTTTTAACTATAGTTAACAAAACATCGAGTGTTTACACCGGTGTTGAGGCGTTGTTAACTAATTTACTAGCTTATTTATCACTAGATGTAAACATACTCATTTAAAATGTTACAAATCTCTTTTAATATGAGAAATTTGAAAAAATGTTTGTTGAAAAGGTAAACAAAATCATTAAAGTGACTACAATATTGTATATTATTTATTTGGTAGAAAAACGATAGAAATATCTCCGATTTACGTGAATTTATTAAATTATAAACACAAGAGTTTCTGTAGAACTTTTACTAAATACAAAACATAATCAATCACACTATACAGAACACTAAAAAGTCCAACTATAAATATTCAATAATAATTTATTGAACTAACTACACCAAACAATTTGACGGATTGTAAATAAAGAAGATTAAATAACATTTTGAAAAAATAACAAACTTGTAATTCAATTCGAGATTATTACACGTACAGGCAACACTTATACAATATGATTTCGCTTTAATACGGTAGGAAAATTGTACTTCCGCAACACTATATATATATACGTGTTATAACAGGGCTAAAAAATTCAATTTTTTTTTAAGGGGACAAGGTACATCTCAAAATTTTAACCGGCGAAAATGTGAATTTCCAATTTACGATTTCTCGCACGTTCTTGAAGTTACGACAACCACAAATATATTTTTGAAAAGGGCATTTCTTATAGCCATTCACGGTATTTCCGTTTTTCAAAATGTTGGCAAACATTTGAATTACAGACGAAATTCTAACAACATGTTTGTTTCGTATTTTTGTACAATTTCTTCTATTTTCTCTTATAACTTGGCCAATTTTGATTATTTTGCAAAAATTCTTGTACCGTTAGATAGCAAATAAAAAGTTCTTTCCAAATATTCAACAGGGCAAAATTGTCTAACCGTACGTATAATTATATAACCGTACGTATTTCGAAGCAAAATAATTAATTTTAATAAGTGAAAATAATGCCAGAAAAACCAGTTGGTTTTTCCGTGATAACTCAGGCAATTTTCAAAATATCTAAAAAAGCTTTCTTGCCCTTAGCCTTTGCATCAGCTTTCGAATGAGGGGTTGCTCAATGTTGTCAGATAAAAATAGTAGAAAAAACGGTGTTGTCGCGTACAGAAGTTTTCTTAATTTTCCGGAAAACTAACGGTGGAATCGAAAAATTTCTTGAATATTTGGAAAGAACTTTTTATTTTGCCATCTGACAGTACAAGAATTTTTGCAAAATAATCACAATTAGTCAAGTTATAAGAGAAAATATAAGAAATTGTACAAAAATACGAAAAAAACATGTTAGATTTTCGTCTGTAATTCAAATTTTTGTCAACATTTTGAAAAACGGAAATAACCGTGAGTGGCTATAAGAAATGCCCTTTTCAAAAATCTATTTGCGGTTGTCGTAACTTTAAGGACGAGCGAGAAATCCCGAGTTGGAAGTTCACATTTTCTCACATTTTCGCCGGTTAAAATTTTGAGATGTACCTTATCCCCTTAAGTTATGGCAAATTGCGCGTTATTATAGTGGAGTTAATCGGAATTTAATCGGCTTGACTCTTAATTAATTAACTCTTCAAATGTCAAGTTAATCAAGTAAAATAGACGAACTTTTATACTAACAAATTTACAATAGACTAACAAGATAGTCGAATAGGTTTTTTTTTTGGTGATAAAGAAACTCAGTCAAGGCTAAATTATAACAGAAATTTGTTGAGCATGTTTATGAGATGAATCATTTGTTTTTAGATAAATATATAATATTAATATTTGTTAATTGAGATCTTTGTTTTTAATTATCCAGATCTATCTCGATTAATTCTGGATCAATGCGAAATTACCAATAATTCTTTTTGTTTTTCTCGTAACAACTGGATCGTGGATGTGGTAAAAAAAATATGTATCCTCGACTTTAGTTTTGATGTTATTTTTTGTTTTTTTTTTTCGGTTAGTATTTGTTTTATTGTTAAACTTTTTACCGCATTTTAGTGTACATAGTTGTATGTGTGTGTTATAAGTAGAGGATTCTAAAAGGGTTACTCTTTACATGTCAAACGACTAATGTTTGTTATTTCGTTTTATCATTTATTTCAATTGGCTGCTTTCTATTCAAATATTTTCAGATTTCAAATAGAATATGAGATGGAAAAGATATTTAAAAGTATATATTCTTTTGATTTGAGCGAAATAAGATTATTTACAGACGAATTCAGTAATTTATTTTGAGTTTATAAATAATAAATGGAAGTAATCACTTTCTTTATTTGTTTTTATTTCATTTAATATTAATAGATCGTTCTGATAATATTCCCAATGAAGTCCAATTGAATATCATTAAATGAATTACATTTTATCTATTGAAAATTTACGGCTTCATACTGAGATTCTCTTTTCAACCATCAATACGAATTTCTTATCGAAATCAATTCTTGAAATAATTCAACTGTAGGACACTGGTCACGGTTGTTAGTGATTTTCGTGATGATTCTTTGTTTGGTGACTTTTCTTCGAGTTTTTTTCGTAAATTACAAACTACTTATCCGTAATTAAATTTGCTGTGGTTCGGTCCCTGTTGTGTTTACATTAGATATAAAAATTGTTTAGTAGAATACCATTTAGAAACTTTTTCATCAAAACAATCGTTATATTTGATAATTGTGTATACTTGTAATGTGTCCTCTGTGTCTTATTTGAAAAGTTTTCAAACAATTTTCTTTTTCTCATTAATCATCAATTATGCTCTTCGAGTTATTTCGAAACTTTATCAAATAAAAATTCATTTTCTGTGTTCAAATATAACTTTTTCGTCGTCAATTTTTAGTTATTTTTAAAACAATAAAGTTGTAAAATTTGTAATACTAGTGTTCGAATTATGAATAATTATCAAGATACAACGAAATTTCGTAAGTTTCACCAATTTTATAATATCGACTAATAATTAACGAAAAATTAATTAATATTGCATTGCATATTAATTAAACATCCAATGTACAGAGAGCAAATTGTTTGTGTTTTACCACCATTAGTTTTGATCAAAGTACGATTTCACTTTGATTTATTCGATTTTACTAGATTGAACAGGAAATGATAATAATTTGAAATTAATTAAAGACATTCATGAAATAACCGGTAATCGGAACTTTTATTAATTTCAAACATCTGTAAAATGAAATTCTATTCATAATGAATAACTGAAAGTGTCAATTTTGTAGAAATTCTTGTATGATTCTTTAATTGATTACCTCTTGTTTCTTGTTGATTAATTCAAATAGCACGCAATTTTTCAATCAACAGGTATACATTCATACGGTTATATTTCAGCGTTTTGTGACACCATAATTACCTGAGTCGTTCATTTATAATATCCTGAAATTGCGCCCTGAGTGATGTTAATTACAACTAATGGTTACAATCAATGAATATTATAATAATAGCGTTTTAAATAAAATAAAATCAACAATTTAGCATACCTGTAATAGATTCTATTATAAATTATCCTATTATTTATTCATTATAATTGACAGAATTATTTTGCGTACGTTCTGGATTTACGGATTTAATGCTATTAATAACTGAAAATAACGTTCCTAATTCAAGGATTTCATTTCTAAGGTCTCTTAGTCATTGGACTTTATTAACTAATTAAACATAAAATTGATCTAGGGGATTTGATATGGATAGTAACCACTCTGATTTTATGGGTCGAATCAACAATAATTAAGTTTTTGCAATTTCAGACTATATCTCTACATGTTTGCAATAAAAACGCTATAATAAAGCTTCAATCAGCAATATTACGTTGAATTCATTTTGATAAGATAACAGTAGAGTTTCCACATTTTGAACACTATCGCTAATTAGGAAAAAACTGTAGTGCCACAAAATAAACAGTCTAATACCATGCAATATAGGGAATAATTTGGCGAAAATTCATCAAAATTGCTATTAAAATCCGATTATTTATTAAACGTTTCCATTTCAATAAAATTGTTAGAATTCATTCAGTACATTAAAGAGGTATGATTAAAGTTCTTTTTCGACTCGTTCAATTGGTCTTTCATCTCGTTTCGATCAACTTTACATTACTGGAATTAAGTCTTTTCAACATTTCTTCAAATTAATTATTATTCATCAGTTTAGTTCCCAAGTGAATTTCTTTATCTATTTATCCAAATAATTATTTATAAAATTAATATGAATTCAATAGTCGTAGTAGTGTTCATTTTTTAAATTTACAAAAATGTTATGGTTTATTATAATTAAGTTGTCGTATACGAATTGGAACGTTTTTAAGGTACAAAACGTCCATTAACTTCTTTATATAATAGTCCTACAAATAACTATTGTAAATTCGGTTCTATTCATCATAATGTGTTGTGTACGTTGTTGTGATTGTTGAGTTAAATGAACAAATGTATTTCTGTTCCCGAAAAGCATAATAATGCGGTTAAATTGGGGAGTTTAGATGGTTTTTTTTCTGTTGAATAGTATACGGCAAGAATAGGGGAGTGAATTCGCGGTTTTGATAAGTATGGTAAACAAAAGTACATAAACTTTACTCTTGATTCAGATTTTATATAGAAAGCTTTAGTTTTTTTCTTTTTTGATATTGTTGAAAGGCTTAAAAAGTCAATCAAAGTAGTCCGATTACGAGTATGTGGGTGGTTTGGCTTATATTTGTGAAAGATTGGAGGATGTTGATAAATTGGGAATTGGTATTTAGAAATAATTTCAATTGAATGAAGTATATTTGTTGAGTTACCTGTATATGTTGTATTTATGTTAAACAGTTCGGTATAAAGATTATAACCTCTATTGGCACTTGATTCAAAATGAATAGTTCTAGTTGACAACATGAGTATGTAACGACAAATTGTAATTTGGCTTTAGAAATTGCAGTCGTTGCTGTTAACGATCTGTTTTGTTGAAAGCGCCAACAGAACATGTACTTATTATAAAACGATCTAAAAAGAACGTTTTGATACATAAAAGATATTAAGTAAAGATTATAGAGGATGGAGGTGATTGCTATAGAAATAGTAAGTTCGCTTTAGATGATTGTTTGTTAAACTTTATATAAGCGTATATAGTTCTTATTTTATGATGGATTCTATTTATATTTATCAAAGTATTAAGGAGATTGTGTTAGACTCTTAGATCTTTGATATGTAGTGGTCTAACTTTATTAAACCATACTTAATTGGTACAAATTTCCAAAGCTCCTCTGGTGCATTTTGGGAGTTTATTAAAATTGTTTGAACTTGCTGTATTAACCTAGATTTTAAAAGAATGTAGATGGTAAAGATTGGTAGAAGAATAAAACAGTACAAGGGATAAGTTATAGTTCTTTGTGTTAATATGGGTGACCTGAACCAGCCACCATCAGGTGGTGGAGTGAAAATAGAGAATTGGAGTTCGGGAGCTAAGCTATGAGAGCATCGCTATTGGTCCGGGCCTCAGGGTTGGGGAGGTGGCGGGTTTTGAGATCCGGGCTGACGGCGGCGGCAGGGATGCTGCGCTGGAGTTAGTAACTCGGCGGCGGCGGTCGGTGTTGTGTTAAAACCGTGCTGGAGTCGGTCCTCGAACAGTATCGTATCCGGTGAATGCCGGCCCTTCGCCATGTCCGCTGGCGAAGATGATTGCAAAGCACCAGCTTCTCCTAAACCTATTGCCGATGGTCACTGCTCCCCAGCTAAAGGAACAGGTACGACGTCTTCATCATACACGACGGCGGTGGCATAACTATATCGATTTGCCGCCGCCCAGCCGGTTCTGGCGCTCGGCTAACCTACATTTGTCCCGGCCTTGCCTAATATCGATCTACCGAGCACCTGGACGCCGGCGTCGACGCTTGTTGAACCTCTAGGTTTAATGAAGCGACCTATGCTAACATTGCGTCTAACGCGCATAGTTTACAGCTTGCGTGTGGCATACGCTTTATTGAGGAACGCACTGTATATTCTATCTTGCTCAGGAATCGCTCTCTCTACTCATGTTTATAGTAATAAAGCTCTTGAATTTGTAATCGAAATATATTCTCCCCATTGAATTTGTATGATACGAAAATATCTACACCTGTATAAATAGCTTATCGATTCACATTTATCGAATAGTTCTCTATTTTGCGACCTTCACCACTTTCCTGTTTATACACATTTATAAACGTACTCGACCTAAATTTTTCGCCTCCTTCAAAATCGTCTAACAAGGCAATAATATAAGGACAAAATCTTTGCTTATCACAACTTAATATCTTCTTACATATATATGCCTCATCAAAACTAAATAGCAGTCTTGTACTTTTTAAATATTCATCATTATTTTTCAAGTACCCATCCTTCTTATTTTGTCTACATCCGCAAATTTTGCAACTTAAAGATTCCGAACATCCGTCACTCACTTATCATCATAAAAAGCACAATAAAACTCTATACAAAAGATCCTGCATGAGCTTACCCTTTATTTTGCACCAAAATCCTTAAACCGTTATTATTACTATATCTATACTACTATTTGTATCTTTTTCTTTCTAATTATAAGTTTACGCCTATACCGAAAATTCACCGCAATTAATACAACACAACCCGCAAATCTCTCCCCTTCGCTTCAGCTCCTGTAATCAATTCATTTACTAAACTAATTAAATGATGCAAAAATATCGCCGTTATCATTTTTCATAAACGTACCACTATTGCTATCAGTTTTCCACTTATTATCCTCCCTTTTAGATGGTATCTCAACCCAACTTTGAACGAGTACTATTTGAATAGTTGATACGGTATTCAGAGCTTATTCCAACTATACAATAAAAACTTCATTTGCAATTGAAACACAAAAAAAAACTTATCAATAGACGAAGAGCGATAAAAAAATCATTTTATTAGCTTTGTTTAATACGATAATTGATATTCTCTTCACAAATTTAATTTTGATTAGATCGCTGTTTCACTGTAGAATTAACTCATCGTTTGTCACACAGTATAAAATAATTAAAACTTATATTGCTTTGTATAAAATATTAAGATAAGGCATGAAAGTTTCATATTTACTCATGTTGAAAATCACGCCTCAATCTCTTTTAAATTACTGTAAAGCGTTACCGGAAACGAATCGTGTCTCCAATTAAGTTTTCTAAGTGTAATTGAAACAGGAAGTAATCATTAAAAAAGTTCACAATAGAGCTTCTTGGGATATTTTGGTAGTGGAACGTAGGTTAATAATAATAACGAGGCCCCATTTAGCTCTATATTTATCGTGATATTAGAATTATATCGGTGGAATATTTCAAATTTTCTCCAATATTACAAGTTTATACGTTATTTTTTGATTCGATAAAAATTCGATTTGAATTCCTTCGAACAGATTTTATCGATGAGAGCTTGTCATGTTCATCCAGATTATAGTTGGATCAAATTGTCAGTCGTTGCATGTTTTAAAAGGTGCTTGATGAATAATCGATAAGATGATTTTCTCCGAGATTTCGCCTAAGACCACAAAAACCGATTGTCAATTATATTGAAATTAATAATATTTTTATTGATGAATTTTTATCGATTAATGGTGCATCCTTTACAGTAGCAATTACTCAATTAGTGTTTGACATGGGATTGTCCCTTTCGTTACATGTTTGTTTAGGTCTTCCTTAATCCTTCTCTCGAGACTGTATAATAACAACGGATCGATGAATCTGCGTAAAACGGTTGAGACCGACTTATACAGGACACTTTAATACTCTATTGTTGACAATAAATTCTTCTTTTATCAACAACACAGACAAATCTATCCAGTTTTATTGTTTTAGTTGTTTATATTTAGTAGTTTATTGATTTCTTTCTGTTATAGCAGTTGTGTCCAGTTTATGCCAGATGCATTTTTTGTTGTCATTGTTACAATTAATCATAAATAGCTTTAATTATCAACAATTCAATTGTAACAATTCGGCTTATTATTAAGTTCGTTGAACTGCAATTATATTTAATTATTTCCAATTACCGAACAAACAAATTTCGGTGTATTTTTATTTAATTAAAAAAAATTCTGTTATTATTATTGTGGAAAATTAAATTACGTTCAAATACATTAAAGCTTCTCCTTCTGGCGGTATATAAATTTCACAGTTTCAAACGGTTTCAGATTTTAATATTCTACCATAGAAACACTGAACATTAGTATATTTCCCTCAAAAAATATTATCGATTTCTCAATTTATTAGTGCCTGTAAGTTGTTAATTAAATTTGGGATTGTTCAAATAATTGATCCATTATTACACGATTAATAATTTCGATAAGATAGTACTGTTAATATTTAATAAACTGTTGGCGTTTTATTTTTGGGATTAATTATATATAAAGTGCATATAACGAATATTCGAGCATCATGGATAAATGCCAAGGTAATAAAATTATTTTTACAATAGAAAAATAAATTCGAATTTATATAAATATAGTTTTAAGGATATTTCATAAAATATCGTGTATAAAACCGCAATAAAATCGAATCATTATTGGATTACAGTCGATAAAATGTCAAATATTTTTATTAATTAGCTATTTCGAAAATATTTACTGTGTTTATGGTTGTATAAAATTAAAGAACGCATTACATATCTATTTCAATAATATCTGTGCGTTTGATGAGTTGTTGACGTTTATATTGCACGCCACTTTAACGTATGATAAATGGATTTTAATGCAAGCAAGACAATAAATAGAAATTGTTTTTTTGATATTTTTTTTGATTATGCAAAAACATAACGTTTCGTTAAAATTTTTCTATTAATATTCTAATTAAACGATGTAAATTAAACTTTTAAATATACATAGCAATTTAACAGAGAAAATAGCATTTTATCTTTTGTTAATTAGTTAGATTTTTTCCGAGAACTCTTTAGAACAAATTTACGGTTATGTAAAGTGTGTTTGATAAAAATTTACAACTTTTTTCTATTTTCAGCCACAGTTAAACTAGGGCGATGAAATTAATATAATTAATCGTTTTATTCCGGAATACTTTTATGTAGTAAATCAATTTATTTAAAGAAAATACGTTAAAAGGTGTATATTGAAAGTTATTTGATCACTGTCGTTTTCGTCGTCGTTATAGTAATGCATTTATTTAAAAACATGAGAGTTGAAAATTGATAGGTTTATAAATGGTGGAGGCGCCGGGCTATAGTAGTTATTGATACACTCCCGTCTACCTACTTTTTTTTCATATTATCACCGTCTCATTTTTATTACAGTTTTCTTTTCCAACTTTCCCACCTAGAAGATCTATAGATTTTGTTTCGATGTCATTTATTTGACTCTACACCTCATCAATTTTATATAAGAACGGTTTTCTTTAACAAATGATCTTGTAAATGAATTTATCGGAAATGAAGATTACTTTCTCCGAAGGCATGGCAGGAATATTTATTCTAAAATGTTGATGGTGTTTTTTTTTTTATTTTTATTTTAGGCGATGGCACCGAAGAACAACCATTTGTATCGGAGAAAATGTCCGGCTATGAGACAAACCTTTACCTGTATTCGGAAGAGATGGAAGACCGACCGAAAATCTCTACCCTTATCAGTTCACTGGCAAATTACTCAAATACAATCCCACCAGCATCAAATGATCCAGATGCCCGTCCTGCTGCATCAGCAGCACGTATGGGCACATTAATTGGTGTTTATCTACCGTGCATACAAAATATATTTGGTGTTATTCTTTTTATTCGTTTAACATGGGTTGTCGGAACGGCTGGAGCAATACAAGGTTTTCTTATCGTCTTATGTTGTTGCTGCGTTACAATGTTAACGGCTATTTCAATGTCGGCAATCGCAACTAACGGTGTAGTACCTGGAGGTGGTAGTTACTTTATGATATCTAGATCCTTGGGGCCTGAATTTGGTGGTGCTGTTGGTATGTTATTTTATACTGGGACAACATTAGCGGCTGCTATGTACATAGTAGGTGCTGTTGAAATTGTTCTGGTAAGTCTTTTATAATCAATCACAACTAAAATGAAAACAACAATCTTTTGTGGATCATTCCCTATTTTCGTCTTGTCGAATTTATCTTCCAGACCTATATGGCACCTAGTTTATCACTTTTCGGGGACTTCAAGGATAATCCAGATGCAATGTACAACAATTTCCGGGTTTATGGATCTGGATTACTTGTGGTGATGGGGACTATTGTTTTTATCGGTGTCAAGTTTGTCAACAAATTTGCCACAGTTGCACTTGCATGCGTCATCTTTTCAATAGTGGCTGTCTATGTTGGAATATTTGTTAATTTCAACGGCAATGATAGTTTGCAGTTAGTATCACATCTGTTTTTTTGCACGATCTATTTTTTTTTTAATAACAACAGGAAATTTATTTCTCCAATTCAGTAACACATTTTTTTTAAATTAATGATAATTAAAACTATAACAAATTGTTGGAAATTCCTTTTAATCAACTAAATTAACCCAAAAATAACACTATATTACAGTATGTGTGTCCTTGGCAAGAGATTGTTGCGGGTTTCAACAATGAAAGACTGCCATAAAAATGAAACTGGTTATCTTTATCGAACATTTTGTCCCAACGATACAATGTCTTGTGATCCCTATTTCCTGAATAATAATCTTTCGATCATTCGTGGTATAAAAGGTCTTTCATCTGGTGTAATTTTAGGTGAGAAGGAAATTATGTCAAATTTTTTTTCTAAAACCACCAAAAATATCTATAATTCAACAATATTTTAGACAATATCTATGACAGTTTCTTAGAGGAAGGCCAATTTATTGCTAAAAGTAAAGATGCTGAAGATATCGAACAAATGGACCGTAAACCACACAATCAAGTTGTTGCCGATATAACAACATCATTCACAATATTAATTGGTATATTTTTCCCATCTGTAACTGGCATAATGGCTGGATCGAATCGATCTGGTGATTTAGCTGATGCCCAAAAATCGATACCAATTGGAACAATTTGCGCTATTCTAACTACATCAACCGTATATTTATCGTCTGTTATTCTATTTGCTGGTACCGTTGACAATCTTCTACTACGTGACAAGTTAATATCAATATTTGAAATTAACCGATTATTTAATTAATTAATTTTAGATTTGGTGTATCTATAGGTGGTAAATTAGTTGTTGCTAATATAGCATGGCCCAATCAATGGGTAATATTGATCGGTTCATTCCTTTCAACACTTGGTGCTGGTTTACAATCGTTAACAGGAGCACCACGATTATTACAAGCAATCGCTAGAGACCAAATTATACCATTTTTATCACCATTTTCTGTATCATCTAGTCGTGGCGAACCAACAAGAGCTTTAATTCTAACATTAATAATTTGCCAATGTGGTATTTTATTAGGTAATGTTGATTATTTAGCTCCATTATTGTCGATGTTTTTCTTGATGTGCTACGGTTTTGTTAATCTCGCCTGTGCTGTACAAACAATTTTGAGAACACCAAATTGGCGACCACGTTTCAAATATTATCATTGGTCTTTATCATTTACTGGTCTAGCACTCTGTATAGCAATAATGTTCATGACTTCCTGGTATTATGCTTTAATCGCCATGGGAATGGCAGGACTAATCTATAAATACATCGAATATAGAGGGTAAATTTTTCATTAATAATTTAAAAAAAGTATCAAAATAATCGTAACAATTATAATACAGCGCTGAGAAAGAATGGGGTGATGGTATACGTGGTTTAGCATTGTCGGCTGCAAGATATTCATTATTACGTTTAGAAGAAGGCCCACCGCATACAAAGAATTGGCGACCTCAGATTCTTATTCTTGTTAAATTAACATCGGATCTTGTACCGAAATATCGTAAATTGTTCGCTTTTGCATCCCAATTGAAGGCCGGTAAAGGTTTAACAGTATGTGCATCTGTTATTAATGGTGATTTTACACGTTCATATGGTGAAGCAATGGCAGCTAAACAAAGTTTAAGAAAAACAATGGACGAGGAGCGTGTTAAAGGTTTTGTTGATATTCTTGTTGGTCGCAATATCATTGAAGGATTATCGAATTTGTACAAAAATATTGTTTTTTTTATCGTGGAAACTTGTTTAATTTGATAAAAATTCTAGGATACAAACAGCTGGTTTAGGTGGTATGAGACCTAATACGGTTATATTAGGTTGGCCATATGGTTGGCGACAATCAGAGGATGATCGTACATGGCAAGTATTTCTACAGACTGTACGTAATGTAACAGCTGCGCGTATGGCACTACTTGTACCAAAAGGCATAAATTTCTTTCCTGATTCATCTGAAAAAGTTGTTGGCAATATTGATATTTGGTGGATTGTACATGATGGCGGTTTATTAATGTTATTACCATTTTTATTAAAACAACATCGTACATGGAAGAATTGTAAAATGAGAATATTCACGGTTGCTCAAATGGAAGATAATTCAATACAGATGAAGAAAGATTTGAAAACATTCCTGTATCATTTGCGTATCGAAGCTGAAGTTGAAGTGGTTGAAATGGTAAAAAAAAATCAACTTTATTAAGCGAATTTTCATAAAAATTATCCAATTTTCTAGATGGATAACGATATTTCCGCTTACACTTATGAAAGGACTTTAATGATGGAACAGCGTAATCAAATGTTGAGGGAATTGCGTTTGAATAAAAAAGAGAGCTTAGGCGTGGTAAGTTTATATAATTATCACAAATTTAAATATTTTTATTTTATATGAAAATTGTTTTTTATTATTTAATTATAATAATATGTAATTTGGCATGCAATATTCAGTCATTGGTGGATTTCAATGAAATATCAGCTGAAGAAAAACTACCACTGGTAAAACATTATCGTGTTTTGCTAGATTGATTCATGGTTTTCTGTTATAGTTTCTGCACGATTTTATTCAGTTTCCATCTATAACAATCATAATTTTTTTGAATTACAGATCACAATTACCCACTAATTGTTTTTACTTCATCATCATACGAAAATCTTTCAAATTTAATTAAAAATTAACTATAATTATGTTGATGTATTCAATTTTAGGTTCAATCGATTGTTGATCAACACCATCCAAATGTTGACGCTAAAATTGCAACAAAGGTACGATTCCAAGAGCCCGGTAGCGGTGGTGGTGACGGTGTTAATGCTGAAAAATCCGAAATTAAAGATAACAAAACTACCGAAAATGAATTATCTAACGAGGTATTTATTGATTTTTATAAATCATAGATTTTATTCGAAAATATAGCCGAATTCGCAGAATAAAAATGAAGATTGTGAGAATTGTACAACGGAAAAAGAGGATGCTCCCGAGAAGGATACAAAAACTGAAATTAAAGAGAAGAATGGTGGTGGTGATGATGATGATGATGATAATAATAAACAGCCATCATCGATAACACCGTACGTGATTTGAGTTGAATTATTGAATAAATAAAATCAAATTTATTTTAGTGATGAAGGTAATGTGCGTCGGATGCATACAGCTGTGAAATTGAATGAAGTCGTTGTGAATAGATCGCATGATGCTCAATTAGTCATTTTGAATTTACCTGGTCCACCGAAAGATACAAAATTAGAACGCGAATCTAATTGTAAGTTTAATTATTTTATTATAAATAATAAATACCATTTTAATAATTAAATTTGATATAGATATGGAATTTTTGGAAGTACTTACTGAAGGTTTGGAGCGAGTATTGATGGTTCGTGGTGGTGGTCAAGAAGTCATCACTATTTATTCGTAATTCGTAATCGTAATAATTTTATGATTGGTGTATTTTAAAATTATTTTCCTTCACCAATCAAATTCTTCAAAAATATATATAAAAATAGAATATTTGATGGATGGACAGTATTAAAAAAAAATATTTTAAAATTAATATAGTAATGTTACCACGTCTGGATAGTGATTATGCCAAAGAGATAATTATTTATATTTCTTAATGTTATAGATCAGAGGTTTTATTCAGGGATGTATTTAAGCAAATTCGTCTTGAATTCGCTTAAATACAGTCCTGTTATCACACGTGATTCTCTATCCTATATTAATACTGTATTAAATCAAAAAAAATTATATAATGTTCCGAGAGGTGCTCACTTTTCTTATTTACGGACGGATGGGCCAAGCCAAAACAAACATACAAACAAAAATTCAATAAGAGTGCATGTTAGGGTATAGTGTAAAATACCAAATGAAAATTTTTAGAAATAGCCTAAATAACAGCTAACACTAAACCGAGTGTATACATGTAGAGTTCTGTTATTAAATATCAAAAAAGATACAAATTATTTAATTGAATGTCCAGCGATTTTTGTTTTACACATTTTAATAACTCATTAATTAGAAATGTCATCTTTTTATTCAATAAACATTGAAAATTTCGGTGTACCTTAGATGTACATCATCATCTCCTCTATCATTTCTTAACTCTCATTTTTAGGTGGTACGCGTATATGGTAATACTATTAAGAACATTATTGAGCAATATTAATTAATTAACAAATAACTGTATTAAATGTCAAATTAATAAAGTGATAGGATTTTAATTCACATATGTACAATATTATATATATATATAATATATAAATTAAAAAAATATAAATTATATATATACCGACCGCCGGAGGGCGGGCTCTCCGTGCTGTGACAGGTGACAGTGCTCACTTACGATCAGTTCTCTTGTTGCATGCTGCAGTTTGACTTTTATTTAAAAAGAATTGAATGAATAAATAAAAGAAAGGGTCTTACGCGGCCTGCTGTAGAGATAAATTAATAGTGCACTAGTGATCTCAACTAGCCTTAAAGGTACCTTGGAAATATTGAATTCTATTTATTTATAATTTATGTGTCACTATTGATGAGAACGTTATTACTATTATTATGATTATTACGATTATTACGATTAATAAGAAAATAAAATAAAATACAAAACTTTAGCTGCTCTCAGATTACGCCATTCTACATCAACCGATTATGACTGTTGGTGCTCTAATTGGCGTCCTTTCTATTTAGTTTTTATTTCGTTGATAATTTAGTGTTTTTCAACTTTCTCTATCGTTGTATATTGTAAATGGCGCAATCTGTTTATCTTATTGACAATGTGTTCATTGGATAAAACATGAAATAAAATTACAAATAGTATTCGTTTGTTTTATTTATTGGTTAGAATTAAGAAATTGGTCTTGATTGTAAAGAGCCGGCCCTGGTGTTGTTTGAAATTGGCGCATATTGTTGTAGTAAACTGTAATAGTTGCGCTATTGTCGGCTAGATGGCGTATTTCGATTCCGCGTCCATTATCTGTGGAGTTTCGGTTTTTTGTAAATGATGAAAAACTAGTCGCGTCCATTCCTCTGCATATTTAGAGACCAGGTTTATAGAAAACCAGTGCAGTTCAGGCTTGTATTCTAGTGTTATATTATCGATTTATATTTGAATAAAGTCACCAAACAGTTACTTATATTAACGTTATTGAATATATCGTAGAACGGTGTTTGTATTTTGTATCTAGTATCGATAAGGATCTTTATTTTTTTCGCTACCAATAGAGGGACTTACACCTGCTCGTGTGACCGCGCAGGTAGTAAACGCGTGAATATATCCGTACTTGAAAATCGTATAAAATCCAAGTGCGGGAATAGCAAAAAAGCAACGCAAGTATATTGGCGGTACATTAGTTGGTTTTTTTTTATTTAATCATTTAGGCCTAAATAAATAACGGTTATAACAATTGATACGTTGAACTATAATGGCTGCTACTAGTGTTGTTATGTTAGATAGAGGCAACAATACCACCTGTACAATCAATTTACACGGTACGAGTTTTTTGTGTAGCCAACGAAAAGATTGGTTTTTATACACACATAACTATACGTTATATACAAACGTACACGCACACTTATACAAGCCGGTACAAGGAATTGTACACATATACACACATACACAGACACAAAAACATAACCTTAAATTTTTTTATAAACATTTTTTCAATGCCCAATTTCCAGGTGCTACGGTCGTCTCTTGGAGGGTCAACAATCAAGAACAATTATTCGTCAGGTAAAATAGAAATATTCACATCGAATCCAACTGTATTTTCTTGATTAATTACAGCAAACAAGCGGTCTTTGATGGTAAAAAAGCGATCCGTGGGGGAATTCCGTTCGTTTTCCGTAAGTATTGATGCGATATAAAAAGTTTATTATAAAAAATTGAATAAATTCAAATTACAATCACCTAAAACTATTGAAACATCATATGGAACTTTCATATCTTAATAAACGTTTGGTTATGGTAATTATCGTTCTATTGATAATTAAAATGAATAAGTATTTCCCAATTTTAATTTTTTTTCCACAACTACAATCAAATTAAATTCTCATTAGAATAGAAAATGAAAGCCTTGAGTATAATTATGTGATTATAATTTTTTGTGTATTAGCACAATTCGGTTCTTGGAGCTACGGTCCACAGCATGGTTTCGCTAGAATTGTACGTTGGAATGTTGAAAAAGCACCAGAACGTTTAGCTAGTGGTGATGTTGAGGCGATATTCTCATTAATGGATTCGGATTATACACGTTCACTTTGGGCATATCCGTATTTTCTACATTAATTAAATGAATTAAAATCGTAATTTATTTGATTTTTCCAGATTTCAAGTATCGTACCGTTTGATACTACGCGAAAAAGAATTACATTCAAATATAGCCGTTTATAATCCAAGTAAAGATACAACATTTAGTTTCAATTTGTTGTTGCATACGTATTTTAAAGTACCGGATGTGAGACGTTGTCAAATAACTGGATTGCATGGTTGCACATTTTTGGATAAAACACGTGATAATGCTATATATCAAGAGACACGTGATGTTGTCACAATTGGTGAATGGACAGATCGAATATATCAAAATACACCACACGAACATATTATAACAAATGTTGTTTCTGGACGTAAAATGCGTATACAAAAATGCAATTTCCCCGATACAGTTATATGGAATCCGTGGATAGAGCAAGCTAAAGATATGTCAGATTTTGGTGATGATGAATATCCAAATATGGTATGTGTTGAATCTGGGCATGTTTCAAGTCCTGTTATATTATTGCCTGGTATGGCATTTGAAGCCAGTCAAATATTGCAAGTTATGTGAATTGATAAAATAATTCGCTATAATTTTGATTTTTAACAGAAGAGAAATCATTCCTTTTATCATTTTTGCCGTTCCATTTGTGGTCATTCTTAATTTTCTTATATTCTTACCGGCTTTTTGCTGGACCAAAAAAAACAATAGCAAATAATCTAGGATTTATTTTTTATTATTGAATTACTTTTTATTTATAATCTTAAATATATCAAATATCGATTGATATACGGTTGAAGAAGCAATAGTTTTAAGTTGTTTGTTTGAAATTTATTCATGGATGTTGTATAGTATTGTGCTAATGCACTCTCAACATTCCTTGAACATCTAGCCTTAAACGTTGTATACGAACAGTGTAGTTATTTAGTTCTTGTTCTTCTCGTGCAATAGTTGACATTGTGGAATTATCTTTTGATAGCTAACTTATTATATTTGTTAGTAACAGCTTTTAACTTTAAATAAATTATTACATCAGTAATAAAAATGTTGTTTTAATTCATTCCCGAATCTAACAATTTGAGAATTCGGCCTCAGTTTGTGTATAATGTGTTGCCTATCTATTTCGTTCAATTATCTTGTAGATTAGTCAAATTTTAAAATTGGAGAATCTTTGGAACTTTTATCGTAAGATTATCAGATATCTAATCGATGTTTTGTTTTATTGAAATAATTAATTTTGACCCTGTTATAAAACTTCAAAGAATCTACTTTCATTTTTTTATGTTATTCCGAAGGTTATAGTGATTTCGATGTTATAATTAAAAAATTATTCTGTAGGTCACGATATCCCATTCACTTAGATATCCTTAGATATAAAAATATTTATAACAACAACACTAGGTATAGAAGAGAGAATTTGAGACGAAAATAATTTAAAATAGAAGGACAGCATGATTGTAGTGATTTATAGAAATCAAACATTTGTGCTTTGTTCTTCTCTGGTGTTCAAAAACAACTTTAAAAGAAAGTTATTTCAAGTAGTTTTACGTCTTGCATATTAATGATACCTAAACATATATTTAAAGTTAAATGGTAAATAACGACAAAAAAATTTAAAGATTTTTGTAAACATTCAATTTAGGGCCATTATAAATTCCATTCAATCGTATTTTGTAGTAATTACAGTATTTTTAATTAGAATAAATTCGGATTTCGGATACCAGAAACTATTTTTATAATTAATGAAATAGCCAATAATTAACATGAATTTGTAGCCAATTACAAAATTGCGTTAATTTATAATAAAACAACGGAATCCAAATAGATTACAGTTGATTCGTGTCTCTATTGTTGATTTTTCTTTGTTCTTTTACTTTTATAACGAGAAACGAAAACTAGAAAAAATTTAAAGAAACCAACAAGTGATTCTCACACTAGTTGTTTTCTTCTTTTAGAAAATATCGTTTGAAATATTGTCGGTGGTTTTTGTTGACTAATCCACGATATCCTTGACTACAATTATAGTTAGTAGAAGAATATTTTATTCTTTTAAATAGTTTTTAATTAGTAAAAAAGTGAAATATTTCACAAATTAATTAAACATAATTAATTTGTAATAATTTTTAATGATTAAGATAAACGAGATTATAATTGAATCAGTCAGAATTCTTCGCTTTAATCAAAATGCGAATGATGTTTTAATTTTTTTTAATTTTCGTTCATTGTCGAGTTGTTTTAAAATGAATTTTAATTGTTAATTAATTTGTTGCAATATGACCTGAAATGTTTATATTAAAACAATCATAAAACGTTAAGTAGTTTTAATTGTTTAAACATGTTTCCCACTTAACTATGATTTATGTTTGTTGAAAAATTGCATGCTATTTGTCGATAAAACAATCACCACGTCACCGCACTACTGTCGATAAAAATTCTGAAGAGCATTATTTAAAATGAACACCTGTAGTCAATTATATCAGTTTTGTTAATGAAGAATCTTAATTTTATTTTATTTAAGTATAAATAGATTTGTAGGTAGTAGTTAATAGGGTGGTGTGATAGGACGGCATGCGCACCCCGTCATGTTATCGAAATAGTCGATTAAGGTAGATCGTGAGTTATCCATGTTTTGTGTTGGTAGCCGATGGTTCCCTTAATTGGAAGAGGTCAATTGGTAACTCCAAGTCCGGTCAATTACAGGTGGGCCAACTACAAATTTCCCCTCTTTTATTGGTACCATTATCCTTATTATTACTATTATTATCATTATTATTACCTTATACGGCGACGCCGCAAAACTGTCTCAAACTAACCAATAATACTCACGTGGCAGTTGTTAAAATAAAAAAAAGTAAAAAGATTAACAATTATTGCTATTCAAACAACATGTCATACGGGCGACGTTGAAAACGAACGAAAAGGAAGAAGAGAAGACGACGACGACGGCGACGATAAAAAAAGGGTGGCTAGTGTGTGTTTAGTGCCGTTTTGGGGTCTACGAACTTTTGTGGACCATTTGCCACCACCTTCAGGTACCGGTCACGTTTGTTCCAACGCACCCAACCGGCTACCTGCAACTACCTGATAACTGAGTTGTTTTTCTGTAAGTCTCACTGACATGGTCATCAGTGTCTTCATTTCAAAAAAAATTTCGACAATTAGCAAAATCGGTCATATACGATATTATTTTAATGATTAACTAGAAATACAATTCATTGAAGAATGAATTAACTCTACAATCAACAGAGATAAGATTGTAGAGTTAATATTAACAGCGAAATTGTCTTTTTTCAAAAATAGCTATCAACAAAGATAAGATAGCTATTTTTGAAAAAAAACAATTAGACTGTTACCATTAACAAGGGATTTTTTAGGAAATATAATCCAACCATAAACAAAATATTAACAATAAAATAGAATGTCAGTAGTCGAAAAACTCTCAAAAATCTGTATTTTTTACCTTGAAACTAAAAGATTTGAACAATCAATCATTAATAAAGCATTTGTTTCGGACTACATGAAATTGCTCTATTCATATCGTGTTCAATACCGTTACACACACGAGAACAATTTGCGTGCGTCCAGATAATCGCTCTATAGTTAAGACAGTAACGTACCCAAATCCCTAGTGAAAGTGTCAATTTAGAAAAAATCAACGTCACGTAATTACCCGAAACGGAAAAACCCACAATTCCAGGAAATAATTTTTAAGATTCAAACGAAAAATTCCCAACTATATACAATTAATCATCATAGGTTAGTATTGTAGTTGCTAAAAATTTGCGTATATGGATGTATTCAGTTGTACAGTGTGTAGAAAGCCTCACCGTTCGAAACGTGATTTTTGAACCTTATTTAAATGAGGAAAATAAAAGGTAGGTAATTTATTAATTTTGCAAGCTAAAAAGACACGTGTAGTTGATTCTCATGTAAATATAATTAATGTTAATGTATTTTGTTTCGGTCGGTAAATACATACATATATTAATAACCTTGTGTATATTTTATATTTATATTGATAATACAATAAATTCTCATAATATTCCAACTAATAAATCAATAATAACCATCGCATACATAATTAATAATTAAAACTCTGTAGACTTAAGATCAATAAAACTGTGAGTCATCTTTGATTATTATTACATGAATTAGTTACATTAGAGACGGGTGTTTGTATAGTTTGAAGACAACAATAATTTGAACATACATAAAATTACACAACCACCGGCTTTTTCTACTTTCTATCGGAAATTTACCATTGCGTACACCCATGTTGAGAAGAAAGTCGAATTATATAATTTTTTACAAAAAGTCGAATTATAAAAAACAAGAATATTGGTAAAGCAATACAAAGATTATCGTTAAAACCATGCAACCAGTTCGGATGTCTGGTTGCTAAATTGACACTAATTTATTTGTTGTTGTTGTTTTTATAGTTTAGGGTAGAAAACGATTAAAATAATTGTTTCTTTTTTGTGTTAATTTATAGAATCGTGTTGTGACAACGTTAATTTTTAAAATGATCGAATCGTGGAGAAGGCAATTTTCATTAAAACAGTTATCTCCGTCCCATGAGAAACCAATAACATTTGCTATATCACAAGTAAGTTGTTTTATTGTAAATTTTCTAAAATTAACAACAATTATATTGTAAATTACAGTGGCAACGTGAATGTAAACCGAATATTTATTATTTAACTTATAGATTGTTGATAGCTTGTTATTTTTTAATAACAATTATTATCAGTATTGTTGATGTAGAACACCCGAATGCCTCATTATCGTATCGTGCGAAATGGTTGATTTATTTAACAAATTGGGGTTATACAACGTGTACATTACAGGCCCTTTTAGCTGCTATAATAATATCTTGTTGCATTATTGGACAATATCGATCCAGTTTATCAACACTTCAATGTAAGGCGATGAAATTTTATAAATTTTATTGGATCACGAATACAATCGCTACCGATATTGCCTTCGGTATTACATCGATCTATTGGTCATTGATTTACGATGGTAATCGTTAAATTATTAAAAAAAAATCGTTAATATTTGATTTTTTTTCTTTTTAAGAGAAAACCATGGGCTTGGATGCCTTAAATATAATTGTACACTGTTCGAATAGTATTTTAATGTTGTTTGATTTGTTAATGGTGGCGCATCCGGTTCGGCTTTTACATTG
Organism: Mylabris phalerata; assembly: GCA_020740385.1. Lineage (NCBI taxonomy): Eukaryota > Metazoa > Arthropoda > Insecta > Coleoptera > Meloidae > Mylabris > Mylabris phalerata. The sequence goes on from JAJEOX010000292.1 coordinate 311,859, forward strand.
TTTTTATCCCTTAATATTTGGGATTTGTTATGCAATATTTAGTGTAATCTATTATGCTGCTGGTGGTATTAGCAAGTAAATATAAATTAGAAATTCTAATTAAGAAACATTATTAATTTCCGTTTGTAATTATAGAGAAGGCTACGATTATATTTACAAAATTTTACAATGGAGTAAACCGCAAACAGCAACAATTATTTGTGTTGCCGTATTGGGTTTTCTTGTTGTTATCCATATAATTGTGTGGAGTTTATACAAGTTTCGTACATATTTATATAAAAGATTCTACAATATTGAAGATGAAAGTAATGAATTACATGTAGAAACAAATCAAAAAGACTGTTACGACAATCAAGCCAGTGATGTTGTGTGATTAAATCAATGATTGTACTGAAATTCTAGTTCCTTACTAACTGTTAATCGTTTCGACTATCGATATCTTAACTGTATATAATATAGAAAATAAATGATATGTAACCTATTTTTTAAACGAAAATAATGTTACATCAACATTAATAATAATAATAATAATGATAATAATGTTAAATAATTTATGCAAATTTTTTTTATTCTCTTCCTGCATTGAAATACCGATTTCATCCACATTTATGTGTTGTCTAGAAATATTTGATTTAGTAATTTAATCACTTACATAAATTACATAAGAAAAGATCACAGGTCTGTTGACCGAAAGGGTCGATAATTATCGAAATCTATAGGTATACTGATGTGATACGAACACCTGTATAAACTAAACACATTTTCTACTAGATAGAAGAAATTGTGTAACAAATTAGAAATTGTTTATGAAAATTTTTAAATATTTTCGTTGTTATAGATTTTCGTTGAAATATTTCATCAGTTTTTCTATTCTTTTTTTTTGTATAAAATTAATGTTATTTGTGATGATACTAATGTTTAGATTATGTTAATTGTTCTAGAAGGGCACCGTTGTGTTTTCGAGGTGGGAGATAAAGTGAGTGAACAATTCGTTATTAGATCTTGTTATGTGATCAGGAATTATTTTCTCTTTATGAAATTCAATGCCAACCACATAGTTCTTTTGTAAAAGATATCTGTGGTAGCTGTGAAACGATTATGTAAAATTTACCATGGTGGTGGTTAGTGTATTGTGGATTTTTTGTGGAGTTTAATTAATTTAAACATAGTGAATAGAGGGTGGTTTTCTTTAGTTGTTCAATTGAATATTTGCCTGTGTATGTGTGTGGGAAATTTGGCATGTGAGTTATACGAAGGAGCGACGAGTGGTCCAAGGAGTGCGGGATTTGTAGACGTGGGTGAACCAGATTGCTTAATTACAATGGCGTTTTCGTAACGGTACATTAACAGGGAATACCTGTTTTAATTAAAAAAGGCAAATGGTTTTGAATGCAAAAATGGTGTGACCGTGTGGTGTGTGCGTCGCTGGTGTTGTCTCAACTTTTATAAAGTTTGTAGAGAGCCGGTTGCCAGTCGAACAATCACAGAGGCAAGAGTCAACACGGTGAAATCGGTTAACATCAACACTAAAGAACAGGCGTCGTGCATCCGCCCATCGATGCCCACCGGTCTATACGGTGGATCTGCAGTGTCTTTGTGGGGGGCGCGTCGCCCGGGAGGAGGTAGTGCGGGGCATCGCAGTTGACCTCTGTCGGGAGCGTTTTGGCGGCGTCGCGAAATCCGCCGTGAGAGGAAGAGGAGGAACCGGAGCAAGGGCAACGGCAGTACTGCCGTCGACCATCGTACCATAGCAACAGCGAGATGCACGCACCGCCTGAGTGCACTAGTGCCCATTGATGCGGAGTGCATGTTCGGGCCGCGATATTGTCTCGCGGCGCATCCTTGAACCATCCGGCGCCGACGCCGGCGCTGCTGTCGCCGCCGCCGCCGCCGCCGCTGCTGCTGCTGCTGTCCGTACTGACATGATGGTTTATCCACAGTGGACATGTTCGGCGCCCATGCTACAACTCTACGACGACGTCGGATATCGTGGTGAGTAGGTGACTACAATGATCGGTCCAGCGACGAACTTTAAACACAAAAATACCACAATCCCCATTCTATTTCCCATACATAACATAAATACATAATTACATACATACTTACATAAAACAATCATTTCATCATCGATATATTGTTTTATATTTATCGCTCGTAAACAATTAAATATCAATTACATCATATTAACTATAACAATTGATTGCTAATTATAATTAATTCAATTTCATTCACTTTTACAATTGTTGTTAAGAATATTAAATTTATACGACAATATTTCATCTCTGACAACGTTGTAATTCTACAAAACCATTAAACAACAAAACAATAACTTAACTTAACATCACTCCTAAATTATTTTTAAATTTTAACCACGAAAAGTATGTCTATAATAATTTTATTAGTCAATTTGTTGATTCTTTGTCATTCTCCATACAAAGAGATTGTTGCAATTTTACTCTTTAAACGTTCAAATATAAATGATTAACTATTGCTTTCATTAGAAATTCTGACCGATAATCAATCTTCATAATTAATATTACTCGACAATATTGTTCGATATCATTTTTTTTTTTTATTAATAGAAAATCCTCCTTAATTGCACACCTTAAAAATATGAATATCGATTAGTTCTTTTTTGTTGTTGTTACTGTAAAATATTTAATGATAATGTATCTAATTTCATTGTTAGTTTTTAGCACCAGCTGTTATGTCATATACCGTTAGACAAAGAAGTATCAGGATTTAATTTAACATTGCAAAATTGCTGTTGAGTTTTTTCTCTCGATTTTTTCTATCGTGTTATTAAAAATTCACAATATAACGGATGATCCATCTATAAAAACCTGTCAATCGCCGATAAAAACACATGGCTATAGTTAAAGTAAGACGAAAAAAACCGACAAATTTCCATTCGATCATTTTCCTAATAATTTTGTTTAATTAATGTTATTTTTCAATTTTCACAAAAAACCAATTAACCGGATTAACCGGTTGTATGAAGTTTTTCTATTCTTCTCATTGTGTTGTTTTGTTGTTGTTGTTGTTGTTGTTGTTGTTGTATAATAAATATTTGGTAAGGTAAAGAGATTGTTTGGAGGGACCAATTGCATTTCGCACGACATAGCCAGACAGCAAAAAATCTCGAATACGGCATAAATTTCGTTTGAACCGTAACTTGTACTATTAAATGTTTTAAAAACTGGCTCTGTGCAGACACGTTCTTTAGTTGATATGGCCCTCATACCAACCGTCGTCTTTAGTCTCCATTCTCATACCTTTATAAATATGTCAACGACATTCGCGATCCGAATTATAAAGGAGATGATGTTCAAAAAAAACAACAAGAGAATCATCTCAATAGCCGCATAAATATCGCATACCGTTAAATGGTGATACTAACAATAAGACACCTTGCGTTCTAATTTGTGCAAACATTTAATATCGTGTATTTTGATAATATCGTTGTTCAGATGATAATAATAATGGCGAAATATTTTAAATTGTGTCATTAAGTGAATTTAATCAATTTTGGCGATAAATTAACAAGATATGAGAGAATTTAATCGACCGATATAAACCATACAATTCCATTACATTTATAATAAACACGATTCGAAAAACTCATGGATCACTGGGAAAATAGAATGAGATTGACATTTTACGACTTCCGTACGTGTTTCCAATCAAATCAAATACAATAAATCTCCTTACACGTATTGTTATATGAAGTGATTTTAATAGGGCAATAAACGTCTGGAATTACAATTACGATATGTTGTTCTGCTAAAAATACCGTGTAAATACGAATAATTACGACCACCATGAGAATAAAGAAAAATCTGAGTCACTTGAAGCCTATATATAATGTTTCTTTTTTAGATTGTTTTATTGAGTACCTGTGTGGAGTTAAGTTAAGTTTAGTTTAGTAGTTCCCACCATTGTGATCAGTTCAAATGCATTATTCTAGTTGAAATTATTAAAGTAACGGAAGTAGTTTGTAGTTGAGTGAAGAAAGATGATGATATTTCTTAGAATTTGATTATTATAATCCGGAGTCAGTCATCTATTGTCGAGATTTTTTTCCCGTCGAACCACTATAATTGAATATTTTAATACAGTTTTTTTTTTATTAGTATTTTGCACAAAAACACCACACTCCTCAGAGATATTCGTGTTGATTTTTTTTTCTTAATTCTTTTAGAAATTCCCCAAGCTCACACCTTTATTTACCCAATACCTAACTGATTACACCTGTTTCATTATAGTTCCTACTTAACCACCCGTTGTTAACACTTGTCGAGGTACTTTAGTACTAATGACCGACAAACTATCCATTTATTTAGAGATTTTTCAACAATTTAACGAAAATTCTGTGGATTCAGTAAATGTCGTTGAAGCATTACAAGAATTTTGGCAAATGAAACAAGCTAGAGGTGCTGATCTACGTAATGGTGCATTAGTTATATATGAATCTGTGCCATCAAATGCTCAACCTTATGTATGTTATGTTACGCTTCCTGGCGGCTCATGTTTTGGAAGCTATCAGGTAAATTAACATTAAAACTTTTATTGATAAAATTCTAGATTTTCTTATTGTTTTTTATTTTGTTTTCTTTCTGGACGTTTCTTTTCTAGAATTGTCCAACGAAAGCGGAGGCTCGTCGTAGTGCCGCTAAAATTGCTTTAATGAATTCTGTATTTAATGAACATCCATCGCGTCGTATATCCGACGATTTTATTGAAAAAGCCGTACAAGAGGCGCGCAATTCATTTAAAGGTGATCCAGAAGAGGCTGATAATCCAAATACTGGAATTGGGGCATTTCGCTTTATGTTAGAATCAAATAAAGGTCGTACCATGCTTGAATTTCAAGAATTAATGACCGTTTTCCAATTGTTACATTGGAATGGAAGTTTAAAAGCAATGAGGGAACGACAATGTAGTAGACAAGAAGTTGTCGCACATTATTCAAATCGTGCATTAGATGACGATATGCGTTCACAAATGGCATTAGATTGGATTGCCAGAGAACAAGAATGTGCTGGATCATTACGTAGAGAACTAAATCAAGCTGAAAGGGAATTAGAATCAGCCAGATTAGCTGGACGTGAATTAAGATTTCCAAAAGAGAAAAAAGATATCTTAATACTTGCACATACACAAGTTAATGTCAGTTAATTGTCGATGCTTCGCTTAGCGTTTTGTTATACGTTTTATTATTTGTGAGACTGTTTTTTTTTTGTTATCGCCTAAGTAAATTATTATTAAATCGTGTTGATATTGTAAAATACGGCTCTCATCTGATGGATCTTTTACCGGCCGATTCTTATACATTATTATTTTATATAATTATAATTACATTTATTATATAACAACTATCCATATTGTATACATATTAATATAAAAGGTGTAATGTTAATCGGCCTATTGACAAAAACCCGATTCCATTTTGAAAATTAGACACTTTTCAAGCTTATCTAACAGCGCTTCAACAATATAGCGCCAATAATTAGGCTATTGTGGATAATTTACATAATGGACTGGTTTTTGATTTTTTCTTAGTATTATCATTATTATTAGTACTACTATTATTATTAATATTAATATTATTAATATCATCCTCATTATATTTAGCTAATGCTGAATTTAAAGCTATTTTTTTCGACTGATTATCGCTGTTGCCTTCATATAGTGCTAACTATTTTGTATTATGATCTTATTGTAACGATAATTTAATAAAAATTTTCTTATACAATCAAAATTGTTTTATTTTAAACAAAATTTTGAAAAAATCAACCACACCAATGTGACGTATGTCGTTATTAGACTCTATCATTAAAAGTATAATCGGTTGCATAGTCTAAAACAAAAATTATGATTATCAAGTAAATTAGAAGATGTCGCTAGTCAATTTTGGAAAATCAAAGCATTTAAACATATATAAAGTAGCAATTCTTGTATTATATGAGGTCTAAAAGTGTAGGTATTCAAAGTATTATCGAGAATTGCGATATTGCTGCAAGAAATAAACAATTTAGTTTATAAACTTCTACAATGTTTACTGAGCGACATATAGAACTGTTATTACTGTAGGGAATTTTCTATTACCAACTGTCAGTATTTTAGGTTAATGTCAAAAGCTGTGATTAATTTTGCAAGGTAATTATTTTTCTTGTAATTATTTAATAATTAATTTATGCTAATGAATTAGCTGTGTAATAAAATGACGTAAGTATGATAATTGCGTTGTAATATTAGTTTATCTTACATCAATGTGAAATTTCATCATGTTACAGTCAAATTAACAACACCACGTTGCTTATAAAAAGGTAATTTTAATGCTGAATTGCACAAAATTATTCCGCAATTATTTTAATTTTGAGATAATTTTTATGTATTATTGTCTTGTTACAGAGATTTTAATGAAGAATCGGTATATCCGTCAAAATATCGTTTATATACAATTATTGTCCTTGGGGGAATAATTAGAGTAACGTGACTAAATGCGTTCTTATTATTACTTAAAAAACATTTCGAAATTAATTAATTTATATAAAAATTCTATGGCAATTCACGTATCAATTAAATCAAATAAATCAACAGAATTGGCTGTTAATTTATTAAATAATGGTCATGTTATTGCTGTACCAACCGATACAGTATATGGTTTAGCTTGTGATGCAACAAATAAACAAGCTATTGATAAATTATATTCAATAAAACAACGTAATGAATTAAAACCAGTTGCTATATGTTTGGGTGATGTTAAGTATTTGAGTCAATGGGCAATTGTTGATCATTTATCAAAAGACTTATTAAATTTATTATTTCCAGGACCTGTAACATTAATATTAACTTCAGCTAAACAACTTGATCAATCATTAAGTTTTAATAATAAAGTCGGTATAAGAATACCAAATTATCCGTTTATAAGAAACATAACAAATAATTTAAATAAACCAATTGCATTAACTAGTGCTAATGTAAGTAATGAACCAAGTTCAATAGATATACGTGAATTTTCAGTTTTATGGGATAAAATATCAGCTATTTTTGATGGTGGTATTTTAAATAATGGTGATTTAAATCGTAGTGCTTCCACTGTTGTCGATTTGGCAAAACCTGGTTATTATAAAATAATACGTGAAGGTGTTGCTTATAGTAAAACAATTAGGATATTAGATAGTTTTAATTTAAAATTAATTAAAGATGAATAAATTATTTAAAAGTGTATCAATTAGTAATAGTACAGACAATTTAATTAAAAAATTCTTAACTAAACATTTATCAAACAGTGTTAAAGAAATACAGTATTGTGGTGTTGAAGAGAATAATAAAAATGTCGATATTGTTGAAGCATTAAACCAATTATGTAGCGTAATTGAAGCTATATTTTTACACGGTTTAAAAGATTCGTTTACTAAAAGATTTCGTCGAGCTATTGCTGATGTAGATGAACGACCAGAACCGAGTTTTTGGGCTCCATTACTAGTAATTTCACATCGACAAATTATCGATCAGGTATTTATTGTTAAATAATCAATTTATTATTATTGATAATTGCTTTTTTTAGATTACGAATTTATCTCAAATTACAACAGAAGTCGGACAATGTCGCGCCTGGATCCGTCTAGCTATCAACGATTCTCTATTATCATCATATTTAATGATAATGCGTCGTGATCCTGGTTTATTAAAATCATTTTATAAACCCAGTGCTTTTGTACGTGATGGTGAATTATTAGAAGTCGCTCAACGTTTAATTGAAGGTGTTGAAGCAATTAAATTATTCACATTACCGTGTAATTCAAGTTTATTAAATACATGGCAATTACCAAGTTTATATTTAGCTGGTATATGGTCGCCAACATTAAAAGCATGTCCATTAGCACCGTGTGATGATGTTGCACAATCTGTTGAAGAAACAAAAAACCTACCAGATAATAATTCAGAAACATGTTCGTTAAGTTCAGCTATATCGATAACATCACAAAATAGTGGTTTACGACAAATGGTTGCATTAAATGAGGATGAAGCATTGAAAATTATATTAGGAAAACATAAAGATAATAAAAATATTGATGATATGAAATCATCACCGGATTTATCTGAATCTGAAGCACAAAGTTGTGATTCTGATGTTAATTTTAATGTAGGTAATTCGTTAAATAGACGTACAGGTTGGTCATTTGATGAAACACAACAAGACGATGATAATATTGCTGATGATAATGATGATAATAATGATAATATCGATACACCACCGTTACAAACAAATGAACCTAAATCAATGGAAGCTAGTTATAATGCTTTAATTGAAAGTTATAATATGTTGAGTGGTGGTTATATAAAAACGCCTGATTTACGAGATGTTTGGCAGAAATTTGAAGACAATCATATCGAAGATGTTACTAGGAAAAACAACGAAGTAAATAACTTCAATTATAAAAGAATATTAATTAAAAACTGTCGATTTTTAGGTTGAACCATCTAATATTTACCCAGATAATATTAACGTTTGTTTAACTAAAACTGAATCAGTATCGTTGGTAGCTCAAATTGGTAAAATTTGTCGGGAAAAAGGTTTGGATTATCAAAATTACGAATGTTCAGATTGTAAACGTCCAATCGGCATTACACAGAAACCAAAGTGAATAATTTTCCATCATTATTAAATTTTATATTATTATTCTTTTAATTTTCAGTGTTTGTTCATTTACCGGAGAATATTTTTGTGATCCATGCATGGCTGAGGAATTGATACCAATACCAGCTCGTATTATTCATAATTGGGACTTTAAAACATATCCTGTATCCCAGAAATCGTTGAATTATATAAATGAATTAAAAAATCATCCCACTATAGATTTTAAAGTTGGTTTTAGTTTATTTGTTTAATTTCTAATTGTTTTAAATTGGATATTTTAGGTTTTGAATCCGTTTATTTATAGTGCAGTTGAAGAAATGGCGCAGCTTCAAATGTTGAGGAACCAATTAAATTTTTTACGTGCTTATTTGTATACATGTCGAGAACCAATTATCGAACAATTACAGAAACAAATGTGGCCGAGAGAATACATGTACGAACATGTACATCAATATTCAATTGCTGTAAGTTTAACCAATTCGATTTGAATAATTTTATTTATTTTGTATTTCTATAAAGGATTTATCGGAAATTCCAAGTGGTACTTTGGCACAACACTTACAGTCTGTTGTAAATTTTGGTAAAGAACACGTTTTGGGTTGTTGGTTGTGCAGTCAAAAGGGTTTCGTTTGTGAAATTTGCAATAAACCGAAAGCTTTATTCCCATTCGACGTCGAAAATGTTTATAGAGTAAGTTCATTTTATTATCTTTAATATTTTTTTAATAATCGTAATTTTTAGTGTGATATTTGCAATGCAGTTTATCATAAAGGTTGCCTTAATTCGTCGAAACCATGCCCGAAATGTGAACGAATAAAGAAACGTGTTGATTTACCACTTTTAGGTGCTACAACCGATTGATGTTTATTCAATTTTGATTACAATAGAATAAAGGCTTTCTAGAGAAATTCACATTTTATTTTGTTAATTACATATTTACAGTTTTTTTACAAGGAAAAGTATAAAATTCGTTATAATTAGTTGCCAAATGAATCAAGTTTGGTCCCTACTACTAACAAACCAAATTAATTAGGTTTATATTTATTCAAATTATTAATGACATTTCCAGTCCTTGTTCCTCTATAAAATCCTAACATGGAGAAAACTACATGACAGGGGTAAATTTAACAGTTAAAAACGTTAAAAATTCTATATAAAAATGAAATGTTATAATTCGGGAAGAAGTTAGTGGATTATTTATTAATTTTCGTATCGGTTAAGGCACGATGGCTGCTCCGTAGCGGTAATGGCGACGACGGCGCCCTCGGACTTGGCGGTTTCGATTTCTTCTTTCCGTGAGCTGTTTGTAAATTTCGTTCATGTGCATATAATAAAACACCAATATGTCGATGTCCGGCTTCCATTGCTATCTTCAAAGCCGTACTACCATCCTAAAATTCTCAAATTTTCTATTTTCTCTTATTAATAATTAAATTTCAACTTACAACATCTGTAATGCTCGAATCACAATCCGGTTGCATCAAAAAATGTTTAACGATATCGATATGGCCATGTTCAGCGGCACACATCAACGCTGTACTACCGTCTTCATCTTGTATGTTTATATCAGCACCGGCTTCTAGTAGCATTTTCACCATATCTAAACGACCATGACTAACGGCTAACATTAAAGCAGTCTGACCATGCTGAAAGTAATAAAGTTCAAGTTAATTTGCAATAAATTCGAATAATTTTTTTCAAACAAACCTGTTTAGCTCGTATATTGACATCGGCTAATTGGAATAATCTTCTAACAACATTTGCATGTGTCGGTGAACGTACTTCAGCTAATGAAACTAACATAACGCTCGTATAGCCAGCTTTGTTCGGTTTATTTATATCACAAACTTTCGAGTCTAATAATATTGATACAACATCGAAATTACCGTGTGATACAGCGTAATGCATTGCTGTATTACCACTATCATCGGTCATATTTACGATGTACTCCAATAAAAGCGACGAAATTTCCTCAAATGCGTCCAAATAATCTTCAACATCCAACGGATTTGCTGTAACCAAACTGGATATTTTAAACCATTCTTGTTGGATTATATTGATGGCTGTTGTATTTTTCGGATTCCTCGTTTGGCATTTTTGTAAGGAATCATTCAACACTTTCAAAGCGCCACGCATTTCTCTACTTGGAATAGCTCTATTTTATGCAAAATTTAAAAAAATCAAATCTAGAAAAACGAATATAAAACGATTACTTTTTCCGTTGTTGTTGTATATGAGGGTTGAATAAAGCCGTCTCGGATACAGGCAGTGTTGTTTCTTGTATTTGAACTTTTGTAATTGGTAGATTTACATCATTTTGTGGACTAGATGGGCCGACTTCTGGTAGTTTGAAATTCTGTTTCACTTTATCTAATGTTGTAGAAGATTCGCCGGTTTTTGATAAATCCAAACCCGATAATCTTTAAATAATAATGAAAATATTTAATAGAATCGTAAATTAAAACAATAAATTTACCTAGTCAAGAGGATATGTTGGTGCATATAAGAACAATGTGCATTTTGATTTGAACAATCGTTCGATTTTAACATTCGGATAAATATATCATCGTTCAAAATATTGATATTCTAAGGGGTGTTATAAAATATTACAAAACGCATGCGCCCGTGTTATTTAATTGATTTTTATATCGTCCCCAATTATAATTAAAAGCAACCATTATCAAAATAATCCATAATCGTTATTATTAACGAAAATTGATTGGTTTATTTATTGATAAAGGGTAAATTAATAGTAATTTAATCAACGCACCCTAGTGATTATTTCCGGAAATCATTCAACCCCTTTAAAAATTCAAAATAAACTAATCAACTTACCCACTTGATGGTTTATCAGGATATAATTTCGTATAGGTGTCTTGTCGTTTGAATTTCCTGTTCTCAACTGGGGTTGTTGGTATTTGCGGTCGTGGAATTCTCGACGGGGTAGGACTACCATCTTTCTTCGAATCTTCTTTATTTGTACACTTATTACAAGAATTCTTATCCTGTTGTTGTTGTAAATTATAAGTAGTATTAGCACTGGCGTCTTTAGTTTGAGGACGTTGTTCTTTGGCTTCAACCCCAATATGTGTCATCATTGTTATCAGATCTTTCGTATCAGTTTGTTTTGATATCAATTCCAATTCGTACTGTGTATTTTTATGTAATAATTTAACATCGTGTTGGCAAGCTTTTGAGTATGTTGTCCTTAAATCATATTGACAAGCTTTCGATATTCCATTAGGTTCATATTGTGATAATTTCGATATTCCAAGATAATCAGTTTGACAAGATACAGTACGATTCTTTGTTTTATAATTAATTTTATCATCGCCTAAATTAAATGATTTACTCCTAGGAACCATTAATGAAGCTAATGATATTGCACTAGTATGAGCATCTTCATTATTATCAGGACCAACACCAATTGTACATTTTGTAATATCACTACATTTATCGCAAATTAAATCGCTAATTGTATCATCCGATACACCGATATTATAACATTCGATTGTTTTTTTGTACATTAAAATCTAAATATTTTGGAACTGCTGTTATTCCAGTATCTTTATAATTCTTTTTTAATTCATCTGTTTGTGTATAATTATCGATAATTATTAATTTTGTTGTTTGACTAGTTACTTCACGTTTATCATTCATTAAAGTTTGTGTATTTTTCGATAGAATAATACGATTCCGTTGTTGATTATTGTAATTATTGATAAGATTTTGGTCATTTAAAAATTTCATTTTCTCGTCATACCATTTATCAGAATAATCACTACCATTTATTGTTATTGTTGATACAGATTTTGTATTTGGATTTTGATGGCCAACTCCAACATTTCGTGTTAATACACCACACATAACACCAAAATCTTTACGTGGTGGCGGTAATGGTGCTTCATATTTTCTATCCAAACTATCAATATGAGTAAAAGAATTTGAACGTATACGATTATTCGTTGATAATTGTCGGATATAATTAGCATTGATTGTATTTAGTTTCGATGATTCATTTTCAGTTTTTAATTGGTATAATAAGCGACGATTTTCTTCCTTTAACGTCGATAATTCTTCCTGTTGTAAACAATAAAAATAAAAATCATTAATAGGGGTTGATTTTACCGCAAAATGTCAAGGTGACTGCATATATAAAAACAAAACTGTATTGATTAAGTAAAAGTCGACTTACTTTTAAATGTGGTATCATTTTAACTTGATCTTCTAATTGTTTTGTACGTTCTAAACTTAATGCCATTTGTTCTCTGATATTTTGTAATGCCAATGGACTCATACCACATGATTCAATACTGACTGTATCAAAATCACGTTGACCAACAACATTAACATCACCATTTTCCGGTAGGACGGTCATACTTGAACCGGAAGACATTGATGATGTTGAAGGCACACGTTTTATATTTTCTGAACATATTAATATACGATCAGTACAAACCAATATATAACCAATAATAATCAATATTTAAGTTATCTGATAATTTACGTTCGATATTAATAAATTTATCTACGTAAATTATTAATGATTTTAATGTTAAATATAACAATACAATAAATGAATAAAATAAACGGTATAATTGAAGTCTCTCCATGACCGATTCATAGTTTTTATTTTCCAAAAGACTAACTTCCAACCACTATTGTAGATTTTTTTTTTTTATTTTGATTGTAATAATAAAACTATTTACTAGTGTATATACAACAATAAATATAATTTAACTGAGGCCAGGAAAAGTACAAAACTTATTAGTGTACAATTGGTGACGCATGCGTGCGCCCCAGAAGACTACCATTTATTTAACATGGGTATACACATTATAATACCTTATGAGCTTTCCTTTTATTTTCTTTCTATTGTTTAAGAAATTATATAATTTTTCCATATCAATAAGCATACACTATAATTACACTAACAATATAAATAATTCAACAATATCTATTTAAAAAAATATTGGTTTTCTTATTTCATCCACAATACGGGTTCATAACGGAAATCTAATTATTACCATATAGCGTTCAATTAAAACGATAAGCGTAGAAATAAATTTAATTAGCATATTCCGCTATCTAGACGCTTGAAAATTATGTAATTTTATAGAACTGAAACTATAAATAAATCACTACCATCTCAGAGGCTTGTATTAAAGGGACATCCTGTATAATCATTCGAAATTCATCAAAAAATTATTCGTTCCTAATTAGTGGAAACAATCGAATTTCTACTGTTTATTAATTAACAAATGACAGTTTCAATTAATTAATCAATTTGTTTTTAATTCCAAATAGAGAATCGAGAAAAAATTGGGTGGATTTCCGGTGGTTACGAATTATAAGTCCTCAAAGAACGCCAAAAATTTTATGAATCAATTTTTTAAAATTTCGCTTCATTTGAAAGTGTTTTTTCCCATTATTGTTTTAAAATACGGCCGAAATTTACAGAATTGTTTAGTTTCGAGTTTCAAGAAAGTTAAAGAAATTCGTTTTGTTAGAAAAATTGACAATTCACCTTGAAAATAACAAAATTTTATTGTAATAATGAAGTCGTAAAAAAGATCGGGTCGTATTATTTACAAAAGCACGATGAAATTATTAAATTAAGAATTAATTACACGTAACTAACCGATATGTGAAATTTCTAGTTTTTAGTCAATATAGCCAACAATTTGAAATACTATACTCATGATTTTTATTTAAAAATTTAAATCAATTTCCCTACACAAGGATTATTTAAAATGTCTTTGAAAACCTACCTAAAAGCATCTGTAAATAATAAAAAAACACGGACACAATAAACACTCAAACTGTAGAAAATAAGCGAAGTTTTCTCTCTATAAATCACGAATCCCTTATCAATTTATATCTGGATGTACGATAATAAGAATATCAGTTTTGATTTGAAAACTAGAAATTTAGTTGTTTATATTCCGAAAATTATAGGCGTTAATTAACAGGTAATTACATAAATTTTGTCACCACAACTTAAAAATAACGAAAAATCAACTCACCTGAAACGGCCGTTACGTCCGGTAAGTTATTCGACAATTTATTTTTCGATCGTTGTAGTGTTTTTTCAAAATCGGAAACCGCATCATCGAAACCATCCTGTGTGTATTGGTTTGTTTTTGTTTTTGGATAATCCTGTTCCTGTATTGTCTATCAAATAAAATTGTTATAATTTTTTTTTTTGATTAAAATCATTAAATTATCACCTTATAATTTTGTTCAAGTACAGCTAAAACTGGCGGTGTTATCCCTAATAACACTTCCATAGATTGTCGTTGACGACGTCGATCTCTTCGACGTTTTATTGAACCAGTACGATCAGCTTCTTGACTAATTGATTCACAATAACGAACAAAATCCAAATCGATGTGGTAACCGTATGGACAACAATTACATTCATCGTACCAATTATAATCTACGACAATTAAAAAGTGGGATGTGTTAAACGTTATATAGGGGTGTAATTATAACAATACTGCATATCTTTATATTCTAATCTTGAAACTCGTATAATTTCAGCTCGTTTCAGTAGATTTGAAACCGGAATAAGGGTTAATTTGAATTGTTAAATAGGGGATAATTGTAAATTATTGTAGGCGACACGTGTAAAATCTACTTTCTTGTTATACAGACTATAAAAATAAATGTAAAGAAAGATATGTAAACAATACGTAATGTTTTAATCTGATTATTGAATACCTGTATTGGATATATTTTCGTTTCCCAAGGTTGTCATTTAAACAAATTGTGAATCCTTTTTCAAACAGATTATTTTAGACAATTGTTTATTTTGAAAAGAACAATAAATCGTAAATTTAATTTTATTGAAAACGATTTTCTAAAATTCTCTCAACTAGGAAGCAATTAATCTTATTAGGATCGTAATAAAAATTTTACGACAATTTAACAAAAATAAGATAATAAAACAATAAAGATGCACAAAGATTACAATTTAGATACTCTAAAGATTGAGGCTTATTTGAGCCATCCCTGAAGACGTGTTATTTTTAAACAACTAGTTATCAACATAATTGTCTAATACGAAAAAAGAAAAACAGTAATTTCCTGAGCGTTACCCGAATAGAAATTAACGTTAATTAGAGAGAAATAGGGGAGTGTTCCTTTGGCAGTATTTTAAACCGTTAAACAAGCACAATTGGAATTTTTTTGTCGAAAATTTTAATAATAATTATGTAAATAGGACAAATAAAGCAAGAAGGCACGAATAGAATAGAGGTTTATTAGATTAGAAAGTAATCATCGATAATTCCACAAAAGAAATCGAATTTTAAACAATTTCTATCGTATGTTCCACCAAAAACGGTAAGACTACTTACTATTATCAACTGTTTTGATTGTTGTGTACGCCATATTGGGCTGTCTTCTTTCTCGATTTGTTATCACTGTAAAGAAAAATCCATTATTACTTATATTCAAGTCATTCACCTGTACTATTTTTAATTTAAAATGAATAAAGCTATTTCAAATAACCATTTTTTTGTTGTTTTTGATTTATTTATATTTTTATTTTCTTCCTACTCTATATATAAAACACGATGTTAAACGCGTACTCTTTAATTGCACTCATGTAAATAACAATAATTTTAACTACCAATACAGTTGCATGTAAATAAACAAATCAATTATTTATAATAGATGCGATTAATCAACGAATTGTAAACAATAAAGAGCGGTAATATTTTGAGGTTAGAAACTTATAACCTTTAATTATAATTGTGTGATTTTACTGGGGCATCCTTGACATATTTCCGTCTTTTCCCCGTTAATGACGATAACTAAAATTTTGAAAAACAATCGTATTATCCATTTATCTATCTTATCGTTATTAATAATTTTTTATAAATATTTGTATTACGTTATGTACACATCAAATATTCAACAGGTGTTTTTTTCGGTTCGAATATGGTCCATTTATTTGAGATATGAATCAATGATTAGAAATTAAGATTAAAAAGCTCTAGGCCAGACAATCCTGCAATACAATAATCGAAGGTGTGTTTTTTATTTTCGCATTTAATGACAATATCATCGCTAAAAATAATTTTCCCTCAAAACAAACATTTTAATTTATTCTAAATTAAATGAGAAATTATTAATTTACTATTAATTATAGGGAATACGGTTAATTTTCGATAATAATAAACAGATGTACGTTAATGTAATAAAAATTTAACGCCTACCGAATTCCAGAGAAGCACACTTGTAAGTTTTTCGAAAAGTTACGGGGAAAAAAACAAAAAAAGCGCCCTTATTTTGAAACAACACACATCTAATTTAATAACATTATGTTTAATTACTGTATTTTTATTCCGTTTATTTTAACATTTTTATTTGTTTACGTATTAAATTCGATTTTATTTTCTTGAAATATTCTCATATTCAAGTATGTAATGTGATTTTTCTTAAACACCGACACTGATACACAGCATGAACAACAGATTCCAAAGAGAATATAATAAAACGAATCTCAGATACAATGGAAAAAGAAAGAACACGAGAACGCTAGCGCCGCGAAATTGGTGGTCCCCAACTATCCTTAATTCAAATATTTGAATTTTACCGCCTTTTTCTAAACTATTATAACTATACAATTTTATGTTGCCGAAATGTATTATTTGTACTACAATTATGTATTTTAATATAATATAATAATATAATGCATTAAGAGATATAATAATAGGTCTTTTATTGAATAATAGTCGTTTTATATTAATACATAATTGGAGTACAAATAATACATTTCGGTAACATAAAATTGTATAATTATAATAGTTTAAAATATATATTTTTTTATTTTATATTGTCGGGATGTATAAACAAAAAGCATAAAATTATTAAGGGTGATCCCTACATATATAGAACAATTGCAAAACAAGATAACTTTTTTATTTTCCAACGAATTTCAATGTTCTAAACGGTATTTGAAAGAGCATTTCAAGAAGCAGGAAAGCTGATATTTGATTTTTTGAAATTCGGATGTAATCTAGAGTTACGGAAGGAAATATATAAGGATATTTTTAGCATTTTTTACAGTTTTTTTTTATATTTTCCCACATAACTTAGCAAATATTGCTTATTTTCTAATGAATTTCACGCAACATGTGGCAAATTAAAAGCGCTTTCCAAATATGTTAGAAATTTTCCGATCGCATTGTTAGTTTTCCGGAAAACTGATGAAAGGTTTCGACATATTAATTTTGTTATTGTACGGACAGTTTTAAACTTAGACGACTGAACCAGGGCTTGTTTGAAAGCTAATGAATAGCGGATTATTTGGAGAATAGTTTGAGATTGAAATTCGGAAAATTTATGGTGGAAAATGTGCTGAATTTTCACCTATTGTTTTTATCAGTTAAAATTAATGATTTTTGTATAAAGTGTATTGCAATTTATAGATTATTTCATTACCTTTCCAACGGTACCATTGTTATTGCAAAAAAATTGAAAATGTTAAACAAAATTAACGATAAACAAAACTATATCGTATGGAAATCTAGTTGAATAGCAAGTTTCCAAACCACAAAAATTAGTTACATCTATTGGCTGAAAGATGACTCTAAAGTCTGTTATCTCGTCTTTCTGCAATGTTACCAAATTTGTTTTTGTCCCGGAGGTCACACTTTTGTCGTCTTATTATTGCATAGATAATTGGAGAAAAAAAACAATAAACTGGTTGTATATAATTAACTTTAACAAATAACAAAAAAGTTAGTCGCCACTTTGCTTGAAATGTCTATTTTTTTGTAAAAAAAAATTACAATTTTCTTTTTTTAACATTCTAATCAAAATAGCGACTAATTTTTTTATTAATTGTTAAAGTTAATTATATACAACCAGTTTATTGTTTTTTTCTCCATTTATCTATGCAAAAATAAGACGACAAAGGTGAGGCCTCAGACAGAAAAAATAATTTGGCAACATTGCAGAAAGACACCTACTGACATCTATGCGCTACTGGACGAAACGCATTTTTGTAGATATGTATAAATTGTAATATACTTTATACAAAAATAATTAACTTAACAGATAAAAATAATAGGTGAAAATTCACCACATTTCCCCACCATAAATTTCCAGTAAATTTTCCGAATTTCAATCTCAAACTATTCTCCAAATAATCTGCTATTCATTAGCTTTCAAACGAGCCGTAGTTCAATTGTCTAAGTTGAAAACTGTACGTAAAAAAATTAAATTAGTATGTCGAAACCTTTCATCAATTTTCCGGAAAACTAAAAGTGCGATCGAAAAATTTCTTGCATATTTGGAAAGCGCTTTTAATTTGCCATATGTTGTGTGAAATTGATTAGAAAATAAACAATATTTGCTAAGTTATGAGGGAAAATATTAAAAAAAACGTAAAAACTGCTAAAAAACATGCTTCTATATTTCCTTCTGTAACTTTAGATTACATCCAAATTTCAAAAAATCAGATACGTAATTCCCTGCTTATTGAAATGCTCTTTCAAATACCGTTTAGAACATTGAAATCTGTTGGAAAATAAAAAAGTTATCTTGTTTTGCAATTGTTCTACATATGTCGGAATCACCCTTAACACATGTAATAGTTATTTATACAACAAGTGCATTATGGAGCAAATAAGACGTGCCAGAAAAAGTTTGCTCACTCGGCTAGCGCCTCGTGAGTAATTTTCTCGAGCGTCTTATTTGCTCCTTAATGCACGAGTTGTATACAAAATTTTATCCAACACCAACCACCAAGACCATTTTAAAGAGTTTTTATTGTTAAAAAATATCAGTCAGTTAATAAATTTGATAGTTAAAAAAATAGAATCATGGAGGCTTGTTTCTTGGTTGTCATGGAAATGTTACTATGCTGACCAATAGGAATAGAGTATTCTAGTGAATTTTGAGATATAAATTCACTTTTATAATTCACTAGTGTATTATAGGGTACATAATTCAACTAAAATCGATGTAATTACGATTTCATAATGCAACAGTGTTGGATAAAAATATGTATTATTACAAAAAATTTATACAAGAATATACAATAAACATTTTATATGATACTGAAGACATGAAAAAGATATGTCGAATAGGGCATTTAGAATACAAAAACATAGTACTTGAACTCTTCTCAATATTGAACTAAAAATAATATGTACAATATGTGATCATGATCAAGCTATATGTATATCAGTTATTTGAAACAAATGGTCAATATCGTCCTATATTTTATATTAATTAAACAAAAATGATTACTTTATTCGACATACCTCATCTAAAGTCTATACATAATGCATTATCAAAGTACAAAATGGTAGTTTTACACAATAAGATAGTAGTGCATAAGAGTTTACCAACTAGACAAAAGCAATAATTTCCAGTGTTTATACAAATTAAACGATACATATTTCTATTTAAATAAACATCCAAGAATTAAAATGAAAGTAGCAGTGGCACCAAGTACATTAAGTAGTAGCTGCATCGACGATAGAATCTATTTGCATGGATGTTCCATCAGAAGCAATTTTCACGGCTGAATTTGTTAACGATGTGGACCAAGTATTCGACAGTTTTAACGGTAGAACATTCGCCTTTACGGCGGTGTATTTCTCACCGATCATCACACTTACAATTCTGGAATAACATCAAAGAAAAGATAAACAATTGGAAATTTATCGAAAATAACCAAATAAAGTCTGTGTTACCGTTCAAAACAGGCTGGTTACACAATGTTACTGCCATGGAGGAAAAATGGAGTATTTGCAAATTTCTATCATCTCGTCGATTAAATCAGGATTCCATAGAAAATTTCTTCGTCAACACGGTTACAACAATATAAATCCGAATTTTCAGTTCCAGGAAGCAATAAAAACAGCAGTTTTGAATAATTTGGTGTCACCATTAAGGAATAAATCCAATTGTGAAAGGGATGATTTTGTTTTATTTGATAACATGCATTGTCCTCTACAAAGCAACACAAACGTCATTATTTCAACCAATGAAAATGCAAATGAACTTACCAACATTTGTTTACAATTACATCGTGGTGTTGAAGATATTGGTAGCCATACAATACAAAATACACTTCTTTTGTAATTAAAAACTTTGGTAAATGTGTAGTTTACGGGCTTTTGCTAATATTTATCCGATTGTTATGAAATTCCACATGAAGCATCAAAATCACTCATAGAATTCAATTCTAGCTACACCTTGTCGAAATTTTGGTCCTAAAATTCTTAAAAAGGACCTTTTGTTCTGGCCAATTACAGCAACTATGCCCAATACAGCGAGAGATTAAACTTTTTTGACAGTTAGTTACAAACTTGATGTAGCAAAAATCACTAAATTTCTAATTGTTCTTATTTATTTTTATTATATTGTATTTATTGATTGTAAATTCTAAATAGAAATCACTAATTTATCCCATTTTTGTTGCGAAAAAATGTAGTGTATTTAAAATTAGCGGTTAAATTTTTTTTTCTGTACAGGATTTCCCTATTTAGTGAAATTTCCCTGTCAAAAAAAGTTTAATTTCTCACTGAATAGGGTATTGTTTCGATACCACACAAATACCACGTTGCTTGCGTGGTATATGCACGTATATAAAATACCATAGTCTTAGATAAATTTCAATGTACACAGATCGCCCATAAGAGTTGGTTGGGGCTGACCATGGTATACCCTATTTACGATTCAAATGCGAAATTTTGAAATGACAATTTAGAAGGTTACCCAACATGATTTTTAAAGCGTAGCAAAATTTATAACGGTAGTTTATAAAGACAGAATGATATCTACTGTTGGTATCACTGGTGCCATAAAATCCTACGCGTTTGTTTACATTTTTCTGTCATTTTTGAAACATAACCTCAGAATATTTGTTTTCAAGCGGGTTTTGTGTTTCGATTAGTGCTTTTTTAATACATAAATGTTTTAAAATAATCTAAATTTTGATTTTTCCTCAAAAAAGAAATGTTTATTTCCCCGACAATTCAATCCATATGATTTGAATTTTTCCATGTTTTTGTTAGTGCTACTTTTTACTCCGCGCTCAAATGACAGTTCTGTCGTTCTGTCAAAATTTCGCAATTGAATCGTGAATAGAGTATATTCGGCGTCCACACAGATGAATCGTAGTACAGATATTTACCATAGTAAACGCGCTGTATAGACATAGTATATATAATACGACTTTAGTAAGAAATGTTAAAAATTAAATATCTGCATATTTATTTATTTTATTAAAACTACATATAAAAATTAATACAAATAAATAATAAAACGTTCGGGGAGTACAATTATTTAAAATTACACAAAATGGTACACGACAAAATAGGATATTTTTGTTAAATTGATATTTCGCGTGGATTTTATCACTCAATGTCTCATCTAAAAAATAATAATAATAAAAATTCTAATAAAATGGCTTAGATTGAAAAATAATTATAAATTTGTTGTTTTTGGTTATTAACATAGTGTAATATAAAAATATTAATCAGTTCATAGATATAATAGCAATTTAAAATTGGCTCATAAATCTAGGGACTTTTGGTAACATAAAGTTGAATATCACTTTGACATTTAAGACGATGTTGAAATGTTGAAAAACAACAAATAGTAATATTAATAATAATAACAAAAATAATAATTTCTTTAATAATTATTGTAATTGCAGTTATAAAAGAAACAAAAATAACAACACTGGTATTATTAAATAATAGTAATAATAACAATATTAATATTAATAAAAGCTAATAGAGAAAATTGTTAGAAGCGTTATTAAAGGATAGTCTGGATAGTGTTGAAGTAATAATGAATTCAACGAGTTTATATGTAACAACAAATCAAATAATATTAAAATCAAATCCAAATAATCCAAATACATGGCAAGATTTATATCGTTTAGTACCATATTTACGTAATTCATTATGTTGTGTTGTATGTGGTAATTTATTAGTTGATCCATTAACACCAACAATTGGACGTTGTCAACATCATTTATGTCGGCATTGTATTGGTGGTCGTAAAAAAATTAAACCAGCATGTTCATGGTGTAAAGATTGTAATAATTATATTGATAATAAAAATCTACGAATATTATTACAATGTTATAAAAAAATGTGTATAGCCTTAATTAAATCAGGTATATTTAAAGGTTTATTAGAACAAGCTGCAAAAAATCAAACGACAGCAACTGGTGTTGAACGTGGTGCTGGTAATTTAATTATTTTAATAAAAGAAGGTGCAGCCTTTCAAGATAATTATGAAAGTAAAGGTGGTTTACCAAAATCAGCATATAGTATATTACCTTGTGTTTATACAAATTCATCAACACAAACATTACAAATAACAACTGTTGATAATACAAAGAATTTCGTTAATAATAAAAATCGTTCATTATATTCAGTTATGTTTGCTGGTACTGGTAATAAAATAACAATAAAACGACGATCTAAAGATGTGGATAATAAACCGAAATCGATTCAAGGAAAACGCGATATTCAATCAGAAAAAGTAAAGTTCAATAAAACAATTTATTTAATTATAATTTAAAATGTTTTAGTCAATATTTAAAAAACCATCGACGAAATGTTCAACAAAACCAAAACGTGGTTGCCGTTGTGGTAATGCAACATTAACACCGGGTAAATTAACATGTTGCGGTCAAAGATGTCCATGTTATGTTGATAGTAAACCGTGTATAGAATGTAAATGTCGAGGTTGTAGAAATCCTCATAGACCAGATGGTAATAAAGTAAGTATCATTTAATTATTTATTTAACTGTTAATTGATTATTTTATAATTAGGTAAGACCACCAATTCCTCAAATGCAACAAATACAATATCAATTAACACAAAATCATCATCCACAACAAAGCAGTTTAACAAAAGAACATATATTGCCTAATATTAAATTGGAAAATATTAAAATGGATCCACATTATCCTTATGAACGTGTCAATCAACAATTTACAACATATAAAGGTTTCATTTTAATGATACCGATAATAATACGTAGTTATAAGGTAAATTTCAAACATATTTTACAAGTTTACATTATTATACATACTTATACATATTTATACGTACATATTGAACCGCTTATAAAGGTGAATTTCAAATTAATTCAATTGTGTAAACTTTGTTTGAGATTTACCCGATACACTATGTACATACATTAATGTACATTCGAATATAATTTTATTAAAGTTCTATAATTCTATGTAGTTTTTGGCGTTCCGATGGGTACCAATTTTCTAATGGATTCACCGCTTATCAATCACGATGATAAAGATGATGAAATTAACGAAGATACGGAAATAGTTGTCGATGTTTGACCTTTGTATAATTTTCTATTTCTACATTTTTTTTTTGTAAGAATATATGAGAATATTTTTTTAATACAATAAGAATAAAAAGGAGAGCAAAATAAATCGGAAATTGTTTATTTATTTATATTTCTCAAATTTGCCTATTTAAATTAACTGTTTTCGTAGTAACAGACGAGGCTTTAAATGGCGAAATTGATTAAATTTATAAATCACTAAGAGTTTGACTATTAGAAAATCTGATCATTAATCATCTAGATATAAAATCGAAAATTATTATCAAAAAGAACAAAATGTTGATCGCATTACTATAATTCTATTTCTGTTTATATAGTTTGTATTAATTAGTAAGCTTAGGATTCTGTAACTACCTTTAGTTCACGCCATGGACGTTCGTGACTTTCGAATCTTACTGTAATCGCAATGATAACTATATGGAATATAGTTACTTCAGTTTGGTCATACTCGATGTTTTGTAATGTTTAAAAATTAAATTCAAAAGAAGAAAATTGTAAACTCAAATAAAAAATATCAAATATTGCACATTAATTGAATTAAAGTTCAATATTAATTGAATTCATACACGTTGGAATTTTATCATAATCAGGGATAAAATTGACCTTGTATAATGGAAACAAACTATTTTAACAATAAAATATTAATTGTTTAGATAGACACTTTGACGAAAAAAGTAACACAAAAAATTAATACGAGTAATTTTTTTAAATCATTTGTATCTGACCAGAGATTGAAATTTTCTTCTTCTGATTTAAAGAAATATTCAATCATCAATACTGACATTTCTAATGCATGAGATTGTTTTTGTTTATTGTTTCATTTGAATGGAATAACTCGACTAACCATTTTGTAGTTGCTTATGTTCTAAAATGTATCCCATTAATTTTTACCTACCCTGGTGAGGGTATGTCCGCCTCCCTGTGGTCTCATTAGCCATTTTTGCACATATAAACACCTACATATGTATAGAAATAACCTTGGTCTTTGCTTTTAATCTTTTACAAATTAAATATTAACAATTATAATTTTACTTTCAAATATTCAATTTTTTTTTTAAATGTACCTGATATTTCGATAATTTCATAAATTTTTTATAATCTATATTATTATTTTAATGTCTTAAAAATTTTAAGAAAACATTAATTTGAATTTGTCCATTCACATACATATCGTATTTAAACCTACTTGCTGCGTTTATGGAAAGATAGTCTAAAACGAGTAAATATCGACCACAATGGACCCCTTGTTTATTGTACGTGACGTCGCTTTCTTACTTTATTAACTACGTTGAATGATTGGAGTACTACAAGCACAACGAATAAACATATAATCCTACAGAGAGATCGGGCAGACCCGTGTATCTTCTATAGTTAAATGATTCCCCTTCTCCACCATTTTATCAGCTTTAGTTCAACGGCCGGTTCTTAGGTGGTGCACAAATCGCATTTTTGAATGACGTCAGTGACGTCATATAAATATACATATTGGTATTCATATCTTTATATTTTTATCTTATCAGGAAAATGAAACTTAGAAAAATTTAATCAAACGAATTTATTTATATATAAATTCAAATAATACAACACAAACATATGTATATAAACAATACAAACATATAAACAGTTAAAATATTAGGAACTTACAAAATATTACTTTCAACACTTAATAAATACACCAAAGATCTTGAATAGCCGTCAACATTCACCAAAATAGTACGCTTCTGGTAGTTTTAAGAGCAGCAATTGCATTACCATAGTGTACAAATTTTCCTCAAAAAATACCGTTTGTTTTAGCAACTTAATAATAATCACTATAAGGCACTATAATCACTAATATTAATACACTGCTATTAATATACTATGATCACTAATATTAATACACTTAAATTTTAGTAATAATTGGGATATTTATTCATATTAAATGTTTCTACTCAAAAATAACAAGATAAAATTTAGAACTTTGTGACATTACTCGTTTCTTTGTTCGAATCGAGAAATGTCATTGTCACTATAATGACATTTACGCGCACATGTATATTTATTTTTGACAAAAGCGCCACCTAAGAACCGGCCGTTGAACTACCAAGTTAACAAAAAATAGGAGAATCGTTTGCCTATATAAGTTACTACCACCTGGGTCATGTCAACATAACCTATAGAAGACTGTTTGTATGTTTTTTTTTAAATAAAATAATATTCCAAAAATTTGAAAACTGTCAAACATTATATTACCACATAATTACCAAATTACCACAACAATTAATTATTATTAGTACCATTAATTTTTATAAGTGAAAACAGTGCCAGAAAATCAACTCGAATTTTCCGCGATAATTCAGGCAATTTTCAAAATATCACAAAAAGGGCTTCGCATTCCCTCGGCTTTTGTATCAGCTTTCGAATGAGGGGTTGACCAATGTTCTAAAATAAAAACTGTGCCCAAATTCTTATATCTCCTCCCAGACATTTTCTTAATTTTCCGGAAAACTAACCGTGGAATCGGCAAATTTCTTGAAGGTTTGAAAAAAAAATTATTTGCTATCTAACAGTACAAGAATTTTTGCAAAATAATCAAAATTGGCGAAGTTATAAGCGAAAATACAAGAAATTGTACAAAAATACGAAAAAAACATGTTGTTAGATTTTCATCTGTAACTCAAATTTATATCAACATTTTAAAAAACGGAAAGAACCGTTAGAGGCTACAAGAAGTGCTCTTTGCAAAAATCTATCTGCGGTTGTCGTAGTCTCAAGCATAAGCGGGAAATCGCGAGTTAGAAATTTACATTTTCGCCGGTTCAAATTATCACAACTACTCTTCTAACTTAAATGGTATTTTTGACCAAAATGACGTCATGCGCAAAACGTACTAAAATACGACATCTGCGCTGTTCCACCATATAATATTCACACCACCAATATAACTGGCAGGCGACTGCCTTGTTTCATTCTGTTTGAAATTGGCGTCAAATTTCAGACACAAAATGGATGCCAATTGCGTTACTTTAAATATATAGTGACTTTACGTTTACTACTATAAAAGCGACATCTATTATTAAAATTGAAACTAATATAAGGCGGTAAAAAATAAATTTGAAATGTTTTTTCACAAAAACTTGAACTATAACCACTGGAAATTATCCAGAAATGATATGGAATTTTATTTTATCAAATTCCTGTCAAGACAGCACCGGTCGCACAAAAGGTATATTTATTCTTCTATAATTGTTGATTTTATTACAAATTAAAAATTGTGTAAATTATAAAGAGATCGTCAACAAAGAAAATGGCTTTGAATTGTCCGATTTGTTTTTGAAAGTTGTTTTACCAAAACCACGATAGTCACCAACTGTGGCCATTTATTCTGTAAGCCATGCCTGGGTGAGTGTTTAAAACAGAGAAGACATTGCCCAGTATGCCAACGGTTTCTTCCTGTGGGTACATATCATCGTGTTTATATACTCGTCTTTGGCTGGGGGTCATGCATTTCCAAGATGAGTATACTCGTCCTACTTTAAATATGTTATAACTAGAGTTAGGATTTTGCTCCCTAGAAGGAGCAGTAGGGGATCTAATTTTTGAAAAATTTGACAAGAGCGGCACATAAGTTTCGATTTTGAATCAGTTGTTTTATCCGTCAACAAACAACAACAAGGCAAGGCGCTCTATATCGATAGCAACAGAATTTAGAAAAACAGTCGACCAATTATAAAGTTTTGTTTAACTTAGCAACTTCATCGCTAAAACGCAGGTGTTTGATTTTAGCGAAATTTTGACAGATTCAGCTTCCCCTCCATTAGTCTCTCATTGTAGTTCGTTTAGGTTAATAAACAGATGATTTATACCCAAAAATAAATGAAATATTACACACAAATTTATAAATTATTTATAATTCTAAATTCATTTACTAATTCTGTTGAATATCAATCATAAAAATTATTTTTATATTTAATCTATTACAAGTAAATTGCCGATTCTTTGTATTTTAAATCAATTACGCCACTGGTACGTTTTTACAGTTGAAATTTTTATTGTGCGACTGTAGATCCTAACTGTAGTTATAACATGCAGGCTTTTGAATTAGTAAATTTTTTGTAAATATAGAAATTTCAAAAACTTAAAAACATACTACAAATAATTTTATTATGTTTGATGATTTATGTGCTCTTACCAAGAAATAACAGAGCTTTGGTAAACAATAACATTGAAAATATTAATGGCAATGGGAATGACTTCATCTAATTTAGGCTTGGCAGCGAATGGGTTAAAAAAAAAAAAACAGTTTCACGAGATATGAAAATTATTAAAAATAATGAATATTAAAAGATACACATTTATAAAATTTGATTTTTATTCAGAAAAAATATATTTAAAATGTTATTCGAACAGGAAAGAACATATTTATTGAAAAAATGTTTAATATTTACTTAAAAATTGAAAGATTAGTAATGATATTAAGAAATACAAATTCATTTTTCACTATTATCTACAACCATTTCACTGTTGGATAAATCCGTATCTATGTCACCTAAATCAGCTTCATTATCAAAATCAGTTTCATTATCAGTATCAGTCTCATTGTTTTCAGAATAGGTTACATTCAACGACATATAAGATTCATTCCATTTACTGCTGGTCTCATCAATAAATCCTGATTGCATTGACACTGAATCATTAACATCATCTCATCACCATATTGATCATTTTCATCATTTGCATGACTAACTATTAGTTTTATTTCGTCTACAAGAGGAAGTTTATCTGAACTATTCATTATACAATATTGTAGACCACATTTTAATAAATTCATTAAATCATTTTCATCATTTACAGTTACAATAAAACCATTTTTATCTTGAAAGATAATCTGAAAATTTTAAAAATATATCATATTTTTGAGTTTATCGAATGTTAAAATTTCCTTTTTTTTTGGTGGCAATTCAATAAAATTTGATTCTTCAAGATCATGGGTTGTAATAAGATTGCTTATTGTTTGTATTTGAGTTTCATTTAATGATTCATATATTATTGGAAATTCTTGTTCATTATCTGATACTGTTATATTTGTTGATGGTAATTCAATAAAATTTGCAACTTCTAGGTTAGTATAGGTGATAATATAATGTTATTGATGGATAGCTATTTGAATGGCAGATGAATTGAGTTAAAGGAATCGTGATGTTTTCATCTAGAAATTAAGGTAAAATCAACCACAATTTTGTATAAAAGTGATTCATCCACTGAATGGAAAACAATTTATCTTGTATTATTCACTTTTTAAATACCTGTGATTCTACTTCATCTAATGAACTAAACAAAAACAAAAAAATAATAATATGCATTTCTCTAATTAAAACAATGGTAAAAAGTACATTTCAATAAATGATTTAAAAATGATTGAAATTGTCTAAATTTCTTCCAGTTTAAGTAGAGTCTAATAAAATTAGAGAAATCGACATATTACAAAAAAATATTATAAATATAAATATTATACCAATAGAATAAGAGAGTTGTAAAAATACTACTTGACTTCTTAAGCTATATGAAATAATAATTGGGGTAGAATTTATACTATTCATAGAGATAAGTATTTGGCTTGCCTCAAGCAAGTAGAGTCAAAATAGTTTAAAGCACATCGAGAAAGTTGCGCAGTAGACCAAATTACTAAGGGTGAGTCTATTTTCAAATTTTCGAGACAGGAAGTTACCTAACATAGTCGTCCGTGAAGATTTAAACTTTGAATTAGCATAGATAATATAGATGCCCAACTCCGTGATATATTTCGAGGACGTCCATATCCCCACCCTAAGTGATCATAAGATACATGGTATTCAGAGGGTTCTGATCGTGGTGTGAATATTATATGGTGAAACAGCGCAGATGTCGTATTTTGGTACGTTTTGCGCATGATGTCATTTTGGTCAAAAATACCATTTTAGAAGAGTAGTTGTGATAATTTGAACCGGCGAAAATGTAAATTTCTAACTCGCGATTTCCCGCTTATGCTTGAGACTACGACAACCGCAGATAGGTTTTTGCAAAGAGCACTTCTTGTAGCCTTTAACGGTTCTTTCCGTTTTTTTAAAATGTTGATATAAATTTGAGTTACAGATAAAAATCTAACAACATGTTTTTTTCGTATTTTTGTACAATTTCTTGTATTTTCGCTTATAACTTCGCCAATTTTGATTATTTTGCAAAAATTCTTGTACTGTTAGATAGCAAATAATTTTTTTTTTTCAAACCTTCAAGAAATTTTCCGATTTCACGGTTAGTTTTCCAGAAAATTAAGAAAATGTCTGGGAGGAGATATAAGAATTTGGGCACAGTTTTTATTTTACAACATTGGTCAACCCCTCATTCGAAAGCTGATACAAAAGCCGAGGGGAATGCGAAGCCCTTTTTATGATATTTTGAAAATTGCCTGAATTATCGCGGAAAACTCGAGTTGATTTTCTGGCACTGTTTTCACTTATAAAAATTAATGGTACTAATAATAATTAATTGTTGTGGTAATTTGGTAATTATGGGGTAATATAATGTTTGACAGTTTTCAAATTTTTAAAAAATTATTATTTTGTTTAAAAAAAAACCATATAAACAGTCTTCTACAGGTTATGTTGACATGACCAACAATGAGGTAGTTTGCAGTTTGTTTACGATGAATATATAATTTAGAACGGGTAAACAAATTTTGTCATCTGTGGTCTTTCAGCAGATGTTCCCGATCGATGTGCATCAGACATGCCCGCGGCGAGTCAAGAAAGGAAATGAGAGAACAACAACGAGACAGAACTTTTTGCAACGGGCAAGGTCGAAAAGCCAGGGTGTGGAGACGAGAGCAGCTCCCACTTTAGACTATAGGCTATAAGACCCTGGCAATCAAACACCGCCCTGTATAGATGGTAAAGCAAAAACAATTTTAGCTGTGCTGTAACGAAAATAAGAGGGAGGAAGAAAAAGAAAAGCGGTAAGAGGAAGAAAAATAATGGTAAGTAACCGATGGTAGTAGTAACAATCCGTCTCAGTAATGAGGAGCTTAAATAAAGGAAACAAGAAAAATTAAACAATTGCTTCCCAGATCTTCATATTAAAAGCGGTGTAGATGGAAATGCCGCCCTTAAGTACGCCGGTAACAACTGTACGTTCGAAAAGACGATCGACACCCAGAAATGAAGACAAGTGTCGATTTAGGTGGCACCATCCCCCGCGAGCCCTCAAAATATATGGACAGATTACAATGTCGCATTCGGGAAAACGTCTCTTGATCGCCTCAACAATTGTTTTATCGGTATAATGGGCGATCTTGTTTTGGAAGCACTCTACTAAAGATGCAGAAGTCTCCCAGTAGATACCGACGTCGGATATTATCACGGTTCTGTCCTTCTGGAACAGAAGGTCTGGCTTGCGCAAGACGCCATTCTCGTTCCGAAAACGCGACTCCACCTCACATAGTATGCCCTTCTTAACAGCAAAGTCAGCAAGAGAGTTAACGACATAGTCATGCCTGCGAATCCTCTCAAAATGTGTAATTGCGCATTTTTGCAAAATATGGCAAACAGTCTTATTTCTCCGACAGCCGGCTCGGCAATTACGCTGACCGGCAGGGTTATGCAACCCACCAACTGTGGGCAGAATTTTGCCACGCAATAAAATAGACGAAATATAATCCCTGCCGGACCAATATTTTGGAGGTTCTCTGATCCAGGACGATGAGGCAGAGCTGCTCGCCATAGCCGACATCCCATCACCACCCAAAGCCGAAGACGCAAACCGCCCAGACCAATATAGCATAGTGCGCATCTCCTATACTTGTATAAGACCAATTTGGTCATCATATGGGGAAATTTTGATAGTTAGTCCTCACTCTTTCTAACTTATGAGTGTGTCGTTCAACAGGGACCTTCTTTTCTCAAGTCTTGATCGATCATGGCTTGAGAAAAGGAAGTCCCTGTTGAACGACACACTCATAAGTTAGAAAGAGTAAGGACTAGCTATCAAAATTTCCCCATATGAAGACCAAATTGGTCTTATACAAGTATAGGGGATGCGCACTCTATATACCTCATTGATGACCAACAATGAGACAGAAGCTCCTAGAGCAACAATGCCCTATACTCTGTGTATAGTGGAAATGTGCCGATTTCAAAAGAATTTCGACAGCATTCTGACTCTGTCTAACTAATGATTATCGCAGTCTGTCCTTTGTGTGGATCGATCCACAAAAGGGCAGACTGCGATAATCATTAAGTTAGACAGAGTGAGAATGCTGTCGAAATCCAAAACCACCAGCTCACCATTCTACCTCATTGATGACCAAGATGACGCCAAATTGTGCGAGAGAGATGGAAAATCATGTGCGCTGTTCCACCATATGATATTCACACCACGGGGCTAGACGACATTAACCCTGCGTTCGATTTGGCACTATGAGCGCGCTTAGAGATAGTTATGACGCCTTCAAAATGGCAGCGTGACGTCATCAATAACGCTCACAGACGCTTATTCTCCGAGGTGGGTCGTTGTAAGCGTGGGCGCTATATTGGCAATGGCAGTCAAGCTGGTGACAGTTGAACACTCAACTGTGTCAACTTGGGTACTTGAGTAGCCATACTGTGTGTCTAGTGCATACGTTTTTCTTGTAGATCAAATTTTTCACAATTATTTCTTGAATTTCAAAACGATAGATGATCTCTTCAAAAAAGCTAAAAGTAGGCAAAATAATGAAAATTGTAAAAAAAATGTAAATTTAAAGTTTTGATATTTTTATCAATTTTTCTCAAACTTAACAGGTTTATTGGAAAAAATTCTTGAACATTTGAATAGTGCTTTTCATTTTCTATACATTGTGCAAAATAAACGTTAAATTATAGGGGAAATTATGTAGAATGTGCAAAAATATAGAAAAAAATACATGGATTTGGAATGGCCTCTTCTACGTAATTTTGTATTGTCGGTATCGGTTTTTTTTTTTTAACTGTCTATTAATTAGGAACATTATAGAATCTTTTAATTCATTTGAATCGTTTTTATTTCATTTACCATCGAACAGTCCTAATAAAACTGGAGTTTTTGTCAATTACAATGAAGTTGTTCGTTCTCTGGTTTCTATTTTACATAAATCAGCTAATTTTGACATTGGGGCTGTCACGCTTTAAGCGCTCAAAGCGCCAAATCGAACGGTTTCTGTGCTATCTGTCATGACTGTCATCAGACGCTTAAAGCCAAATCGAACACAAAAAATGCGCGCTTAAAGCGTGGTACACTTTAAACGCTCAAAGCGCCAAATCGAATGCAGGGTATACACCGCCCGTCACCTTGTAGTCAAACCGCCCAAAACTCCTATTAATTGTCGTGTGATTGGAAACAAATTTTAAGGATTTATAGGGGGGTTCTCAGAGAACATTTTAGCAAAATTAGGTCCACGTAGCTCATTCGGAAATGAGTGACATCAAATCTACCTTTTGAATATGCAACAATTGGCAAGAGGGTTTTTCACACATTAAAAGTGTTGAATTAATGCGATACATTCGTAACATTTTGATTTTTGCAATTTGCCGTTAAGACTTCGAAAAAAATTAAAAAAGGTACGATCTGAGCTTGGCCGTGAAAAAATTGAAATGCAAAAGTCGCTCGCCTCCCTTTGTCGGTAACAGTAGTTTTGTATCAAGTTTTAAACCAGTGATTCTCAACAGTCGATCTGGTAAATTTTTTTAGTCCGCAAATCGATTTAACGGGCTCAGCGTGAAATATTCCTTATCCACAACATAAAAAAGGTGTCTTTGGTGAAAAATGAAGTGTCCTTAATGAATTAATAAATAATTTACATGCTCGGCACTTCCAGAACGTTTGAAAACCACTGGTGTAGTTTCTTAAAACGATCCAATGTTTATTTATTTAAAGAAAAACAAGCCTACAATACGTGACCCTAACAATAAATAATTGTCGACACATTTATTTTTTTTTCTTCGAGACAAACGAGATAAATGAATTTAACAAATCAAAAAGAAACAGAATTTAGATCTTCTTCTTGTTTAACGAAAAATGCCGCCCAGTGTAGTTTTTGGGACACTATGAGTAGTATGTTCAATGACTTTTTATTTTTTGTTTAATTGTATGTATTTTATTTTCTTCTTATTATTTTTTAATTATTGTATTGATTTTCATGTTTTTTGCCATTATTTTTAATTATTTTTATGATTCTTATTATTGTCCTTCAATAATATCAATTAAATTACTTCTCTTTGTTTTTTTTTTGTCGAACCTTTCCCTCATTCAATTAAATAAAATAACTGACATGTGCTTTTGTTTATGAGTATCGAATGTCAAGCACTTTTTCTTAAGTAAACAAATACGATACATGAACACCCATTAAGATAAGAATTGAACAACTGGGAGGCGAATAACTGGTCACATTTACAATCGATGTACGAGAAACCGGTTTTTCAATTTTTTTCAGAATACTGTGCTAGAAAACCGAAAAAAACAGTTTTCCGAGAATCCTCAAGTCATTCTGAGTCCATTTATGTAAAAAACTAATTGGCGAAAATGTTAAGATTTTCGACAAAAATCACTTTTTCCCCGATTTCCCAACGAGCTACAGGGTCCAACTTTCACTGAAATGTGCACTAGGGACCCCCCTATAAATCCTTAAAATTTGTTTCCAATCACTCGACAATTAATAGGAGTTTTGGGCGGTTTGACTACAAGGTGACGGGCGGTGTATATTTGGTGGTTTTAACAATAGATGAAGCAAAAAAAGTACAAACTGGTAAGTTTCAATTCATTGTTAATGTAAATAATTAGCCTGGTAATTGTAATTAAAATTTTAATTCATTAAAATCAAGTGAAAATTAGCCTGCTAATTGTATTTAAAATTTTAATCATTCAAGTCAAATTTTGCGAAGTCTGTAGTATCATAAATTTTATTTTTAACAATATTATTTGATATTTAATAGTAATTATCATATTTTTATGGAATTTTTGCTTCGTAGATGAACTTATATCGCCATTGTTTTAGAATTATATTTTAAGTAAATAAATACTGCAGATTTTGTTCAGAAAACGGTGGCTGCTCGCCATAAAAAACCGTTGAAAAATAGTCCCTTCACCGTAACGTCCACTGTCAGAAATGTGACGGTACCGCTACATTACGTTGCGGCGGGCTCTACCGCTCCATTGGAAACCACTTGCATTAGAAAGCATAGGCACAGTAATCGGTGACGTCACCACTGCACTTTGACGGCCGCTATATGACGGTCACCGCTTCCTAGGAAACCGTAGCTTTAGTGTCTACTGATTGCATACCATACATATTCCTCTAGTCCATTATCGCTCTCATCTTCACTGTCGTCAAATAAATCCAATAAAATTGGAATTTCCGCAACAAGCAAGCACGCAGTACTTTCTCTGGCATCCATTTTGTTTATGACGAGCAGTGACAGTTGTACGGTGCGACGGTGCTGCCACGCTCAAAGCGCCAAATCGAACGGTTTCTGTGCTATCTGTCATGACTGTTATCAGTTAGCTTAGGATTTTTTATACCGTACGGTAGCTCTGACGTCATCGCTCTGAGCTCCAATATATGTGTGCGATCTGCAGTTGGAACCCGATCTCTCTGTAGGATTATATGTTTATTCGTTGTGCTTGTAATACTCCAATCATTCAACGTAGTTA
Organism: Mylabris phalerata; assembly: GCA_020740385.1. Classification (NCBI taxonomy): domain Eukaryota; kingdom Metazoa; phylum Arthropoda; class Insecta; order Coleoptera; family Meloidae; genus Mylabris; species Mylabris phalerata. Next base: position 347,541 of record JAJEOX010000292.1, read on the forward strand.
ATAAAGTAAGAAAGCGACGTCACGTACAATAAACAAGGGGTCCATTGTGGTCGATATTTACTCGTTTTAGACTATCGTTCCATAAGCGCAGCAAGTAGGTTTAAATACGATATATATGTGAATGGACAAATTCAAATTAATGTTTTTTTAAATTTTTTAAGACATTAAAATAATAATACAGATTATAAAAAATTTACGAAATTATCGAAATATCAGGTACATTAAAAAAAAATTTGAATATTTGAAAATAAAATTATAATTTTTTTTATATATTAATTTAATGATAATTAAAGATTAATTAACAGTGATTACACACGTTAAACATATGAAAAGTTTTAAGCCAACGAGCTGGGACAAATCAATCTCATTAAAATTGTAATTGTTAATATTTAATTTCTAAAAGATTAAAAGCAAAGACCAAGGTTATTTCTATACATATGTAGGTGTTTATATGTGCAAAAATATCCAATGAGACCACGGGAAGGCGGACATACCCTCACCAGGGTAGGTAAAAATTAATGGGATACATTTTAGAACATAAGCAACTACAAAATGGTTAGTCGAGTTATTCCATTCAAATGAAACAATAAACAAAAACAATCTCATGCATTAGAAATGTCAGTATTGATGATTGAATATTTCTCTAAATTAGAAGAAGAAAATTTCAATCTCTGGTCAGATACAAATGATTTAAAAAAATTACTCGTATTAATTTTTTGTGTTACTTTTTTCGTCAAAGTGTCTATCTAAACAATTAATATTTTATTGTTAAAATAGTTTGTTTCCATTATACAAGGTCAATTTTATCCCTGATTATGATAAAATTCCAACGTGTATGAACTCAATTAATATTTAACTTTAATTCAATTAATGTGCAATATTTGATATTTTTTATTTAAGTTTACAATTTTCTTCTTTTGAATTTAATTTTTAAACATTATAAAACATCGAGTATGACCAAACTGAAGTAACTATATTCCATATAGTTATCATTGCGATTACAGTAAGATTCGAAAGTCACGAACGTCCATGGCGTGAACTAAAGGTAGTTACAGAATCCTAAGCTTAGTTATCAGACGCTTAAAACCAAATCGAACACAAAAAATGCGCGCTTAAAGCACCAAATCGAATGCAGGGTAAGTAAACGCATATTACAAATTCAAGTGAAAATGCAGTGTTGCCATATTCACCGATTTTTCAGCAGGATTTTTCTCTTGTAATCTCATTCACTAGCTTTTAAGGAAATACGACTGTTTTTTTTTGTAATTTAAAGTTCTAAAGTGGAAAAAAAGAGTATATTTCAACAAAACAATAAAATTTATTTTGATTTTACATAAATTTTGCGATAATTCTGATAAATTTAGTGTAATTCTTGATTTATTTAAGAAAGGTGGAAAATATCACCGTGTTTATTTTAAATAATCATTAAATAATCAAAAATCTACTTTAGGGGATGGTTTCATTGCGAACCAAGTCCTACGAGAATAATATTCCAAATTATCTCTAATTTAACTACTGTTTTCAACTCTAACGAGTTTTCTCAATTAATTTATCCTTTGATAACTTTTATATCTTGCATTTTGATTATTGTAAGTTATCCCCAATTTGATTACTGTCTTTAATTTTAATTGCCTCAATATTTTTGTAGTGCCTCATTAAATTTGCCCCTTCATAATCTTCATGCCTTGCATTCGAAGTTGTCAAAACTCAACGACTTAACTGACTCAACGGACTCAACTAATATCGATGCAATGACGTCATGATGATGATGATCATAACCTCAACGAAATTCAACGGTAATCGACCAAAGAATGTGTAAATTTTACCAATAAATATGTACTACGTTTCATTTAAAAGTAAATATTTTTAATAAAATATCTAGGTAATAATTAATTTTATTTTTATATTATTTAATTCTAGTAAAAACTAATATAAAATTTATAGTAACAATGCTTGGAATCAGTATTTTATTAATATTTATACCATTTGTATCAACGTTTGAAGATCAATTTATGGGCTGCTATAGAGAGAGATTATTCAATCAGACCATGCAATTAAAAGGTACTTCAATAAAGGGCCAATGTTTGGTGAAGTGCAAACAACAATATTACAGGTAACTAAAATAAATAAATAAATAATAAAAAAATTGCACATTCGTCATCTAAACATCAATGAAGTTTGCGTATTGATAAATAATTCTTATGATATTGTTTCAGATATGCCTTGATTAATTTGCAAAATTTGTGTAGTTGTAGAAATTATTTAAATCAACAAATTAATAATACATTAACATGTTCAGAATTTTGTGGCAATTGTGATGATGATCAAAATATTGTCAATGTCTATTCTACTGGAAATTTAAGTAAAAACATTAGCATATTACTAGTAAAACCTATATAAAGTATAGATTTTGTTTAGTTCCAGGTCCACCTAGAAATGTAATTATAACAAATATAACAGAAACCAGTATTCATATTAGATGGCAACCACCAGAATCTTATACTGATATTAAATCTTATCAAATTACAGCAAATATAATCCATACATATTCTAGTTATACATATAGCCCAATATGGACATATTCGAATGATACGTTTCAGACACAAATAATAACATTAATACCATCAACGCAATATAATATATCAATATGTGCTATATCTAAATTAGGACAAGGTCCATTTGTATCTAAAATAATTCAAACGAATTTAGGCGGTAAATATTGTGAAATTTTCTAAGTATTAATTAATTTTTTTAATGAATTATCTAGAGCCGGATAATTTACCAGAACCACCGATTATATTAAATAATAAAGGATCAACTATTGATATTAAAATAATGGAAGTATCAAATAATAATGGACCGATAACATCATATTTAGTTGTTGTAATGAATCAAAACGCTAATCAAATATTTCAAAAAGAATCACTAAAATCCTATGATGAATCTAAAAGAGAAGGTATCGATTATTATATTGCCGCAGAATTGGATCCTAAAGTAATTATCTAATTATTATTATTTATGAATGAATTAATCTTGTAAAATTTAGGATATTAATAAGAATTTTACTGTTGGTGATGGACAATATTATAGAAATTATTTTAATGCACCATTAAATCAACAAAATAATTATAAAATTATTTTGGGTATTAAAAGCGAATTGAATGGTATAACTAAAACAGTTTATAGTCAGTTATTTGATAGTTTTAATCAAAATAATGATGAAAAATTACGAAGTGATTCACCAATTATTGTTATAACATTATCGATAGCAATCGGTCTATTGAGTTTTATGTTAATTATCGGTATTATTGGTTTTATAATATTGAAAAGTCGCATTGCAACAAGACGACAACGATTATCTGATAATCAAGAATTAACTCTACAAGGGCCTGTGATAGAAGTTGTAAGTATTGTATAGAAATTTCTAAATTTATCTTTTAATTCTATCGTTTAATATTAGTCTTTTAAATTCAATTGGGATCAGTAGTTTCCTTTAAATAATCTGTTTTGTCAATATTCAACGTTGTCATAGTAACGAATTTTCAACAAGTTAAAGAATACGGCTTAAAATAATTTTTTATATCTACTAATTAGTTAATAGATAATTTAGTTTCTTTTATGTCTATAGATGGATATAGTTTTGTTTTGTTTAAGGAAAACAATGGTTATATTCCAGAAGAGGAACACCATACAAAATCGTCTTATTATAAACAACTTAAAGAGAAAGTCCATACAATACCTTATAGTCATTTAAAAATTGAACCAACAAATCTATTAGGTATTGGTCGTTTTGGACGTGTTAATATGGGTAAAATATTAGAAAATAATACACAATTACCAGTTACTATTTATAGTATATCAGATAAAAAATTAAATCAAGATGATAGAAAAGCAATGTTAAAAGAATTAGATATATTAATACGTAGTGGTAAACACGATAATATAATCGAATTAATTGGTACATGTGAAACACCACAAATGGTTTTTATTATATTTGGATACGGTTCAATGAATCTTAAAGATCTTTTATTGGGAAGTAGAGATTCATTACCAGGACGTTTTAGTAATATGACAGAAATACAAGCATTAGATTTTGCTATTGGTATTGCTAAAGGAATGGCACATCTTGAATCAAACAAAGTATTATTATTATTGGTTAAATTTCATAATTTTATCATGTTTTATTTAAGATAATACACAAACAATTGTGTGCAAGAAGTGTGTTGATTATTAATGAAACACCGAAAATAAGTGCTTATGGTATTGCTCAATATTATAGTCATAATAATTTACCAGATTATACAAGATGGACAGCTTTGGAAGTATTTAAAGGACAAGAACCGAATATAAAGAGTGATGTATGGTCATTTGGATGTCTACTTTGGGAAATTTGCGTTTTAGGTTAATTTCTTTTAATTAGTTATAATAATAATTGAATTTTATTAATTTTTTAGGTGGTACACCTTATGGAAATTTTTCAAATAATGAAATACCAGATAAAATTACAAAAGGTTTACGTTTACAACAATTACAATTATTTTAGTGATGATTTATATCAAATTATGTTGAATTGTTGGCAAATTGATTTAGATGAAAGACCAAATTTTATTGATTTGATTGATTCACTTGAAAATCTTAAAACAAACAATATTATACCGTTTTTATGTTTTAATTTATATTCATCGTTTCAATACGAACAATTCTATCCCGATATGGAAATAGCGGATAAGACCAGTCTTCTAAATCTTCAATTTCAATTAACCAATAGTAGAGATATATATATTGTGGATTTTCAATATTGATTTAAAAGTATTATTAGTTGTAGAAAAACTGGCATAATGTAAGAATCGATTTTTTTTCTAAAATTTTAAATAAACTGAATCATTTTAGTTTTGAAATGTCACAATACATCTCTACATATTTCATTAATTTTGGTATTGATATTAATTTAGATCTGATTTTAAGTTATGAAATCATGAGTTAAAATTTTGGTTATAAAAATTCGAACGTAGTGGCAGCTAAACAGAAAATACTGTGATTTTTAATTTAGCTCATGATTGATTATTAAATTTTGATAACCATATTTGTGTTCTTTTATATATATATATACGTTTTTATAGTGAATTCTTTTCAATACTTATTAAAAATAATATCCTCTATATTGTTTTTAATTATTTTATTTGAAAGTATTTTATAAAAACTCCAAATGTATGTGAAATATTTATCTGTGTAACTTTATTGGAAGTCATACCATACCATATGAGTCGTATAATTTTTTATTATTTAAACTCACAAAATTTTCGATTCTTTCTGTTAATGATTGGAGAAATTCAATAGCACAGGCTAGCGTCCCTTCACCGATTCGTTTAAAATTTTTATCTAAAAACCAGAAAATTATATTTTTTATTTCATTAATTATAAATACTGACTTTGATGGTATTAAATTATTATTGATGGCTAATGATTGTTTTGATAGTGCGGCAACAAATCGTTTTAATAAATCGGTTTTGTACTTGTTTACTAATTGGTTGGATTTTTATTAAGAACCTCAATAAGTATTCCAATAAACAGGCCTGTTCCTAAAATACGACGTTTATTGTTGAATGTTTGATAATGAGAAAACTTACAATAGTGAATTTTTTTAAACACAATTCCGGTTGTTTGTACAATACAACGATGGTTTCGAAATTTTTCTCGCGTCAATACTGGAGTCTTTAAATTTTCAATCCATTCAAATAATAAAACAGCTAATATTGTTAGATCAGTTTCCATTGCTAATTTCGACCAGCCTAACTGCGATGTCATTTATCTCATGTTGATATTTGTGGATTTTAAATTTTCTGTGATCATCTAATGTTGAATAATCCGTCAATAATGCTGCTACTAAATTATCGATATCTTGTACATTTATTGTTTCATCTATTAATTCATTTGTTAATGTTTTTTGTGTTTCTAATTCTTGAAAACATTTATTTTCAATTAATAATTCTTCATTCATCTCATCACCATCTAATGTGCTTAATTCAGAAAACGAATCAGATATTGGATCTTCAGATTCAGATGAATTCGGACTTGTCGGTGAAGGAATTTCATCCAAATGATGATTTAAAATTGATCACTAATTAAAAAAATTAACTAATTAATTCTAATTAATTATTAAATATTAACGTACAGTCAGAATTATTAAATATACTGTAACTACTTTCGTGCCTTTCAATATTTTTGTTAGTTCCGCATACAAAGAAAATCTGAGGTGAATGTAATATTTGATTTGGTGAAATCTTCAGTCCAACAACCGCACAATTTCAAAATTCGTTCACAAATACAGTGAACTATCTAAAATAAAAACTATTATTATTTTAGTTTTAATAAAGATTCGTTTATACCTTTGGTAAATATTTAAAATTTCGTTCATCGTAGCCATGGAGGACGACTTTTTGTCTACGTAAAAACCGTTGTAATGTGAATTTCATTCATATATTTATCTTTACTAGCATTATTCCTAGATTTTATTTATTTTTTTTATCATCATCATTAAAAAAAATATGTACTTACCTGATATAAAAAGTGATACTCTGTGGAAGAATAAATTGGGCAAAATGACGTACACATTAAAATTTGACCTCTTGTTTGTACCGAACCAGGACGTTTTAATCTAACATATCTTATAGCGTCATTTGCACTTACTCTCAATGAATAAACTAGGAAGCATGCTATTAAAACACCAGTCCTGCCGAGTCCTATACACCACCAGTGGAATTAATTTTTAATTAAACTAAAATGGTAACTAATTATGAAACTATATAGAGTTATTGGATCCCCAAACCACTGTAAGCGAATTCAAAAATTGATCCTAATCAAAAGGGCATAGGTAATTAAAACAAAAAACTCAGTTTCCAATTTTTAGTCGATTTTTCGAAAAAGTTGAATTTTGTTAGAAAATTTCTTGAAAATTTCCTCGTATATTGCGTGAGAATCATTAAAAAACAGATAATATTTGCCAAGTTATGGAGAAAAATACGACAAAATATACTCGAAGATTTTTTTCTGTACCATCGGATTACATGCGAGTTTTCGAAAATAAACCCTTCTTTAATTATTTGAATCCATTGGAAAAGAAATTGAAGAAAATTGGTATAAGTTTAGAGTACCATTAACTATTAAATTACGGTTTAAATAGATGCTAAACGTTACAATTTAAACGAGTATTTTCGCTGTATAATATTTGAAATTATTTAATGATTTGTTAAGAAAATTAGACAAATACACCCTGACATGTATTATTAATCGATTCTCTAATGAAATTTTGACACCTATATTGGATAAATGAACACGTCAAGTGACGATTAATATTTAATTAATACATACCAGCATGACAATGTATAGCAACACGTCCTTCATTTATGGCAAAATGCTACAACTTTCACCATGTTTAATAAACCAGCTAATGTTGCATCACCATAATCCTTCCATGCAAAATTGTAATAATAAACTAAACAAATAAAACAATCTATTAATTATAAAAATTCTTTTAATATCCCAATATGAACATTATTAAAAAGCATGCATAGTTTTATAATTTAAATTAATAAAATTACATTAATAAACAACTAAAAACCGAATTTAAAAATACGAAATCGAAATTAAGATTTTATATCGAATTAAAAACAATATTTCGTTGAGATAGAATAACAATTATTAGTTTGGTGCAATTGAAATTAGTTAGACTTTATTTACTCGGTCACAACTTAAGCAAATATTACTTTAATATTTATCAATTATTTGGCAATTATTGATTATAATTATATTGATTTCACTATTAATTTCACTCCAACATTGTTGATTACATTCAGACATAAAGCAATTATAGTTGTTAAATATCTATTTTTCCGGCGCATCCCCACCATTTTTGAAACTCCCAAACAATTTTCCAATAAAAAAATTCATGGCCAATTTCTGTATTTTATTTAAACTTTATTTTTGAATAAATTTTCATATTCAATTGAATAATCAAGTAGTATAATTTTTTCCTTGAATTTTATAGGTTTGGGCATGTTCACAATAAATTATTTTAAGGAATATTCTGAACACAATCGAATGAAAATTCTTGAACTAAGATTAACAACAAAAACGATAGAAAATGATAAATGATAAAAATAAACTAATAAAATTTTCAGCGACAACAATCTTAAATAAATCTCTTATTTCTTAGTATAAATCAATTTCCAAGTTACTCGTGAGGTCCTACTAATAAAATCCATATATTTAAAGTAATTATTCAATAAAGAATATTCCGAACTAGTTTCTCACTTCATATTAATAAATTACTATAAAATTTGTTCGCGATAACCTATTTTACATAAAGGTATTATTGC